>JAMXBB010000004.1:110004726-110345500 GCA_024138015.1 Lumnitzera littorea | reverse complement strand
TTTTGTGCTTGTAGTTAGTGCACATGAATTAAAGATTAATAACTTGATGCATGGGGTTCAGGTTATGCATGTGACTGCTATTGATTGATTACCATACAAAATACTGTTAAATGTGATTATATAACTAGTTGTTGCATTATTTGGATGATTTATTGATAATGTTTGACCACCTCATAAATTGACTTAATCATATTCAACCAAGCAAAAATTAAACGGAACATGCATAGATCACGAGCATTGCATATAATGTTCCAGCCGTCACCTCACGCGGTTGGTAATGAAGGGCCTTGTAGGGATGGATTCCCACATGATTTGATTAGTACAGTACAGGAGCATTGGTACAACAAGACCCTACTCTTGGCTCGCAGGTTTTATTGGCGCCAGAGACGCTAACCGTGGGTGGCTGGGGGTCGCGTCTAGAGACCACCGCTGTAGGGTGTGAGCGTGGACTGCGTGAGCCCGTTCACCGCTAGACTTGGTTATTTGTATACTATTGACTGATGGAAGTAGAAACATGTTCTATGAAACAGGGAATTCCTATATAATGATATGAGGGTAAAAACCCAGGTGCTAGAGCCCGGTTGTGATTGGTGCCGATGTATCTCCAACCCTTACTTCGAAGGGCGTTAAATTCCGATGTTATATGCAGTACCAGTCAACTGCATATATATTGTTTGGCATACTGCTTATTCATGCATTCATATGTTTGTTAATAAACTGTTTGATAACTTGTTTGTTGGTATAGTACAAGGGTTAACTCACTAAGTTCTTGTAGCTTACTCCCCAATAGTTTTCTCTTACAGGTTGCTAGACGATCGGGCATGGGTTAAGAACTGAGGGTTGAGTGTTAACGTCGAGATGCATAGAAGTTAGACTCTGAGGACAGACTATATGGTTCATTGGAATTCTTGTATTTTATATTTAAATTTTGTGACTTTAGTAAGTTTGAGTTTTAGAACTTTTCTACCTAATCTTATTATTTGGTAGGGGATACCGATTTTCTGCGGTTCTGTTGGACTGTGGCTTATCGGATATCTATAGTTACATATATGTAGTCGTAAGGTAATTAAATAAAAACTTTAGTGACTAATTATTTAGAATCTTGCAATCTCTAACTTGCAAGATGATTTTCAAATTGTGGGTGTACACATGATATGAAAATTTTAGGTAATCCTACTAGGCCCCCGTTAGGGTCATGACATGCAGGGTATATGTGAATATTCCTAATTATTATTTAGGTCATTCTATAATTTTTAGTATACATATAATCTATCTCTAGTGATTTATTAGTTATTAGATTACATTTTTCGCCTTTTCGGTAATTAACAATTATTATACTTAAAATTTGAAAATTTTATAGTCTCTTATTTTATTACTTATTTTCTTAAATTCAAGTTTATGGAGTCATTTTTACTAATTTTTTTATCAATAATTTATAATTTAGGTTTGATCGAATCATTTAACCGATCGTCCTAAATCTTATATTCTAAGTTCAAAATCATATGGCTTTCCATGCCAAAAGACAAAATCACTTGGTTTAACTTTAGGACTTACAATATTAGAGCAATTTTAGTATGGATGACCTCTTGAGAAGCTATCACATCAAAAAACAAAATCATATGGCTTTCCATGCCAAAGCATACAATATCTTGATGAGAAGGGTTTAGGTTAGGTTGGTATAGGTAGTATCAAAACAGTACATTGGCTGGAAGGACAAAGTACTTACTTAGTAGTGGTCTTGGACCTATATAACAAAATCGATAAAGATATTAGTTTTGAAAGGAAGGCGGATTGTAATATTCCTTTGATAGAAGGTAATGGAATTTTAATAATCGAGATACCTTTTGGTATGGTGACTTAGAATTTATCATAACTTTAAAGTTTAGTGTACTTGAGCTAAAGGAATCTTGGGATTGATGACTTCATGAGAAGCTATTACACTAAGTGAGAGTTAATTTCTTTAATTTTTTTTATATATCCAACATGTAATGTTTGAATAGAAGAATAGGTAGAAGTATAAAGAGAATTGGATAATAGAATATAAAAAGAATGGATTAGTTCTTTATTGTAAAGCAAAGAGAGAGAGAGAGACCGAATGAATTGAATTCTAATTTCAATTTTATTTTGCCGTTTAAAGTGGAATCGTGCCAAAAGGAAGCTCGTTGGGTCCAAATTCAATTACGTCGATTTGGTCATACTGCTCACTAAATTAAAACAAGACAAACATGTAAATATATATCGTCAAAACTTTTGCAAAAAAGTCTTTCTTACTAGGACATACAATTGCAGTCATTCGTCGGTCAAACGACAGGACGGAAAATTATCCTCATAGCTGGTCGGAAATTTGAACAATCCGTTTCTATCATGCTATAATATGAGACAAATAGTGGACTATCCACTTCTTTTCTTTTTTTGTTTTTTTTTTTTTAATTTCATACGTGAAGTTTAAAATAGTTAAATGTAATGTTCAATTGAATTGTTATCTATCAAATATACCACCCCACTTCTCATAATTCGCTCTTAAGATTTTCAACTAATAAGAGCTATAACAACCTCTTTCTCATAATAATCTAATATTATATTTGATAAATAAATATTTTATTATACATAACATCTAACATGTTGAATTTCAAATATAAAGTCAGAAAAATCAAAGCTTTTATAGTATTACAGATGAGCTGGTAAATGATGACAAGGATATAAATTGTTGCTAGTATCTAAGGGTATAGAAATATGGAACCACAATTTACCCTTTAATCCATTAGAATCATTCCGGACATCATATTTTATTCACTTATTTCGGACATTATACTTTAACACCTTATTCACTTAGGACAAATCCCCTTATTTCTCGTTACCTATTCACTTTATTTTGTTTTTTTTTTTTTCTCAAAATTACAATTCAATAGGAATATTTTATACTTGAAATGAAGTAATAGTGTTTTGTTGATTCTAGGTAAATCCCGTCATGGGATGGAACTACCTCGGACCCAGACTTAGACCCGCTGTGTCATGGGTCCAAAAGTGAGGAATTAGAATCGACCAATGGGAGTTGGTTCATGAGGCGGGTCTAAGGAATCGATGGGTTCAAGGAATCAATGGGTCATGGTTCAATTCTTAGACCTATGAGCCGCTTTTTTTTTTTTTTATACATATAAATATCAACATTAGCTAGACACACACTCACACATAAATATATATATATATATATACATATATATTATTAACAATGCAAAGTACATTAGAAAAATAATAATTTATTTTACTCATTGATATTATAGATTACATAATACATTGATATTATAGAAAAATAAAATGACATGTTGCAATTTGGAAAATAACAAAAGTAATAAAGATTTACGGTATTGTTTGGCGAAACAGAGATGTAAAGAAACAAAACTTTTCACATTTTAAGGTTACCTCGCGGGTGTCTACGTATCTACTAGTCGGAATTAAACCTTTGTAGTTTGAAATTTTTGTTTTAAAAAATTTAGTGTGTTCGTCAATTTTAATATAAAAAACAAGTTCATGTTTACGTGATTAATTGGATAATTTGTATTGGCAAAATATCCTAAAAATTTTTCTAAATTTTTTTTATGTGACATTTTCAAAATGCTAAATGTGATATCTTAATTTTCAAAAAAAATTGGTTTATTGATTTTATAATTATGAAGAAATTTTTGCTAAGTGTCATAATTTTAAGAAATAAAACTTAACGCAGATAATCATTTTCACCTTGTTAATGCTTTGGAGTAGATCTCATTGTGCTTCCACCTGATGGGTTGAAATTGCTGAAGTATTCATCATCTTCGCTAGATGTCCTGCATGGTTCCTGTACTCGCTTTTCTACTTTTGCCCAATCTTCGACGCATGTAAGAGCTTATATGGTTATTGTCGATAATGATGCTCTATGACTATCTAAAGTTAGTTCAGCCGTACTAAAAGCTTGCTCAATAGCAATTGTTGATGCTGCAGTCGCGAGGATATGTCTTGTCATTCGAGAATGAATTGGAAATGTTTTTGCATACCTCTTCCACCTCTTAAAGACATCGAAGTCTTAGATGTGAATGCTGTCACCAGACTTAAAGGTTGTGTTAAGATAGTTTTCAAGTGTCGTTAAGGCATCACTAGAACCTCGTTGCCTTTTCAATCTTTGTAATAGTAGATGATCCGCAATAGGTAAATTGCTAACACTACTTGGCTGGGTAGTAATGTTACATCTCGAAGTTGTAGAACTGCAATAGTCTCACCGTGTGAATCAACTTATGACAGTAACTGGTTTCATAGTACCTATCATAGATATGATCTATACAAGACATCAAAGACTCTTCACTTTAACGTAAATAGTTTGATTAAGACTTTAACTAAAATTTACAATAAAAATTAAAACCTTAAGTCATGTATATATAGTTACATTCACCTTATCATAGAATTCCTAGGAGATTCTACATAACAATTAGTTAATTTACATATCATATATCAGTTCTTTGTCTTAAAGATACTAGCAAAACTTTAAGCAAAAACTTGATCATTGGGCCAATTGATCCTCACTCCCCATTATTTCAAAAGAAATCTAACCTTCGGATAATTGTAGTGCGACATTACAAATCAGAAGTCAGAACCTGCAAAAGAATCTATATGAGTATGAGCATGAGCAACTATAGCGCAGTAAGTTAAATTGGAGACTTATGAATATATACAAGCATAAGCAGGGTTATCAAGTAATTATTTATATGAAATGCAACAAGCAAGTGTCATCACACAACGTAGTCAGATCTGTTGTGAAATCAGAGTAATTTCATTTGCTCTAATCTAGGTTGATGAGTTTTCGTTAATGCAATAGCTCATAACCAAATTTAAGTTTGTGCAATAGAGATACTGCTCTTCCAAAGACTATCCTTTGAACCAATGCCCTCATCCTTACTGCGACCTCCTCCCCTATTACTTAGTTTGGCTGAGAATGAAGAAAAGATCATTTTGCTATCTAGTGCTATCTTTTTCGAAGGTGTTGGTGTTTTGTTGGAGAATCTTACTAATCCCTTAAAGGGTTGCAATGCATAACAAATTAACGTATTTAAGTCGATTAAGATTAGGTTTGATTTAAGGCATTCAGAAAATTCCACACCAATTCGATCATAATAGTCTTCAACCATAAAACATATTTCAATATAAAATCAGATACGCAAGCACATGCATAAAATTACTTATAGTCACAATCATACACAATCCTAAGTCTTCGAGTACTTTAAAATAGTACTTCAAATATGGTGCAATATTAAACCCAACTTACCTGAAATCCTTGGTCGATCGCTTAATTAGTTGTAGGTTGACTCGCTTTTGTATATCCTATAATATAAATACACATTTTATTATTTATACTTTAATGATATATATTTTAGGTTTTGATTTAACTCAATTCTTCTTATATGCCTAACGATTCATTTTACATTAGTTTAGGGTTTAGTTTCCGAAACTGATTTCGATTCAAGCTCTAAATCGGTTCCAATTATAAGTAAATCTTACAATTCTTTTCAAACCCTAATGTGAAATTCATTACATTAAGCTCGAGTATCCTAATATCATGCTAGTTCTTAATTCAGTATTTTAATTCACTCGGTACTTTTTAATCCTAATTAATGTACCAAGTTTACTTTTGATGTAAGAAAATTTTACATTTTTTGTATAATTATCTAAGATTAAGTTTTATACCAGATTCAATATGTATTAATATTATCCTTATATTTTCCAATTTAACCCAATATTTTATAATTATCATAATTCTAATTGTATATATTATCAAATAATCCATATTTATTACATAATTTCCATGATAATTGCATTTAATACTCCAAGTGCTATGATTATGTTACCACATCAGAAATTAACATCCCTAAACATTTAATTACTCTCTAAATCAATAATTATTCTTTTAATTACTTAATTAGTTTAAAATTACTCATTTTTCTCATCATTTTAGAGCTAAAAAATTACTTAAAAATTTCAAAAATTAATTTTTGAAAAAAAGTTTTATGGTACTATTTAATATCACTTAAGTAGTCTATAGAAAAAAAATCGAGCTCAAAACTACACTCCTAAGTTTGTTTATTTCTAATTTTAAACATACTTGGTTTTGTTTAGTTTCTTAAGTACCCTATATGTACAGATGTAATTAAATTTAATCACTATTTTTTCTTAAATTTACATACAATAAAACATTAGAATAACAAAATTTATAATTTTTTGAACGAAATTAATGATTTTAATAAATTTTAAAAAATCAGACTAAATTTAAGACTCACTTGGTTCTTGAGCTTCTGGCCACTAGAATTGGTCTAGGGGTTGTTGGCCGGTCCAGGCATGGGTTTTGGAGTAGGTTGGTGGTGGTGGTTTGTAGGTTTAGCCTAATTGCTCTTACTGCATAGAATTTTTGCAATTTTTTTTTATAAAACCCTAATTCCCTCTCTATTTTTCTAAGGTTTCAAACTGATGAAACGAGTCTTTGTAAAAATTTTGATATTCATAGAGCTCTAAAGTAATTTTAATGCATTAATTAGATAAGACAATTGCCTTATCTCTTTCCATTTTGCCTTTACAAGTGTTTAAATTTTATTGGCCAAAATTTGTTTATTCATTCTTGACTTGCCATGACCTAATTCTAGATTGTTCTCACTTCCTTGATTTTTTTATTTTTCTTTAATTTTTTTTATAATTTTCTTTAATTATTTAGTAATTTTTTAGGCATTTTAGGTAATTTCGCATTTTTTTACCCACGCATAAATACATATGGAGTATAAGTAAATACTCCTAAATATTATTTATATTAGCCTATGATTTTTAATATCCATATAATTTATTTCTAATGATTCGTTAGTTATCGAAATACATTTTATGCATTTCCGATAAATATTGAGTAATATACTTAAATTTTGAAAATTTTATATTCTTTTATTTTATGACTTATTTTCTTAAATTCAAACTTACGGTGTCACTTTTACTAATATTTCTAACTTTATTTTATAATTTAGACTTAACCGGATCATTTAGTTGATTGCCCTAAACTTTGTGTACTAAGTTCGATTTTACAGTTATATGACTTATATTGAGGGCTTACAAGTAGTGTGGGGTAATAGACTCACTGGAACTTAACAATCATAAACATATGAAAAATGTTGGAACAACTCATTTAACACCCGGTTCGTTCGTTGAAGGACATTATTTGCAAAAATTGAGTAAACATCTTGTGTATCGGAGAACTTATCGATATACTCATAGTAAATATTTATATAATCAGAGAAACCATTAATGTTAGTACGGGGATCTAATACAGTGGTAAGGAGAAAAATATCAAAATTTCTCTATAATAAGTCAACAATTTAGAAGCTATATCATTAATAGGTTCTTGTAAGAGTGGATCATAATATGCATTTACCAGAGTAGCTAGTATGTTTACCACTTCCATAACAAACAAATGAGAGTTAGGTTGGTATACTTGCGAGAATGTCTTAGTGCAATCATAAATTTTTTTTTAATATAATAAGTGACCTGGTGCAATGTTCCCAATCACTTGACTGTAGTGAAACCTCTTGGATATGTTGCATGGCAAGTTGGTACAAATTATCTTTGAACGGGATAGTACTTTGGATGAGCTCATATGTTGAGTTCTACCTATGTTGTATATCTCTTTTGAATTTTTTTGGGCGTTTCCCAATACTTTTGCAAAATTTCATCCATTTCTGGTGAATCATTGGTTTGTTTAAAATTTAATCAATTGCTTATTTGATGGGACACATTTTGAAGTCTAGACAAGCCATCCTTTACACATAAGTTCAGTATCTGACATGCACAACGAATGTGGAAGAATGTGCCCTCGAGTGTGGGTTAGCATAGTCTATGTAGCTTTGGTATTGATGTTGTGTTGGTTGTAGTGTTATCAAAACTAATAGAAAATATTTTTTTGCTCAATTCGTATTCTTCCAAAATAGTACGTAGAATGGCATAAATATTTTACGCTGTATACCGATCGTTAAATTTTCGTAACATAAGTAACCTTTTCTGTAGTTGCCACTTTTCATACACCCAGTGGCAAGTAACTCCAATGTTTGCATTCTTATTCCATCTATCCGTCCATATGTTTGCACAGATGGAAACATGCATGTTAAAAGCGTTTAGTATAGTTGCGAGTTGTCATTTGCCAATGTGGTAAAGATAAATATTTGTTCTATGCAATGTTTGTGAAGAAAAAGATCGAGTGCTAGGATTTAAGCATTCTTGTTCATATGATACAAGAAATGGATTACTACCAGCCTCAAAAGAGAGATGCATACTGGCTATCATTTTACATAAACCTTCCTTTTGCTTTTCCTTAAAAAAATGGAACAATGCAAACCTTTATGATGTAGATGGCCTTGCTATTTATTGTTGGGTATTCTCTAGGCCATAATTTGTTGGGTATTTTCCTTGCATATGCTTTCTTAATGTTCCATATCCGTCACCAGTTTTCTATGCATAGTGCTTGTTATAATAATTACAAAATACACGAATATTTCCATCTTCACTTGTAACATTGCAAAAATGTTTAGTAAATATATCTAATTTTAATGGCCCCAGTGGCTTACTGTTAGGTTCCCCTCTAGTACTCGGAGGGCCTTCCATCTCTTGTGGAGGACTTTGCATTACATTAGCAGTTTGATCTTGCGTAAAGTCTTGGAAATCATAATCTAGCTCTATGTTCTATATGGGGGCACTAGATGATGCTTATACCTTACGTTTGCCACTATTAGTGTTCTTAACCATAATGCTACAAAAAAAAAAAAAAAAACTTACCATAATAAAAAAATACAAATTGCTAAATGAAAAAAAATTAATATGAATTTATGTGTTAAAAATTAATACAAGTTAAGGATATGAAAGTACATATACGTAGGTACTATTATATTGGAATGAGAAATCAAACATATTAGATAGCAAAGTTGTGTTGTGTAAAATAGATAGTAGAAAAAATCGTGCATTCAAGTTGAATGTAATTCTCCGATTTATAGGGCCTGTATTTTCTAAATTCTAACATTTACCTGCATACATTTAATTAATAATGCCAATTTTTTTCATAACTTTTCAGACTTTCTGTTTGCTCAGTTGACAAATTTTTCAGAGCAATAATTTCTCATTTTGAATTTGCAATGCATCATTTAAGGTTTCTTATCTATAATTTCTTCTGCATGTATGTTTTTCATTTACCTTGTTCAACCATATCTCACTTTTAAATTATGCCACATTTATTTCTCTATCTCTCCTCAATTATGGTCTACTTTCAATTTCAAAGTGCGAATGCATTTACTTAAAAGCAACAAGTGGGCCCTGTGAATTTGCAACTTTAGTTTCAAAGTATAGGTATTGACTAAAGGAAAAAAAGTAGTCTATGTGAAGTGGATGTGCAAGTGAAGTTAAAGGAAAAAAAATTACTTAAGGGAATAATATATAATATAAGCTAGGCAATATTGTATAGGTTAGGTATTAATTTTAGGCAATACTGACAAGTTTTACCACAACTCATTAAATGGATAAATTTTTTTTTAATTTCTACACTTAGAAAAGTAGTGAAATTTGAAAAAAAAAAAAAAATCCTACGGTTTGACCCTCTATGTCTTGACCGGTCTTCAATTTGGACCCATAAATGACCCTCCAACCCATTGGTTCCTCATGGTGGGTTAGATCCGTGAGACAGGTTTGGGTCTAGGTCATGGACCCGCTTGGGCAGGTCCGATCCAGGTCGTGATGTGCCTAGGTCTAATTCTAGGTAAGAATCTTGTTATTTATAAGTTCTCTCTCTCTTTCTCTTTTATTTCCTAAAATGACCTCATCTAAAACAGCCATCTACATTGATGCATCAACATAACTACCGCACCATCGCCATACACTACCACTACCATACAATATTACCACCACCACCACCACTATGATGCATCATCACTACTGCAACAATCAACGATGAGCACAGCACCTCGAATCACTGAACACAACAACACCCTACATAACTACAATACTGACTATCTCCAATCACCTCTATGGATTCACATACTCATAGACCCATCGGCACAACCTTCACAAATAAGCACCCAAAAGCTAGATTTATGAGAACATCACCGTTTCTGTCACTATTCATCTTCCTCTTCTCTAAAGTGCCCTTCAAATTTGACTGAAAATAAATCAAATTGGATGACATAAGCTTTGTTCTTTTGAGACCAAGATGCAAAAGATGTGTGCTTTTGGTTTGTAGAAAGAAACCTATATCAGATTCTCCTTAATCATGGAAAACCCAATTGTAAAAAAATAGATTTGCATGAGAACTGATTACTGTAAGTGAGAATCCATTGGGTTTTGTAGCTAATCGATTGGGTTGCTGTTAAAAGATGATGAAGGATGAAAAATTAGGAAAAAGTATATAAGGAGAAGATAGAAATAGTTAAATAAACTAAATAATGTTAAGGAGTCTTGCTTTACCGAACTCTTGCACCTATATTAGTCCATTTTAGGTTAGTAATTATCTCAATTAAGAAAGAAAATGTAGATTGAGAGACCTGAACCGAGACTTGTTTATAAAGTCATGGAAAAGGAGAACCGTTACAAACCTCACTGGTCATAGTTGCACACAACACTAGGTCTTTGGACCTATTGGTTCATAGATCTAGATCTTAGACCTGTAATTCTTGATGCCTCTATTTTTTTTTAAATTAAAATTAAACTAACAATTTAATTTTAAATTAAAAATAAACTAAAACTTAAATTATCAAATATACCTAAAAGCTTTATAGCCTTTAGCTCATCTTATGAAGTAATTGTTGAGAATGTGAACTTTTTTATATACAATTATATTCAACTTAACTTATAATATTAATATTATGGGATAGTTTGTATATACCAAACCAAATATCCTTTTAAAATAGATTTATTCCTCATATTGATAATATCAATAAATTTAATGATGTGAATGAAAAATATTTTTTTCTTATTCATATGAAATATTTTTAATTTTTTAATGTTATTTAATTTGTTAACCATAATCATGATGAGATTTAGTAAAGACTAAGTGTGTAATTGAATCGAATAGTATTGGGCTCGAGCTTAACTTAAACATATATATGGCGAGTTTGAGTTTAACTCGATTAACTTAATTAAGTTCGAATTTTTTATAAATTTTTTCTAATAATTATTAGATTCACATATATTTAAATAAATTAAGAATATATTAAAAATTATTTCATGCTCAATTAAACTCATGAGCTTAATATTTTAAAACTCGAGTTTGGTTTGATTTATTACTCGAATAGCTTGAGTTCGAGTTCGGGCTCAAGCTCGACTTGATTATCATCGAATTGGGGAAAAACTTGAACTAAGATTGAGTAACTTGTGAATCGACTTAATTCATTTACACTAGATAATTCACTAACATTAGATTTGAAATTGAAATAGTTTGGATATAAGTCAGATGGTTTTTTAAACGGTAGGTTAGGTACTCAATAAGTATAGATATTCACCGGCAAAATTTCAGTTTTCTCAGTTTCCCGAATATATTTAATAACTACTCTACGCGATAAGTTTACTTACCTTGTTTATAAATACATTAATGATAAGCATAAGGAATAAATAATTCTTATTAACTTTTACAAGACGATTAAAAGAAAATTTACCATATATGATTTTTATCAAGTGTCTTGGTAATCCTTATCCAATTCCTTATGTAAATAAGATATATACAATATAAAGCTATGTTTTTTTTTTATAAATAATATTTGTATTATGAATGGACAAAAAGACCGATAAAATTGTAAATTGGAATCAACCAAATAGAATCAAACTGGAAAATTGTTTTTCTTTTTTCCCCTTATTGTTTGGTTCCAAAAAGTTTCAAGAGAAAACCAAAACTAAAAGTTGCTGTTGATCCAAAGGAGTTAGTTGAAATAAACCACACAAAATCAAATCGAAATGAAACTTCGTTTTTTATTATTTTTTTCTACGATTTGGCACAAAAAAGTCTCTAAACTGAACCAAATAAAAACGTTGCAGTTGATTCAGTAGGATGAGTCGAACCAAATTGAGGGGAAGATGTATATTTTTCTTCTAAACATGAAAAGTTAATAGGATGCTATATTGACGTGTATTATTTCCTTATATTTTATACATGTAATAACTTAACATAAATTTACAATCTCGATATTATTTCTTTAAATGTAAATAGAACAATTTTATCTATTTATTTTTATTTTTTAAACATATATTTTTCATTTTGCATTCTAAACAAAGTCAAAGGATTTGAAATATTTGTCTTGTCTTATCAAATCTTAGCTTATATATATATATGTATGTATGTATTTTTGATCTAAACTTGATATATCTTCGCATACATAAAATAGGCAAACCTTTTTATTCCTTTAAGTATTTCACATCTTAAAAAAAAAAACAAAAAAACCCAAAGAAGTCTTTAATAATCATTTCTAGAGTGAATCGTTAACTAAACCAAACCCATGTGTATCACTGTATATCTTGTTCTAAGCAAATGTTTGCTTTCCCTATTCTATCATTTCCTTTAAATTCTCTTAATTTCCTAGAGCTTTTCTAATTTTTTTAGGTAAATTACGTTGATTACCCCTATGAAATTTTTAAATTATATTGATACCCTACTTTTTCAAAATCGTATACTTATACCTCTACTTTAGCCTTTATGGGTGCTGAAGTGGCTAGAAAATGATGTTGCATCACCACATCATCATCATGTCAATATTATTAACAATTATATTTAAATATTATAAATATATACATTAATTAACTTACATAATAGAAATTGAAACAAATTGAATAATAAAAAAAAGAAAAAAATGTTGAAGTTTTTTTAAATATAGGACCCATATATATTTTAATCAACTAAATTAATAAAAAAAATCATAAATATTTTTTAAAAAAAAAAGAAAAAACAACACTTAAAAATAAAAGAAGTCTTATGAATATGTAGTGTGCTCTTGTCCCTCAAAAGCATCTAACTTCATGTCTAAAAGTGGTAGTGACTAGTGAGTGCTTGGTTGTATGGTTAATCTTACCGCATTTTGAAACAAGTAGCATCAAAGAGAATTCCCATGAAAAAAAGTACTCAACATTGTCATTTTCATTAGATTACTTCAATCTTCGTGAGAGGTAGTTGATTGATAAACTTGGGAGCAGAGACAGACTTAGAACCATATAAATGGAGGGGTTGAATTTATTCTAATTAAGTTAATATTAGAATTATCTATAAGATAATATTCGCTTGTTATTACAACTGTGTTGCTCTTATATAAATATATATATATATATATACATATATGATTTTGTTAATGACTCTGCATAGAATATATTATAAACCTTATAGAATGGAAAAATTATTTTAAAAAATCGTAAAGAGTACACGATGCATTTTAGAAGAAGCTATAAGAATAAACCTTTTCTTTTAACATATATACTAATTGAAATCTAATTATTAATTTATTAAGAAAAATAAAATTAATATATAAAATTTGTATAAATTTTGTTATCAATAAAAATGTATTAGAGAAATATTTCCATATGAAATTGCAAATAGACATAAATATTAGTTTCTTCGATTTCTTTTCATAATAACTTTATAATTTTTTTATGCTAAAAAAAATCCTTTTAAATATAAGTTATTGCATAATCAATTATTCAACACTTTACATTCATTCCCATAATATTAGTTATAAAAGAAATATTACTAAACTAAGTTATAACTGGTATTATTTGTTAATAATTTATGCGACAAGATTGGAATAATTATAATATGGGTAAGGTAATGGTTATTTATGGTGTACTATTTATAAAAAATTACAATCCAAGAAAATTCATTTTGTTAGATATAATTTTGCAATAATAAATTTAATATTATTAGTTATTGTGAAAAAAATAGGTTGGAAGAAAACAAAAAGAGAATATCGTTTATGTAATAAATGCATATTGAAAAAATAAAATACTATGTAGAGATTTGAATCCATGACTTTCTATTTAAAAATAACATGCACTTAATTACTCAGCCATATTTAATATTATGAAAAGAATTGCTTTTTAAAAATATATATGATATAAACTTTTTATTTCTAAAAAAATTATTAAAAAAGAAACTTTTTCCAAGGATTGGCGGGTTGCGTCCACTTTCAGCCTCCTCTTAAATCTGTCCATGCTTGGGGGCATAATGCCAAAGAAACTCTAGGAAGTAAAGACTGTAGAGAGATAATGACACAATATTGTACTATTACTCAATTAAGAAAAAGAAAAAAACATATTGGAAAAGCAAAATTGGGAGTGGCAAATTGGAAAAGGAAATGGAAACCCCTTTTCTTTCTTAGTCGTTTTTCTTTTGTTACTTTTACCGAATTAATCATTTAGTTAATAATAATATATATATATATATATATAGGGTCCTATTTTATAAAATAATTTCGATTTTTTTCTTTTTTAAAAATTTTTTGAATTTATTTTATTTTTTATTATTTAATTTAATTATATATAAGATTTAAATATAATTATTAATAATGATGATATAGTGATAATGCAGTAATGACATATCAGCCTTCTTGCAATGTAAGTAGCCAACTAAGCAAAAATAGGGGTATAAGTATAGAGTTTTAAAAAAGTGGGATGTGGATGTAATTTAGAAACTTTATGAATGTAGTCAACGTAATTTACTTTTTTTTTTTTTTTTTTCTTTCCTTAGACGTCTCATTGGTCAAAGTTTCAGAATGAGGGTGGGGATGGATTAAATCCCACCTTGCGTCCGTGGAAAACTTGAGCAGGTGAGTTACAAGTGTTATTCTACAAATTTTTCTTTGATTAATTAGCAATATTAGGTGTCCATCTTGTTAACTTCCCATTCCATTTGATATAGTACTAATGGCCACGCCTTTTGCTCGCTAATTGCGCTGCATTTAGCAAAACTTTGGTTTTGTTTCTTTTTTGATAATTAATTGTTTAGATAATATGGTTGTATTATACATATTTAGATATTTAATTAAATTTCACTTACACATATTTTACACATTAAGTATATTTAATGAATATATGTACTCTATAGATATCATTTCATGTCATATTATTAAATTTATTTTGTAATTGACATATCCTTAAGACCTCATGAATTCATGGAACTTAGAATTTTGGTTTTGATAACTAAAGAGTAATATTGCTATATTTAACTTTTTAAACCCTATTCATAAATTAGTAATCTATTCCCAAAATGTGGTATATTTTTTTGTGTCAATCTATAAAAATCATTTTTTTCTCTATATATACTCTTACTGACTATTTAAATAGAAATAATTAACTATGAGAGCAAGTGGTCCTAAAGGATAAAGCTATGCATGATGAATAAATTATACTGACTAAACTTCATATACTTCATAAGTTGGAACCCATTGGATGCCCAACTTGGAATAAAAGAACTAAACACGCTTTTCTCTAAAGCTTTAGTGAGCAAATTAGCTTGCTGGTCATGAGTACTAATATATGATGGCAGAAGAAAACTAGAGGAAACATAATCTCGAATAAAATGGACATCAATATCAATGTATTTCGTTCTTCTACATAGACGAAGATTAACAAAAATTTGCAAAGCTGACTTTTTATCACATAGCTAAGATATTGGAAGCTAAAAAAGAACATCAAGATCATGTAACAAGTATGAAATCTGTAATAACTCTTTTGTAGAGGTAGCCAAACTTTCATATTCGGCTTCAGTAATTGAAGTAAATACAAATGGCTGCTTTTTCGTTTTCCAAGATACCAAACATGATCCAAGATTTAAACAATAACTAGTGTAGGATTTACAATCAATAGTAGAAAATCCCTAATCCAAATATAAAAAGGCTAAAAAATTCAAGGAATTAGTTAAAGGATATCATAAGCCTAGAGAAAGTGCCTTTTAACATAACACAACACATGAAACAGTGCTCACAAATGTGGTAATTGTAGATGAGTTAAGATTTAGCTTAGTTGATGCATTATGAAGCAAATGTCTGGTCAGTGGATGTAATATACAACAGTTTGCTATTAATCGTTGATAGAAACTTAAATATAAAATTAAGTCAGCTATATGACTATCCAGTTTCAAACTAATTGCCATAAGAAAACATGTTGGCTTAAAACCAGATAGTCTTGCATCTTAAAGGACATCTAAGATAAATTTCCGTTGATTCACAAGGAATCCTGCATTTGTTCTACATAGCTCTAGGCTAAGAGAGAATCGAGCCAAGCATATATCCTTACTAGTAAACTCATGACCCTTTTTAGACTTCAACTGTATAACAAGTGAATCATGGGAACCTGTTATGATCCTATCGTCAACATAAAGAAGAATTGCAACAAATCCCTTAGGATTATTATGAACAAAGAGTGGTCATAAATAGATTGTGTAAAGCCGAAAGTAAGTAAAAACATTGAAATTTCAAGGTTTCATGGATGAGAGGCTTGTTTAAGGCTATATAATGACCTTTTCAACTTGCAAAATTGATGAGGCTAACTTTATCATACCCTTTAGGACAAACCATATAAAATTGATGAAAGAAAGTATTGTTAACATCTATATGAAATAAAGGTCATTTTCTAACCAAAGCTATAGCTAAGAGCACACATATAATACTCATTCTTGTGACAGGAGAAATAGTATTTGTGTAATCTTCTCATTACTTCAGTGTATACCATTTTGCAACTAAACATGCCTTATATCTTTCTATGGTTTCATTTGGTTGATACTTGACCTTATATACCAATTACATCTAATTGCTTTCTTCCCCTTCAGTAAGGGCACTAGGTCCCAAGTGTCATTACTCTCAACTCTCAAGAGCCAAGAGCTCCTTTTGCATATCATCTCTCTAGACTTGATGTTGACTAGCTTGTGTGTAATTATTAGGTTCTTTGACAACTAAAATGTTTGCAACAGATGCTACTTTGGTAAGTACATGAATGTGTAGGAATTAAGCAATAGGTAAGGATGTGTTTGGGTTTGAATGTTAATGGATTTAACTGTGTGTGTCTTATCAAGCGTTTAAGTAGCATAATTAAAATCGGTAAGCTTGCTAAGAGCCTTACACGATCTTTAAGATCTACATAATTTTGGGGGATGAACCAATCGGTCAATACATCACTGATTTAGAAATCAAGAACATGATGAATAATTAGTAGATGACTAATCATTATGACTTATTAGAGTAATCAAATTAGGTGGTTTAGATTATTATCAACCTGATTAGTAGATAATTAAACAAGAGAGTATAAAGACTTAAACAAGATATTGGATTTAGAAAAAACACATAAGAACTATTTTAAAGAAATGATTGATCCTTAAAAGGAAGGCTGTTTTCATAGAGCAGTACATCCCTTGAAATGACAACCCGTTTCTTGTCCAGATCATAAACCTTATAGGCTTTGTAACTTGGAGCATAACCAAAAAACACATACTTTGCTCATATAGATTCAAATTTGTCTCCTAGATAAGGTTATTTTGCCATAAAACATAAATAACCTATAATTCTTAAATGAGAATAATCAAGAGTAAGGCCATATAATATCTCATAAGATGCTTTCCATCTTAAAATAGACATTGGCATTTTAATGATCAAGTGTGTGGCTATAAGCATACATTTACCTCAAAATTCTCTTAGCAAATTAGCATGCAATGTCAACGCTCTTGAAATATCAAGGAGGTATCTATGCTTCCTCTCTATTTGCCTTTTTGTTGAGGAGTATATGTAGCAAGAATATTACACACTTGTGACTTAAATTTAAGTAAATAAGTCCAAGTGGAAGAGTGCAATCATCTAGAAATAGAAGCAACATCATATGATCCCTAAACATCAATATGTAACAGTTGAAAAGCAAATGTAGAAATAGTCTCACTATGAGAAAAGGGAGATTGATGAATTTTGGCTTTGTGACATGTTTCACAAATAAACTCATGAAAGCATAAGGATTTGCAATCATTAATGTTGTGACTTGAAAACATAATAATAACCCATTCGAGCATGAATCGGATGAAAGAACTCTTTGTTTTTTTGAAAAAAGAAAGAAAGAAAGAAACCGAAGAAAATAGGACTTATTTAGATCATGCAAAGGCTATTGATGCTTATGCAGTTCATATTGCAGTATGTATAGTCCATTAATAACCTAAATTGTTGCAATGGGTCTACTAATAGTTTGGATAACTATCTAAATTAAATGTTGTAGTAAGATTTTGGTTAGAAAAGAGCTTGTAAACTGAAATTAGATTATATGTGAATCGGGGTATACATAGAACATTATGTATAATAAGGGACTGATTGATGATAGTAGAACCTACTTTATCAGGAATTAAGACTTTTTCATTCGATAATTTTATGCAAATGGGTTGAATAAAATTTTAGATATTATATAGCAATGACATATAAGGTGTTATATGATTTGATGCACCTCTATCAATTGTCCAAAGATCTTTTTTATTATATAAGCACTACAACAAAAAGCAAGAAAAGAAATACTTGTACTTTGCACCATATTAGAAACTACTTCTTTTTCTTTGTTTGTCATCATCTTATACACTTAATGACGAACATGTTGCAGAAGCTCTTTATCAATTGAATTATGTTGCAGTTGCACATTCCCTACAAGAGAGTTATTAAACTCTAAAAGAGTTATAAGTTCTATACTAATCTAAGAAAAAGAAGCATTAGTAGCACCCTTGGAATGAGCACCCCGTCCTCTTAATATCTTCTTGCCTTTGCACCAATTGGAATATCTAAAATAATTCTTGAATGAATGTTCTTCAACATTACAATGTTTACAAATTACCTTTTCTTTATCTTTTTTCTAATCAAAGATGTTAGTTGTGCTCTAATTACCAATCTTTAGAGCAAGTCCTACTAGTGTAATATGTAAAGAACTCCAAATCACTTAATAAAGTCTAAGTCACTTCTTATTGCCTTTTGACTTATTGAACTAAATAAAAGGCTCGATTAATGAAAGGTAGTCACTCCATGGATGGAATTTGATTCCTCACACTATCATACTTAACATTTAAACTAGTTAAAAATTGCATTTAGTTTAAATGGTATTCAAGCCCTTAAATTTTTTTTAAAGATTACACGTACTACACTTACACATCATAGAAGAATTACTACAATTCATCCTAACATCTTTTCAGTTTATTATAATAAACTCCTCACTTTGATTTTCTTATGTTAAGTTACTAATAATATGTTATTGCTGAAAAACTAATGGAGTATTAGCTACTCTATATTACACTGTAATCTTCTTTTAAACTTTAAAGGTAGATTGCGTATACATGAAAGATTGTGTTAGATCTAAATTCATTGAGTTTAAGATTCAGGATATAGTCACATTTTATCCATTTAATAAGGTCTAGTGAATTTTCTTAAGGTTTTCTGATCATTTCATCTTTGAACCCTAACTTGATTATTGTTCATAAACTTATTTTTATAGATCTACTATATCTTACAAAATTATTTCAATTGAAAATCAATGCTCAAAATGCCATCTCAAGATTATTGGAACCAAACAAGAAGAAAGAATCACTTATTTGTCATCATTTTCTTTGGAAACGTTCTATACTGATGTACAAACTTAGGAATTCAAAGAATAGCAAATAACGGTTGGTGATATTACCTAATTAGCTCTGATATGATGTAGAATCTTGATCTTGCATACAAGTACGCCATTGATGTATTTAAAGAGAGTTCATGAAAAATGAAGAAAGAAGAATGTGCTATATTGTGTTGTGTCCATCTATACATAACTATTTTTGTCCATTTACATTCCCATTGACTACATAATAGAAATAAGTAATTATGAGAACAAATGTTCGCATAGGATAAAAGCCATGTGTAATAAATAAATAAACTAACTAAACTTCATATACTTCACATCAACAAATTTTATCACTAAAATAAGATAATAAACATTACTTTATTTATGAGAAGAAAATAATTGCACTATGTAAACTCCAACTATAGCACTGCAAAATATTCTAGGTCCATAAATACAATTTTTTTATTTTATACTTTTTCTCAATCCACTAAGTTATATTACCAATGTTATAAGGGTTTAAATGGAAGTTATTATTGAGTTAAAGATAAAAAAAGAGGGAATTGTTTGCATGATAAGATATTGTCATAATCCAAAGCAAGTCATCATGTCGCTAACCATAAGAAACTTGTACAAAGTTTAATATAACTAGTAGAATACATAATTTAATAATAGTCATTGAAAGCCCCTTCTAGTAGGAAAGTGGGTCATAACCTTCAAGAAATATTATATAATATTACGTATTATGGAAAACTGCAAATCCAAAACGAATAATACATGTGCCAATGACATCATGTATGCAATACTTCTTCACAGCTCTACATGACAAAAAATTTAAGTTATTATAACGAGATATTGTGATAAAATACTTTCTGTAATGATTTTTTTCTCTAATTCAATGATTTAATAATTTCAAAATAGGTATATAATTTTTTTTAGGGAAAAGTACAAAAACGTTCAACGTTTACTTTGTTTTTTATTCCAATTTTTAACATTTTAAAATTTTCATTTAAATTCTCAACGTTTGCAAAAGTTTATATAAAAATCCTTTTAACTAACAGCGTTAGATTTTAAATTAGTAAAATACAAAAATGTCCTTAATGTTTACCTCTTTTTTTATTTTAGTGCTTAACATTTCAAAATTTTTATTTCAATTCTCAATGTTTGCAAAAATTTATAAAATATTTCTTTTAAATAAATAATATAATAAAATATTAAACAATAATTAAGATATTAAAAAAACTATAGAAAACTATTAGGAAATAATGAAAAATTATCAAAAAAATTGGAAAAATGAAAAATAAGAAAAATTAAAAAAATTACTAAGATAATATATTTATATACATAATATTAATTTTAATTTTAAAATAAATTAATAAAATAAAAATTGCTAAAAAAGGAAAAAATATATATATATATATATATAAAGCAAACTCGACTATCCAAAGGCATGGAGAAGCCAATAACTTTTATTGATTTAGTTTAAAATTAAAATTAATATATACATATATCTAAATATATATATTATTAAATATATTATCTTAGTAATTTTTCTTAGTTTTGCATATATTTTTTTATTTTTCATTTTCCCAAATTTTTGATAAATTTTCATTATTTTTTAAATATTTTTGTATAAATTTTTTAGTTAATTAATTTTAATATTTTATTATATTAGTTATATAAAAAAAATGTGGATTAATAGAATGTTTTCACGTGTTAATGTATAAATAATAATTTAATATTATCAGTTAAAAGGACAAATTTATAAATTTTTATAAATGTTGAGGATTCAAATAAAAGTTTTGAAACGTTAAGGATTAAAATAGAAAAAGAAGTAAATGTTGAGTACTTTTTTGTACATTTCTAATTTAAAATTTAATACCGTCAGTTAAAAACTTTTGTAAACTTTAAGAATTTAAATAAAAATTTTGAAATATTGAGGATCGAAATAGAAAATGAGGTAATTGTTGAGGACTTTTTTTATATTTTTTCCTTTTTCTTATATAATTATTGGAAGGACATTTTGCTACATAGAATTGTACTGATAAAATTCGATACACTTTATTACTTAAATATACAACTCAAATAAAACGTTGTTTATAATAAAAAGATATTAATAATAAAGTGGTGTATATATAATAAATAAACAATTATAAATTAGAAAAAAGTATATAATAAAAAACAATTATAAATTGTCATCTAAAAAGTGTGCCATAACCTTAGAGAAATATTACATATTATGGAAAATTGCAAATCTAAGACTAATAATACAAGTGTCAATAAGAGCATCTATGCAATACTTATTCATGAATTTATACTATAAAAAATTCAAGTAATGGTAATGAGATATTTATAAAAAAAAGTATTAAAACAAAATTGTATATATATAATAAATAAACAATTATAAATTGTTAAAAATATTTTGCTACAATATTCAAATACAAAAGCTAATGTCATACTTAGTTAATTTAGAGACTTACAAATTATGCTTATTAAGAATATTCGCTACTTTATAATAAAGTAGTTATTTAGAAGTTAGTCAATGTTGCAAATTCTCGAAGATCACATAATTTGGAGTATAAGTGATGGCTCGCCGCTCATACTTGCAAGTTTGCAAGTGAAATAAAGAGAGGATTTGTCTCTACTTAAGCTCGTAGGTCGTTTCTAGCGAGTTTTAGGTGAAGGACGTGAACTGTTAACATAGCGATGAACTGTTCTGTGTTACGATTGTCCAAAAGGTAAAGAAGGGAAAGAGATGTGGAAATTGCGATAAGGTTTGTGACAAGTGTTATCCAAATAAGGAGGAGATTCAAGTGAAAGACAGGTCATTGGAGAAAGAGTTGGAGTATATCCTAACCGGATGACTAGCTTTGAAAGTAGTGTAAGGTCTAATACTAACACCAACATAACAGCGTTGGACGCTAGCTTGAGTAGAACCAGTCATTTTTCTAGCTTCGGAGTTTATTGCAGGGTGATGTTCGTAGTCTTATTGTTCTTTTTTTAGTATTGTGTGAATAAATATCTCACTTTTGTGCAAATAATCGTTGTTGTAGATTCTCACTAATCACATAATACTGGAGTAAGAGATTAATAATTGTCGAATCTTTGATGTCATGTAGTTATTACCTGTACTAAAAAGCTTTTGTATGAATTTGATACTCTATTGTGGCAAATTACTATAACCGATAAAATTAGGTAAAAAAAAAAGATTGAAAATAGAAGCGTAAATAACTCGGTTTTTCTTTTTTTATTTTAAACAAATTTCCACTTTTTTTACTTCATATATATTAATGATAAGGTATACATATGTATATATGTATAGATCTTATGACACATAGCGAGCTGAAAAAAGTATTGCACATAATTATAACATATTATGGTCTATTGTTTGCTTAGCTCTAGTTGTATTCCTTATTGTTAAATAACAAAATATTAGAAATATTTCAAATGATTATTTGAATGACAATGATATATATTAAAATATAATCTTATGAAATAATTCATTGATTCACTACTTTTGATACAAAATTATTTAAAATACTTTTTGCTAGAGATAAATCCTTTTATTCTTAAAACAAAAAAAATTGTTGTTGGAAAAATGTATTTTACGGCAAAATTTTGCTATTGTAGCTTATTTTTGTTGTAGCGGTATGTGAATAAATATATTAGGTTTTTAGAAATAGCTATTGTTATAGCTTCTGAATGATCACATTATGCTGTTAAAGTTAGAGATTAAGAAAATAGTAAAATAAGAGAATTTTGCCAATGAAAAAAGATCTATAGCATTGTGTTTTCCCAAATTCATTGTCAAAGTTTCATTAAATCTCTACTGTATTTTACTTATTATTTGTATTAGGAAGTTTTTGGATGAATTTGATACTCTACCACAATAAATTATGAAAACTAATAAAATTAGGTAAGGAAAAACAATTAAAGATATAAGTATAGATAACTTGTTTATTAATATTTTTAACTTTAGTTTTTGTAATTTGTATCTAATTTGCTGACTAATTTTTGATCAATACTATTACTGATAAAAGTGATGATGGGAAAAACAAGATAGTTGGGTAGTGATGATGTGAAAAACAAGATAGTTGGGAAATACGACAGGATAATAAAAGAGCTTTGGCAAGCAAGCGTAACTTTTTTTTTTTTCTCAAGGTATTATTGGTATTATTAGTTTTAGTATCTAGTCATAATTTAACTATTAATTTCACATGCAGAACCTTAAGATGAGTTAGAGACATTTAACGACCTTAAGAAGTATCACATAAAATCCTAACCTATTATGGTACACTATTTGCTTAGCTCTAGTTGTATTCTTTGTTATTAAATAACAAAATATTAAAAATAACTTGAGTGAAGATTTGGATAATAATGATATATATAAAAATATAATCATATGAAATAATTCATCTAGCCCACTACTTTTGTTACAAAGTTATTCAGCAACGTAGTGACATTATATTTTGGTTCTCTATGGGTTGAGTAATAATTCTTTAAGTATTGTTTTGTTTTATATCACTATAAGATATTTAAATTTCTTTTTTTTTTTTTAGAGATTTTGTTATTTCTAATATAATGAATTAGTTACTATAAAAAGTTACGTGAATAAAATAAATCATATTGAATTATTTCTCCAAAAAAAAATCTGTTATAGGAAATAAAAAGATTCATTATCACATATAATGATTCTACAATACATTTTCTAGATCCATGTACTTTTACGAACTCTCGAAAATTATGCTTTTTATTTGATGTCAATATATTCATGAATAGCGAAACTAACACCAATCCTAATGAATCCTTAAAAAAAGAATAAAGGCCCAATAAATTTTACGTATTTTTTGAGATCTCATTATAAGTTCTAACCATATATGTTTTGATTGTCCAGTCATGCTAAATTCGATTGCATTCCAAATAAATTTTACTTCACTCTTTTTTTTTTTTTAAATTTATGAAGTAACGCTTATCAAGTAGTATTATTTTATTATAATGTAACTCTTTAGGAGTAATTCATCTGATTGATTAAGTCAAAATAATATAATCTTCCTCTTATGATCTCTTATAAATATCTATACACATATACATAGATTGACTTCCCATTCACCTAGACTCTAATCTATATGTAATTAGTTCTAAGTTATTTATTCATCTATTTACACATTTAAAAGAGCTCATTTATTTATTTTATAATCATAGGAAGCTGTCTGTTATACTATATTTTAAATAGATATTATCTAAGTCTTTAAAAAAAAAAATTGCATAATATAACTCTTGAGAAAGGAGGAATTGTGTCTAATCTATTAGTATTTGTACTACTAGATCATAAAAGTTTTGATAATCGGGGTCATGTTTGCACGAGTCGGTTATGCTTTAAATGAGTCATCTAAAATTTCAGCGTTGTAATGGATATAATGTATGATAGACATCATCTGATGAATTGTTAGTTTTTACATATTTTAAAGTAACAACATACAAAATATCACATCATTGAAGAAGTATACCTTAAAAAATTGAGCATATGGTCCAGGCAATAACATCCATTTCTTGGTTAGACAACTTTGCAAAAAGAAAAAGACGATATTAGACACCCCAAATTGATTAGCTGGTGATATGCGTGATAAAGATGTCATAACAGGAAAATTAAGGAGCGTAAGCATCAAAGTTTAAGAAAACTTGGGTGTCTTCATAGTTTTTCATCTACTTTCCCATGAAATGTCGCTAATAAACTCAAAAGGCATGATAAATTAATAATACATGAAATTCTCCACCATTTGTTCTAATATTTATGTCGTGGCCATCTAATGGATATTTCTAAGCATCCAACGCATAAAACAAGTGACATGTCTTTTTGGTGATAGATAAAAGTATAATACGTAAGGAAAAAATACATTTGAAACCAAAGTAACATGGTGCGTAAAAAAATGTGTAATTCCTTTTAGACAGCTATGAAGCATTTGTTAATAATATTTTGTGGTGAAGTTCTGTTTGATATAATACTAAGGCAAATTTCTCATTTGATATAATACGAAGCGAATCATTTACATAAATATACACTACCGTATCCCATTTGAGGGTATTGATATTGACTGAGTTAACATTTTATCAATCAATTAGAGTCAAATCACATCATAAATCGATCCTAAAAAGCAATTAGAAAATTTTTTTGATGCTAGTATTTTTCAAGAGACATCAGTGTAGTGCAATAGAAATTTGAGATCTTATAATTTTGATGGTTTTCATGAGGTGGTGTTACAATTTGCTCCAAATTTTATATTGTATTTATGAGCTCCTTAAGGTACTAATCTAGATGAATAAAAGGAAACTTGTACATCTCAACATACTTGCATTTTTCGTACGAAATTGTATGACAATAGCATTAAGTTGTATTCTTCTAGATTGAATAAACTAAAATTGGTGCCCCCACTCAATATTAAGCCCTCAAAATAATTGAGTTCTAATTTTAACTTTATTTTGTCGTGTTAAGTGGAATCAAGCTAAAAAGGAAGCTCGTTGGGCCCAGATTCATATGATGCATATAAGATGATTTCGACGTCTGATTTGATTATACTCCTTACTAAATTAAAACAAGGAAAACATGGAAATTTTGCTTGTCAAAATTCTTGGGTAAGCCTTTCTTACGATTTACATACAATTGGAGTCATTCGTCAGTCAAACGGTGGGACGAAAAGAATCAACAAAGCTGGTCGTAATTTTGAACAATCTGTTTCTATCATGCTAGAATATGAGAGCATTCTTATATGGGACAACGTGGAAATCACTATCCACTTTATTTGTAATTTTTTAATTTTATACTTAAAGTTTAAAATTATGAAACGTCACATTTAACTAAATTTTTATTATTTTTCAAAGTCACTTTACCGCCTCTCATCATTTGCTCTTAAACTCTTCAACTAATGACAGTTATAGCATCTTGTTGATAATAATTTAGTATAGATTTGATAAGTAAAAGTTTTATTATATATAACATCACAATGCTGGATTTAAGTGTTGAAGAGGGAAAAAAAAAAAAACTTAAAAGTTTTTATAATACTAGTAGTGAGTGGGTAAACGATGGTAAAGATAAGAACACATTCTACGAACAAGGGTATAGAAATATGAAACTAGAATTTACCCTCTAATTCATTGGATTAAAGTCGTTTTGTTCTAGGATATAAGTGTGAGTAGGTAAAGGAAAGAAATCCCACATTAAAAAAGATAAGAATTAAGTTAATGATATATAAGCAAAAAAAACTCATTTTAAATTAATATAGTATTAAACTCACAAATCTATTCCTTTATTGGTTTTTTCTTATGGATGGGTTATCGAGCTATGTAATGGTGACTTAAGTTGAAGTCCATGACATGAGGTGAGCACATGCTCGATTAGTTGTGTCAATTGGAAGTCTCTTGATGAGACTGCAAAAGTTTTCTGCTCATGGGTGAGCAAGGTTTGGGTTAAATACAGTATCAAGCCCACAAGTCTATTCCTCGGTAGGTTAGACTTCCCTTCTCCACAATACAATGGAATTGAAAATCATGATCACTTTTGTATATAGAACTCAATAAATGAAAACACATCAAATTTTAATTGAAAGCAGCAAGTAACAATAGCAACAAAGTGCATAAACCAGACATCATTACCAAATACCAACTTAAATCGAAGTGATGTGAGCACATATTACACTCGTGTATAGCTGTAAGTTGGATTGACTTGATTCTATATTCTTTATATCTCTTAAATTTAAGAAAAAAACTATATATTTAATGTTTAGACTTTTTCTGTTGGAGTCTTTTCATTAACTTG
Source organism: Lumnitzera littorea (assembly GCA_024138015.1). Classification (NCBI taxonomy): domain Eukaryota; kingdom Viridiplantae; phylum Streptophyta; class Magnoliopsida; order Myrtales; family Combretaceae; genus Lumnitzera; species Lumnitzera littorea. The sequence continues at coordinate 110,318,082 of JAMXBB010000004.1, read as the reverse complement.
TTAAAAAATTCGTAAAGAGTTGAAATGTGTCAACTTTTGATTGCCTCAAAGTAATAAATTAAACAAAATAATGCTATTTGATAAATCAAATTTAACAATAGAATAAAAATACAAATATTAGCAAGCAAAACAAAAATTCAAGAGGAAAAACAACTGTTTTAGGACATGGAAAACCACCCAAGGCAATGGCCAACTAGCGTCCAGCGACCTCCCGAGGATTATGAGTTGTGATAAAGTGTTATGATTGTTAATGCCTTCATGTAAAGTTATGAAGCAACACAAGATGAAGTAAGCATATATTATATGAATGGCTGTCATAACACATCAGCCATTTGAAGATTTTGATATCTAGGCAAAGGTTTTTTCTTTTTTTTTTTTTCCTTCAAAATTTATTTATTTTTTTTTGTATTTTTCATCATATTATTTACTTCATATATTTAAAAGCATTCTATTAAATTATTGTTGGCTTTTTAGAAGTTGAAACGTGTCAAATTTTGATGGATTTTTTAAATGGAGTTTATGGAAAGACCCAAATAAATATATTTTAAAATATTAAGAATTCAAAGTTTCAAACTTGAAAGAGAAAAAAGAATTTTAAGGATTTAAGTAGAATAGTAAATAAACATGGAGGATTAAATATTAAATTCGGTCATATTTATATCAGTAATAGTTTTATAGGTATGATAAATGGTAATTAGGGTGTATTTTAAGTATAGTTACTCTCAAATTATTATATAGATTCCGAGTAGATTTTTAAATTCTATATGGATTTATATTTATGATATCGTTCTGTCATATAGGTATTAAGCTCTAAAATTTTGAAACCGGGATTTACCTAATGACATCTAAATACTCACCTCGAAGCTTATATATTCTAATAGAACATATGCTCTGATGCTCGCTTCTAGATACTGTTTTCAACATTATTCAAAGCACCGAAAAGTTAAGCGCATGATAATGATCTTCATGGTTTATTATGCTAGTGGTAGGAAAAATTTATGTGCTGATTTGTACAAGATGTGGCATTTAGACTAGATTATTAATATTACGATGTAGTTGTTATAACCTTATAGTTCTAAAAATGTTAACAAGGGTCTGGCTTATGAAATAATCACATTTTTACAAGATGGAGTTATATGAAATAATTCTTATTATTTAGCAATAAACTTATAAGATGGGTCTTTGAAATAATTATTGTTTGTGATTGTACCCAAAAAAATAAAAAAAAAAAGAGATTCATTAATACTAATACGCTATGTGTTTGGATGATTGGTGGATAAGTAAAAATGATATTTAGACATATGTTAGTGATGATTAGTAGTTTTAAAAATATTATCATTCACATTTATACGTTATTAGTATAGTATAGTTAAAACTTTTTTCCTAAATTATCATCAAATATTTGTAGTACTTCATTAGTAAATAAAAAAGTTTTTTTTTTTTTATCATTATCAAGATCAGAAAATACCATCTTTTTACAAAATACAATCTCTTTCGATTATTACAACCATCTTTGATCAATCGAAACTTTATCATTATAACAAATATATCGAAAAATTTTATAAAGAACGTTTTTCATGAAACCAATGTAATTAATATTCACACAAAAATATGAGTTATATAAGACGAGTGAACTAAGACCGAAGGCAATAATGATAGGCCCCAGTCCAGTTTTCCAATCGTTTGACTAATTTTTTTCCCTTTGGTCTTGGGGTCTGGAGCTGCACCACCGTCATGGGTAGCCATGTCTCATGTTACAGCCAGCGACTTGTGATAGAAATTGTTGTATAGGCTCCACAGTGTAGAATTTAGCCATTTTTCAGACTGTGGCTCACTGGAAACTCTGAAAAAGACTTTAATAATATTAATATATTATATAAATTGATGGATGGAGTACCATTATATATAAAATTTTTAATATATAAAAATATAATTGATATTTTTTTATAAAATACATTCTTTTATCAATACATGTTAAAATTTTATAGATACTAGTATGTTATTTATTGATCTACATAGCATATTAATATTATTTAATCATTTTTTTTAACGTTTGTATTTTTTGATAATGCTTATTGCTTACTTTATGCCAATTGGTATCTAAAAATCATTACTTGCTAGTATCATAAAATCATTCATTAAAATATTTTCGTTCTATTTTATACTTAAATTGGCTGATTGTGATTAAGTAGATTTAGGGAAGGACCGAGTTTGATCGATAAACCGGATCGGGTTGGGCTTGAACCTGTGAGTCACGGGTTTGAATCGTAGCTTGACCCGTTGGGTTTGACGGGTTTACAACTATGGTTCAATGTGTTAGACTCGTTGAACTAGCATGTTCAAGCTCGGGTTGAAGGAACCAATGATTCAATGCACTAGTTTTGCCGGTTTTGATCTGAAAATTAAAAAAAAAAAATGGAGAAGAAGGTTTTTTATAAATTAAATTTAAGTATTCTCTTTAATTAAAATATAAAATAAAATTAAATATATATTATTACTTATACTTAGAAGTTAATATCGAGACCGAATAATATATATGAGTTTATAAAAAAATTATTTAAACCTGTATATTTTAATATTGGTAAAAGTAGATAATTATGGTGTAAAATTAGATAATTATGATAAATTTATACTATATATAAAATAGTGAATGTATTATAAATATTAGATAGATACTATTCTATTTATAATATTAATCTAACTCGTACATGAATTATATTATTTTTTTAAGTTTCCTTTGAAGTAATAAAAGAGCACAATGAGTATTGCTTTGTCATAAATCAAGTCTTACATTTATTATTTTGGTAAGCTTTTCTTGAGATATTGATTATAAAAAGATGTTTACTTATTTAATTCACTAATTGTAAGTATAAAATAATAATTATGTATTATTGAAAATGTAAATTATTAATATCGTGCCCAACAATTAATAGGATACGAATCATTAATCTTAGTATCCAACAATTAATAGAGTAAAATAATCAAAATTTTATATTCTTATTATTTATTAATAGTTTTTTTTTCAAATAGAAAATAAAGATAAAAAATAATTTTTTCCCAATTGTAAAAAAAAATATTAAACAGCTCATTAGCCGAAAACTAGCCTGAAACCGACTTAAGTTGGGTTAGTCTCGATTCAAGGAGGACTAAGCCCTTGACTTGGCAAGTTGGGGCTAGATTTAACCCGAACCCAAGTATGCAATATGAATAAATAGAAAGCACTAACATATGAGATGACGATTTGTAAGGAAATATCCTTATGTTTAAGAAATTTTTATCTTTTATTTAAGGAAAATTAGTATGTTTCCATTCTAAATTATCGCAATTACAGCTCCACCTTCTAAAGCATTTCTTAAAAATGTTGCTATCGTAACGTTTCGTCTTCATTAACAAGGAACACCCTATTTAGTTCTTTTCTTAGTTGGTATGAAATTTCATCAGCTAATACTATCAAATTATGTGATGGACTCACATAAAAAATAATTATAGTTTTATACTTATATGCATGATGACCAAGAGTTTTTTTTTTTTTTTTTTTGGTTTAAAGTTTTTTCAAATGGCATTAGGACATTATTTTCAAGATTTGAAGGAGGACTACAAACTTGATTCATACGAAGTGTGATTATGATTTTCTCTTTTGTTAACTAAAATTAATTCTATTTATTAAAATCACAAGTTAACTATACATATTTATTAGTTTATGATTTTATGATATTTTCTTAATAGAAATAAATATAAAATTATTTATGTATAAACTTTTGATATAACTATTAATTTTGACATGCGATCTATAAAATTATGATTTTACCGGTTTTATATGATTTTACCGATTTGATATGTTTAAAATAAAAAGTAGAATCTTGATTCTGAAAAACATAAAAAACAGTTATTTATATGTCAAAGAATGTTAGTTAAGATTTAAGAAAATGTTTTTAACGTTTTCAACGTATTACTTATGTTGACTGACTTCATAAACAAATCAAATATTACATTGACTGACTTCATAAACAAATCAAATATTACATTTGCACGTAATATGATTCTAATCCACACGTGACGGCTGAAGTTATTATCATTCCCTTTTCAAAAAAATCGTCCTTTTATGATATTTTATTCAATATTTCTTGTAATGTTCTCTATGTAGCTCAATTATCACCTTGGTTCTAATGATTATATGTTGCGGGTGCTTTTTCCCTCGGGATAGGGATGAAATCCGAATAGGCCTTGGTCGGCCGCCGTGATACCTAAACGCAATGGCTTATAGCGTGTGGGAATTACAATCAAGTTAATCGGGTTGAAATCTAATATGGTTTCGTTGCGTTATAACCTATATAAGGTTTTCATGTCTTGGTGTTGTTTAACTGGCCCTTGAGGTTGATTAGGTTAAAATTCACCTGAGGCTCATACCGGTTATTATTTTTATTTATTTATTTTTTCCCAAAGAAAAATAATTTATTAACCATCAACTGTAGTCACCATGATGCACAACAAAGTACTATAAGATGCAAAAGGGAAAAACAAATGATTCAAACGAAAATAGTTTCTGAAGCCTAAATGAGGTGTTTAATCACCAATACTTAAGACATATTCCTCTTCTAATGATATAGACAACACATTAAGATAAAAAAAAAAAAATCTCAATATATATAAAAGATGAGTCTCGTGGCTCAAATATAATTATAGGAGGAGTCTATGCTCTCTAATAGAGGATTACAAATTCACATCACCTTTCAAAAGTTTTAAATAGGCAGTAAGAGGAACAAAATACAAAAAGTTTTCTTCCTCATTGGTATATGTGCTTGATATGATAGTAAATCTACAATAATCAATTGTATCTTTTTTAAGAAGCGTTTAGTTATAAGAATTAGATTAAATAAACAAAATTATACAATAAAAGTATAAAGAGTACATGATAATATAACTCTACTCTATTATGTTTGGATTATACGGCGGGTAGACATAACTTTTATAATATCTCTTATTTGATATATACAAGGACTGGACTTGTTATTTTATTTTAAAATTTATATCTTCAATATTATCTAATATATATTTAATTATATTTTTATATTATTTGAAATTATTTCAAAAATACAATCTGAAAGAATTATATAGACGTGTTTTTGATAATTCAAAAAACTTATATTTTTTCCCAATAAAGTTAATCTCTATACCATACTTTAGATAAGATAAATTTTAGGAATTTAGTCCCGTTTTAGATGCACATTTTTATCTAGTAACTAAGTTAAAATTGCAAACTAAACATTGGATAAAATTTTGTGCTTTGTCCAGTGCTATAAATTTTGCACAATCAATACCTTAGGCTAGCTTCAACTACTATTCAATCCACTACTCATGTTAGTTTGGTTGTTCAAGCTTGCAACATTAATCACTATGATTGAGCTTATTTGAGCTTGTTTTATATAAAAATATACATTTTTAATTAAAATAAAATAGATGTCGAAATTCGACTTGAATTCCCTCAAGTTTATAAACTCATTAAGCCAAATGCCATGAAACATGAGTTTAAATGAATACACTATTTGAATATCTTGAATTTGAGTTTGACTAGACCTTGAATAAATATTGGAACAAAGTTGAATAATTTTATAAATATATTTAGTTTTTTTATACCTTTAATCTGACTAAATTTACAGCAAAGCAATAACAACCCTTTTTAGCTTCTGTGAAGTTGGACTGTGGTATTAATCGTTGCTCGAAAAAAAAAATAATAATAAATAAACAACTAAAGGAGATGAAAGTGATTTTTTATTCAAAAGTAGTTGGGGGACCATATTTCCATGTCATTTTAGTTAATTATTATATCCTTACTAAGTATCTTTCATATTTTGATACTAACGTCGTATTGGTACCATTCATAAAAATAATCAAATTTAAGGTCACATGAATGTTCAGACTTGAAAGATCCCCTACGCGGATACCAAAACATAAGTTTGACGATAAATTAAGGAAGGGCACCCAGTTTCCCATATGACTAATTCAATTTGCCGGATAAATATGATCATAAAATAAAGCATGGGAAAAACAGATAGAGGTAGCCTGTAAACCACTTTTCTGAAAAGATAAAGTGAAAAAGAAATACGAATTAAAAGATAATTTATCCAAATAGACACTAGTAGCACAAATTCTTCGAGCAAAGGCTACGAGTGAATAATTAAAAATTTATTTGGAGAACGCTATATCTATTGTATTTAGTCGCTTTTCAAAAGTGCTTTTTTTTTTTTTTCAGTTCTAAAAAGGTTTAATTGAACTTATCTAAACAACATCAAGTTATCTTGCTTGCTATAATAAATAATGTAATTAAAATTAGTTCGAATGGTTAAACCGTACATATAAAAGGGTCAAAGCTTGGAATTGGGTTCAATTAGGGCCTAATCAGGATTTGATTGGATTGATTTATAGTCATATCTGGTTCTAATAAGATTGAACTATAGGAATTAACTTAAATTTAACAACATTGATAATAAAAGTTATAAATTTATAAGCTATAAAGGTTTTTGCTTTTTCTAAAATAAAAATTTATCTAGATTAAAATTAGAATTATAAATGAATCGAATCGAGATGATACAGTACTAAATTTGAATTTAAGCTCGACTCAAAATCTCATAACTCAAGACCAACTCAAGTTTGCTTGAATTTAGAATTTTGAGCTTAAGCTCAACTTGAAGTAATATCCAATAAATTCAAATTCAACTCAAATAAAGTTAAACTCAACTTAAGTTTAATTAGACTTGTAAGTTAATTGAATTAAATATTATGAAATTTTGACATAACTTGAATGACTACTTGAATAGTTTAAGCTCTAAATCAATTCAAAAAAATAAAAATCAAACCAAATTCAAATAGTTCATGAGAAATTTAATTTGCGAATATCCTTAATTAGAACCAATAAAACATCCATATGTATGACTATATACAACCTATTAGCAAAGGCGTATTGAGAAAATCAAAGATCTTACCCATATGAAAAGTGGACGGTGAAAGCACGGCATGAACAGAAATAGAGAGAGAGAGAGAGGAAGCCGCCAACCGAGGACACCAACGTAGGAACTGAGAATTCAGTAGATCGGAATCTTGACCAACTAAAATCAATCAGCAACGTTGGGAGGCCCACACGCGCATGGCGACGGTTGTTTCGTTTACTTTATATTTGAATTGAAATAAATATATATCGGGCAGATACATCACATTAATCAGCAAGGTTGTTATTAAAAAACAAAAAACACATGTCTGAATTACACTTCCTATGCCAACACCAATGCATTCTTCTAATACAACTGTTCAAGTTCAATTCCTCTCGTTTATAAATTGTAATATGATAATAATTGGAAAAAAATAAAAACAATCACATTTTTTATATCCACTATTCTATATATTCAATGAAAGAAAAAAAGCAGTTAACAAATGTTATAAGGTTAAAGGAAACTTGTTAAGATACTAAGTATATGATTTTTCTTCCCCCATGTTTTCAAAGAATATCTTTGAAGTATAGACTTTTGAAAATATAATTTTGACAAGAAGAAAATTGAGAATAACATGTGTTTTTGGACATTTTAAGAAATCAAATAATTTTTTAAAACTTTTCTTAGCATTTACTTTTTTCTTGTAAAGTGTGTAATCAATTTAAAAAATGTGAAAATGATTTGTATATATGTTGTTAACTAATGTTTTTTTATTAGCATCAACATGATCTTAGCTAAAATATGTTAAAAATCATTTGATGAATGCTAATGGTATAGGTTATATGCTACAAAAGAAAACTCTTCGTGTTATTTGATATTGATTATACACTCAATAAAAAGTAATTATGTAAAAAAGTGAATTTTTTCATTTCTTTTCTTTAAAATCTTTTTATAAATGTGTCCAAAAACTCATTAATACATTTTAAAAAAATATATATATATATGTATATATATTCCCTATGAGGCATCAATATTGCCTTTTCCTCTTTTAATTTCTCTATTTTGAATAATAGTTAAGTAATCCTAAGATGATATAATTATAAATGGTCTCTTCATTGGTTTTAAGACATACAATGATAAGATCCATGTGCAAAAAAAAAAAGATTAATTGATATTAATATATTATGTATTTTGATGAATGATAAACAAAAATTAATGATATTTAAATATTTTCATATGTTAAAATTTTATTAATATTTATTCATTAGTGATCACAACATGTGATGCATTCATAGAAACTTAATAGAGGAATCATCAAAAATAAAATTATTATAGAGAGAAGGGATTCAATGAATAATATATACTATATAAAAATATATATAATATATAATTATTAATTGAATATGAATACGTTGGTAGATAGTAAAAAATAGCCTAAATTTTCACTATATATATTGTTAAATATTTTATATTTATTATTGAATATTTAAATATAATTAATAGTTATATATGATTTCATTTTTCTTAAATTTAGTCCCCCGTTTTGTTTCCCTCTCCCTTCCCTTCACATTCAGCTTTCACACTCATCAGCCATAACTGCCAATGACCACTAACATGTCTCTCTCTCTCTCTCTTACACACTGCCTATAAAAGGCCACGAACAGACCACCTACTGGACAACACTAGAAACACCAATTATACCACTCCACAAGTCTCGGAACAAACTAGAAAACATCCGAAATCTTGTTTCTGTGACCCATTTTTCATATTTTCCTGTTTTCTCAACTTTTGGGTCTTGATTTAATAATTTTGTTTGTATTAGCTGGATAAAGAAAAAGTGGGAGATTGAAGATGAAGAAGAAGAGCAGTAGCTGTGAGTCCACAAAACCCGACAGAAAAACTGTGGAGAGAAATCGGAGGCTTCACATGAAAGGCCTTTGTTTCAAGCTTGGTTCACTCATTCCTCAGCATCATTGCAAAACTTCTAAGGTAAAAACCTTGCTCAAATTTCGCGAAGCACGTGTTCTGAAATATCCGCTAATAAAACCTTACGCAAAACAGCTTATTAAAAAAAATTATAGATTGTTTTCTGTGGCCGGCAGATCCAGGAGCAGAATGATAATTATTAAATTTTTCCCCTCCAAAATTAAATTTATTAATTACATTTACAATTTAATTTTTTTCAATAAAAAACTTTTGCAAGTACATGATGGCTGCTTTATACATCATTGGTAACAATTTCAGAAAACTCACGTCATCATTACTGAGCTGGCCACGTGCTAATAAGTCTTCAAGAAAATTGATTAACGTTTAATTTATTGTGTGATTAGACGTGTTTCCAATTGTTTGTGTAATTTCAAAAACAAACTTCCTGAATTTTGGATGTTCTATGTGTAAAGTTTGAGCTATTAAATCCAGTATTCACTCAAAATTTTGTTTGTCGAAAATTTACACGTGATATTTAAAGTTACAGAGTATCATTTTTTGTCGAAGTTTTTTCTTTTCGAGGCTCACGTGTTGATCGAGGTATCACTTACTAAATTTACATCCCTTTTGTTTAGAAAATTGTCGAAGGAAAAAAATAAAATAAAATTTAACGGTGTTAACACATTAAATTGATGAGTGGAATATAATTATGAATGATATTTACATATTTGATAATAAAGATAGTATATATTTTAAAAATATATCAATTATATTTTTGTATAATAAAATTTATTATTATTTATTTATTCATGTTGCATGTTTATAAACTGATTTTCTCCTGCTCACACTGATATCCATTTATTATTTGAAAGTTGTCCGGTAGTTAATGTCAAAATAAGTCCAATTTATGTATTTATTAGTTATCACTAAAATAAGTCTAAGTCATATCACACGATAGTACCATTCGAGCTTTTCTCGTTGGTTTATATTGATTTTCTCTCACTCACACTTATTGCTATTTATTATGTTGAAGGTGTCCGGTAGTTAATGTAAAAAAAAGTCCAATTTATGTATTTATCAGTTATCACCACAAAGTTGGATTGTAGTGAATGTGTCTCTTAGATTCCTCGAAATACCGCTGTCCTTCCACATATATATAGAGGTGGGTGCAATATCAAACTTCCAAAATTGAAATAGGATTGAGGCCTATCATGCATAAATTTGTGGCTCTCAGTTCTCATTCGATCTGAGTCAATAAACTTGAAACATGCTTTTCCAATATGCCGTACCTCATGGGTTTTCTCTGTCTAACCATTTTTGTGAAATGAACAAACCGTCTCCCATTTACATTTTTGTTAAATAACACTAGTTGGTTATAGATGTCCCATCGGAAGGGATCATATTTAATATATAATCTGCTAAAAAAATAATTTGAATGAATTGTATTTAAGGATCTATTAGGATATATTAGCTGAAGTTTCCATTTCTTATAACTTTGAAAAATATGTGTATAATCCGTAAAACTGTTGCTATTTATAATTCTTTAAGTAAAGCTATTAGAGATTTAGTGATGATTTGTAATATGTACATATTTTCAAAAGTTATAGAGAGACAAGCTTACAATTTACAAGTTTATAAGTCTCTTTGTATCTAACAAATAGTTGTGACTTTGTAAGATGTGGTTTGTGGAAAATTTTTGTATTGATTAATATAATATGACTAACTTCCATAATCAATAGTTGTGAAACTTTGCTAATTTTTTCTTCTTTGCAAAATTCAGGAAGTGTTGTCACAGCAAGACCAGCTTGAGCAAGCTGCAATTTACATCAAACATTTAAAGGAAAGAATAGAAAAACTAGAGAGTAAGAAGGAATTGGCAATGAAATCTAGAACAAACGCCAACGTTAGTGCTGCCTCGGATGCATGCTTATTGGGGACAAGCTTGCCTGTCGTTGAATTGAGAGAGTGGGACTCTGGTCTTGAAATTTCACTTATCAGTGGGACCAACAAGAACTTCATGTTATATCAAGTTATCAACATCCTTGAGGAACAAGGAGCAGAAGTTGTTAGTGCTAGCTTCTCCACCGTCGGCGAAAAAGTCTTCCACACCCTCCACGCTCAGGTATATCTAAATACTAAAATAGACGCACCTACGATACGTAAAAATTTCTTTTATTTATTTATTTTTTTCAAAATAAAATTTAAATCATGAAAATGTTATTGCATAACTAGTCCCGTACGGGTTTATCCCGTGGATTTAAATGTTACACTTAAACTCCATCTTCCTTTTAAATAATATTGGTAGAATAACAAGGTTTTTTGCATCCCTTGACAAATTTTGCAGGTGAAAATTTCACGGGTTGGTATCGAAACTTCAAGAGTATGTGAGAGGTTGCAAGAGTTATTATACACGAATTTCCTCTAAAGAAGCTTAGCCATGAACCTGAAATTTTCGACCCATCAGGCCGTCAGCCACCACCACCGGCAAGGCTTGTGGATGCTTTAAATGGAAGTATTAAGAGAGACGTATTAATATGTGAGAGAGCAAGTGAAGTCACTTGGTACTAGAATTAATGTGTCTAGTGAAGTGAAAAGATCTGTAATACTCATATCTGTTTTGCCAATAACGCATAGGAAAAATTCTTTTATCTCAAGGCATTGCATTTTTCAGAAAGCAGCAATTTCCAATTGGGTTATCCACTTATGTCTACAAATAAAAGTTACGGAAATGTGAAAAAGAAAGAATCAATTTTAGGGCTTTAGTAAAAGAATATTTTGCTTCCAAAAAATTTTTAAGTGGGATTACAAAAAGAACTTGAAATCCACCCACTTATTGGTGGTTTCAATTTCCGTCTCTATAAATCGCTTCTGTGTAACCACCTCTATATACAGCCCCTAAGAAACCTGTAGTTCTAGTGGAGGAAAAAATAAAGGTCACCTCAACTATTTCACTGTAAAATATCTATGTTGTTGTAGTGAGTAAAATCTCTCAACTTACAATAAAAATAAGAACATTAACAACAAAAGAAGTTTCGTAGAAGCCATTAACAACAATTTATAAAATTGTCGATAGTTTTATCTTTTTAACCGTAATAATAGGTAAAAAACTGACTTTATTGTATAGTTTTTTTTTTGAGTGATTGTACTTAGAATATACCTAAAATTACCTAATGCTAGTGGTTTGATAAGTTAATTTCGGTATGAGACCTTGAAAATTGTAACAATGTTACGATTATTCATCGATAAATGAATAAAAGGAAAAAAGAGTTGAAAATATCAATCTTCGGCCTGGAAGAGAGCAGTTGCCTGTTACATGTCCTTACTAGTTGTCAGGGACCCCTAAGGCTCAAAGAATTCTCTCTTCCTGCTTTACCCAAAATATGGATTAGCGATGATGTTCAACGGAATATAATTGCTATTCTAAAAACACACAATGCAATGGTGTTCATGTAAGTTAAATAAGATAACGCAACACCTAGATAAATAACAAGGTTCATTTAAGATACAATTTTAGACCAACAAATCGGGCAAATAAAAGTCATTTCATCTCGATTTCTTGACCGGCTAATAGCTTTGGTTCTTAATCCTTAACTTTGCCTATTTCGAGCCTCTGTACCTAGATGCCTCCCATACGATTGGAAAAAAGATTTATTATGTGTTAAATTCTATTAGTTATATATACGTGGTGTGTAAATATTAATAAAATATTGATATAAATAATAATGAAACGAATATTTTTCAAATCAGTTATCACCTGTGACTTGTAAATATCATATATATTAATATTTTATTTATATTTACATACTAGATATGTATAACACATAGTATGTATTACCCATTAATTTATACGATTCCAAAGTTTTGTAAAAACCTTCACTATAAAACTTTCCATTCCATGACTAGCCACAAATACATTGATCATTGGCATATCTAACTAAAACAATATATTCACCTTGCAATTCTTGACAATCCTTAAATGCACTTTAATTAAGAAAAACCTATATGTTAATATTGAATAATGAGTGAAATGAAGGATTATGCAGGTTTTAAGCCTTTCAATAAAGGTAGTGATTCAACAACCCAAAGTTACTAGTCTGATTTCCATCCTGGTGGTCAAACCCTTAGAGGCTTTGGTTGTATTTCTTCATTGATGGTTCATTGGTTCTAGTTTAATCCAGTATAGATTAATCGATTGAGTCAATCTTCACTTACTTTTAGCCTATCTTCTCTAGTTTTTCTATATATGAATGAGTATTGTAGGTTTAAGGGGTCAAAATGTGAAGATCATGCGTGTGTCGTGTATAAGTCATGCTATAAATGACTAAAGGAAACAACTTGAGTTGCATGTGTGGGATGATTGAGCGAGGAATAGGAGGAGGAGGAGTGGGCTCTACAATGAGTTCTAATAGATATAAGAGTTTAATTGCATTAAACTCCATAACTAATGAAGAATGGGATCATATTTTTGATATGATCATGTGTTTGATCCTTTAGGATAAGAATCCAATAGCGTAATGATGTTAGTATAAAAATTCTCTCTCATCCATTAAATTGTAATGATGATCAATGACTAGAATTAACCTATTTTTCAATAAACCCCAAATGGACTCCTTTTTATGGGTTTAGGCCTCATAAAGTCTTATTATTAGTTAGCCATATTAAGAAAAGTTAGATCGAGCTGACCAATCCAACGGATCATACTCCAGCCACATTATACCAAATCTCCACTAATAATTCTAAATGTACATGAGTGTGACCATTTGGGCTAAAGAGTCATACTTAACTTAATATTGGACTTAAAAGCCCAAAATTAGTTTACCTTCTACAATTGCATATGGTTTACTTTTAGTATCTAGCTAAACATTTTTTTGTTTAATTTTAGATTTTCATTTGTTTTATAATTACTATCTAATTACTAATCTATTTCACAATTATGGTTCTCTTCACATTTCACAATCTAAGTTTTTAAGAGAAACAATAAGGCTCACTCAATCTATTCAAATTAATCATTTAATTGATTAGTTTGTTGAGAGAAGCATGAATATTGGTTTTAATTATCCTTATCTATGTAGTTTTCTAATCAATATGATTTTTGCGTTTAATTTAGTCTTAATAATGTGTTTAGGTGCTTGCATTGATTTAAGTTTATGGCATCAAACAAAAATGAAGGTCTTAGGATAAACTCTTGTATTTGTGTTATTCTTTTATAATTGCATGTATTAAATTGTAGAATTGATCAATTTTAAGTTCCTATTTACTTGACTAGGTGTGCAAGTGAGTTTTGGCACCAAATCTTATCTCTGCAATATTTTGTTGTTAAAAAAATTAGGTTCAATAGTGTGAGTTTCCTGAGGATAAGATCTTTACTACAAAGGGCTTAAAATCTATTGAGTGAGCATTGAGAGAGAATACACCAATTCGTTGGTTATGTAAAAAGAGATAAGTAGTTAGTCAAAATAATATTTTCTTTAAGCCATCTAGTTTCATCTCATGATCCTCTATCATGTTTGCTTTGAATGAGAATGAAAAAAATCCTATTCCCGTTCAGTATGGAGTGACCCCTCAATTAACGAGAGAATGAGTCTTTATTTTACATGATCAAACCTATACTAAGCTTAGTAAGCATAAGTTATTTAAGTAGGCATGTAGCTTCACTCCTCTATTTATAGCACCCTCAAAGGATCTATGAGAGAGCTCAGGCGTTAGGCTATATCTATAAATTTGGAGCTAAAAGTAGATTTTCTTCATTTTGATCCTCTCAATTTCCGTTAATTTAAAAATCGGTTGTTGATTTTAGATTTTAAACATTTGCCGTCACTCACTATCTCTAGCGAATTTCAATCTATCACATGTATATATTTATGTAAAAAATTAATATATAATTATAAAAGTTTATTTCATCTATCCATATACATATATATGATTGGCAAAATCACGTTTAACATAAGAAATTAAAGATAACAAATATTTACATATATATATATATATATGTGTGTGCATGTGATTAGATAGAAAATAGAATCACCATAACAAGCTCGTTCGTTGTAGTTACTTCCAAGATCATCGGTGTAATCTATTTGGAACTCGTGTCACCGTAGCTAAATGTCTCCATGAATACTGCATTTCCGTTTTCACTCTGTAGCATGCGAAAGCATGTTCCATAATGGAACTTTTATAATGTGAATGCTGCATAGTTTGGTACAACATGACATGATTGGGCAAAATTTTACTATTTCAATTCAAGGGCCCCATAAATATTTTCTTTTTTTTTTTAAAGAAAAATTACATGCTATCATATATAAATAAACAATAAATAGAAATGAGCCCACACACGTGAGTGTTTTCTAACAAACGCCAATTGACGGAAATCGTCTTTAACATTTCATTCACATTTGAACACCAATCGTCTTTTCCATAAAAATTGTTGTTGCGTAAACTCATACCAACAAAATAAATGCATCATAAGTTTTGATAATTTAGTATCTAAAATTTTATCTTTTACAATTTAATATTTGTAATTTCAATTTGGTTGAAATTTAATAATTGAATCTTTAATTTGGTTGGTAATCTATTATCTAGTTTTTCATTAAATTGTAATCAAATTAAAAAGTAAAAATAATAAATTGTAGAAAAGTAGAACTTTATACACTAAATCTTTAAAAATTGAAATTACAAATATCTATGATGCGTTCATCCGGTTATAAATTAAAGCCACAAAATTAGATTTCAGTACAATAATGCCTCTCTTCAATTCCTGAGATCATCACTGCTGTACTTGCTCATGTACAAGATATCTTGTATAATGTGTGGAGGGATGGCCATGATATATCATCTTTCATATGTAATTGAAATGAAATGACCCCAAAACTGTGGGTGGTTTTGTGGTTCTTACGCGATCTCATCTAATGAACTCGACAAATATAAATATGTCCTTCCATTGCCATATATCATGACTTTTTGTTCCAACTATTTATATTCAACTATACAATCGTGTCATCTTTTCCAATGGTAACTGAAATAATAGACACACGATGCTTTAATAGTACCAGGAAATGAACAGCACCGATTGCTGATGATTAATCACAGGGAATGGTGACTGTTGATGTGCTCATGGTTTTGTAGTAAAAAGAATAAATTACTGTTCATTGGATTTCATCGATAAGGATAGAGGCATAGGCATGTGTCACTGTTCCAACCACGGAACCAGCTCCAACAAGATGGGTTGTAACCTGTGCACGTAGTCCCGGCAAGTCCACAAGTAACCGCTAAATAGACAAAGAGCAATCAAGTGAAAATGATTTGAGTAAAATGAAATATATATAATTGAAGACTGAAATTTTGAATAATATTGAAAATTGAACATTTAAACTAATTCCACTTAAATAGGGAAATCTTGTTTCTCATTCATAATATTTAGTTTGTAGCAATATATATATCTTCAAAGTTATCTTTGGTTTGGTATCTATAATCTTTTACTCGAAGAAAAATCTCATTCCTAAATAAAGTGAGACTAACTTTTATTTTTTAAATTTTGTTGTTGTCTCGAAATTTTTGTCATACAATGGTAATCGTATAATTCAAGTTAAATATAGGTGTACATTAATAAGTGTACATCTTCCACAACTACCTCACAATAGGCTACTATAAGGCTTTTCACCTCAATTTTTTAATTTAAAATTTAATTTTTTCTTTTAAAAAAATTCAATGTCACAATTCACAAGTCAAAGAACCAACTTGACCTAGGAATTGGCCATCTAATGTCAATCCCGATTTTGTATTTTTTAAACCTAAGAATTGGTGATTCAAGGTTATGTCTTAGTCTGATTAAATCTAAGCTTGAGTTTACATAATTTCTTCTCCATAACATAGACATAGATCGAGATGCACTAGGGTTGTGAGTCCATAAGTATAGATTATGGCAATGTCACAGTTTCACTACAACTTTATTATTTTTTATGATTATAGATTTAAAGCTTCGATTTATCTAATGATACACTCAATTAAAAATTTAACTATTACTATTTATATTTCAATTAACTACAGTTCACACTATTAGTTCGGATCGCATGATTAGTCAATAGGCGGTCTTAAGAGGGGTCGCATAGGACCTTTGGGGCTATGAATTGCCACCCTTAGCCTCTAGTGGATCTCATAACCCACAATTTTTTAAGTAAGCAATTCACTATTTTACAAGAGTGGTCAACAAGCACTTATTGTGGTCTCATAACTCCCTTAAGGTTGTAGGTGGCTACCTTAGTAGCTAATTATGCTGATAGGATTAATGGTGTAAATTAGATTTAACTAAAATATAAATAATGATAACTAAATCTTCAATTAAATATATAATTAGGCAAATCAAAACTTCATATATATAATTAAAAAATTATAAAGTTAAAATGTAAATTATGACATTAGTCTATCTACATTTGGTATTGACATTATGTTAACTAAGTTGACCATAGGCAAAGGTGGAGGAGCCTGTAATATAATAGACATTAAACAAAAATAAATGGTTAAACTAAAAGAAAGCTTACATTGTAGGCACTTAAAGCCCATGGATGCAGCAATATGACTAGGGGTAAGCAACTAAAAAAAAAAATAGAGTATAAGGTTTTATCTATACCTTACCTTATAAGATATAAGTCCTTAGTTTTTTAAATCAAAACTTATCCTATAACACCCTAAAACCATCCTAGAATCTGTAGGCTGTAAAATTTACAAGGTGTGGAGCACCTTAAGAATTTTATAAATTTTATTTTTCGTTCTACAAATTTTAAGTTTATGTAATATATAAAAAATGGTAATCTATATGTGATATCACTACCTCTAATTGATAACTAACATTAATTTTAAAATAAATATAATAATAATAGAAAAACCAATAAGTATGACACTTATTATAAAAATAAATTTTTGCAATATATGAAACAAAAATTTCTTGTATATAGTGGATGAAATAAACTCCTTCATATTTTAAAGTTTTGCGGAAAAAGGCTTTTCCTACACATTTAGTTTGCTTATGTGGTAAAAGTTTATGTCGCAATCGCTGTATGAAAAATTACATACTGTATCTAACCGTAAGGCCCATGTGGGTGGGCTTTATTTCTTCATATCTTTTCTTATTTGAATATGATATTTAAATAGTTTTATTTTTAGGTATATCTTTTATTGATTAAATCTAGTATGATAAAAAATATAATTCTTAAAATGATTACTTATTTTAGAATTCTAAGGAATGAACTTCTGCAATCTTGATTCAACTAGCAAAGAGTGCAATTTGTAGGAGAAAGGCATAATTTAGTGAGAAAATGGAAAATGAGACTTACCCTCTTTTGAATTAGTTATAGAGTATTTATAATGCTTATAAGCTATGTAACTAATTATCTGATTGTAAAACTAAACAACAAATAATGAAATACAAATATAAAATAAAAATATACGTGGAAATAAAATAAATGTAGAGTAACTATTTTGTGACCCCACCATTCACGCACCCCTTACCCCATGCCCTCCACCCCCTTAAGTTAGTGAGGATTGCAACGCTAACTTAGTGTGAAAGAGATGTAATTGTTGAGAGGGTAAAGACTTCGTGAGCAAATAAGCAACTTGCAATTGAGAGGGAATGTGTACAACTTTGAGAAATCCCGAAGTAACATGCTCTCGTACAAAATGTACATCAATATCAATGTGTTTGGTGCAGGAGTGGAAGCATGGATTAGAAGCAACAAGCATAGTAGAGTTATTATCACAATAGACAATAATATGTAACACCAACGACGAAATAGAAAGATCTTGAAGGACATAAGACACCAATAAAACCTCTTTGACAATAGCAACAAGACTACGATACTCAACTTCAGTGGATGAAATAGAAATAGTGAATTGTTTTTTGGTTTTCCAAGAAACCAAAGATGAACCCAAGAACACAGAGTAACCAGTGATGGAGCACCTATCAACAGAATTAGAGGCTTAATCGGCATCAAAATATGCAAACAAATCCAAAGATCCTGTAGACGAATAGAACAAGCCCAGAGACAAAATACCCTTAAGGTATTTTAACACATGAAAGCCTGCCTTTAAATGCTCTTCACATGGTGTTGACATGGCTTGATTGAGACTATGCATAGCATAACTAATGTTAGGACATGTATTATTAATATAAGAGAGCTTGCCCACCAATCTACAAAAATAAGTTAGATCTGATAGTGGAGGACCTATAATAGAAGTTACACAAAAGCCAAAAGGTAAAGGTGTAGCAATAGGTTTAGCACTAGACAAACCAGTTTCAAGTAGCACATCAAGAATAAATTTCCTTTGATGAAGTAAACAACCTGAAGGAGTACGAGAAAGTTCTAATCCAAGAAATAGCATGCAAGACCCAAATCCTTAATAATAAAAGTATCATGGAGTTGTTGCTTGATTTCTTGAATGAATAAGGCATTTGAACCAGTCACTAAGATATCATCTACATAGAGTAAAATAATCACACAACCATCAACATGAGGTCTTACAAAAAGCAAATGATCATACTTTGATTGTGGGAAGCCACGAGAGACAAGAACACCAGAAATCTCCAAGTTCCATTACCTAGAGGCTTGCTTAAGCCCATATAATAGTAGAACGAGCCTTAAGATAACTTGGAGGTGGCATCATGTAAATGGCCATGAAGAAACACATTGTTAACATCAATTTGATATATGGGCCAAGAAGAAACAACAACTAAAAGCAAAATCCTAATAGTAGACAATTTGGCCACTAGAGAAAAAGTTTCATTATAATCCTCACTTGCAATTTGATTTTATAAACCCAATAACATCCTATAACCTTTTTATTATGAGGTAACCCCATAAGATCCCATGTATCATTTTGTTGTAAAGCCAACAATTCTTGCTCCATGGCTTTAACACATTCATCTTGAATGACTGCCTATAAATAAGTCTTAAGCTCTCAAATAGCTAATACGTGTGTAAGGGAAGCAACATAATCAGAAGGATAGTTGTTAAAATTTAACTAAGAAAACAAAGCGTAACAAGAAGGTAAAGGACCAGAAATAGGAGTAGCATCATAAATAAATTCTATAGGAATGTTAGAGATAGGATAAACAATAAAGGAAGCAACACTACTAAGCTGGACTGAACACACACAATCCTATAACTAGGTTGTTGGGCGTTTAATTCTAGTAGAAGGAAAAGAAGCAAGATTTTGAGAATGAGAAGAAACATTAATAGAACCAAACTATGGTTGGTTAGAACAAATAGAACCAACATCAGTTTCAAGAGAAACATGAGGAAAAGTGACTCTAAATGATCTGTTGGCCTAAAGGGAAAAACATTTTCTATAGATACTATATTACAACTAACAAACAACTTCTAAGTAACGAGATAAAAAACTTTATAAGCTTTATAAGCATTGGCATAACCAAGAAATATACACCTCAAACCCTTTAAATCAAGTTTATCTTTTGAGGGAGAAAGATTAGTTGCATAGCAAAGACAACCAAAAACTCTAAGACTTGAGTAATCTGATTTCTTATGAAAAAGAATGTCAAAAGGAGTTTTCTAGCCTAAAGACTTCATAGGCATGCGATTGATTAGATATGTGGAAGCTAAAACACACTCCTCCTAAATTGTTTAGGTAAATTGGCATGAATTTGTAGTGCTTTAGAAGTATCTAGTAAATGATGATGTTTGCACTCTACTCTACCATTGTGCTGTGGGGTATAAGGTACAGTCCTTAGATGAATGACTCTAAGTGTGTGAAGGAGTGTTTGACATGAAGAAGAAACAAATTCCCTCCATTATTTGTGCGAACAAATTTAGGGATGGTTGTGAAATGATTAAAAATATAATGGAAAAAGTCTTTCGAAAGTGTTGGTGTTTGGGACTTATGATACATAAAAAAAGCCCAAATGGAATGAGAAAAACCATCCACTACAGTCAAGAAATATCAAGCACTTGTTAATGAGGTCCATGGTAAGGCTCCTAAGCATTAATGTGGAGTAACTCAAATACAAAAGAAGTTTTGCTTTCATTGATACGAAAACTAAGCCTATGAAACTTAGCCCTTTGACAAGAATCACAAACAAAGTCCTTGAAATTCAAATGCTTGCAATTGTCTAAATGACTAAGTTTAGAAATTGATGTATGTCCTAATCTACGGTGTATAAGACTCAAATTTCTATTGACAAGATTTGCTTGTACATGAAAGGAAACTTTACCACTAATAGCAGAAGAAGTACTAAGATTAAGCATGTAAAGTCCAGCTCTAGCTTGAGTAGTTGCAACAATATCACTAGTATTTTGGTCTTAAAATTGGCAAGAAAAGGAATCAATGATTACCTTAAGTGGAAGATCAAAAACTACCTTGCTCACAGAAAGCAGATTATGTGTAAAACTAGGCACATACAACATATGTTTCAACATAAGTTGTGGTTATAACAGTATTAAACTTAAAGCTTCAGAAGACAATAAGGTTCTATTTAGAAGTTTAATTGAAACTGGTTTGGTAAGAAACTCAGCATTAATAAGTGTATCAAGATGTGGAGTCATATGGTTAGTTGTGCCTGAATCCACTATCTAAGTGCTTAAAGAATTATTAACAATTACCAAACAAAAGAATCAAAAGTAGTCATACCTATTGCTGTAACAGCATTTGAACCATTTGACCAATGATGAACTTTCTTTCTCCTTCAATACCTTCACTATCTCTTGCTAAAGATTATGTAAGAAATCTTTATTATAGGACCTTGAAGAGCTAACATGATGCGAAACTCCTTTAAAAGGAGTGTTCAATTTATTAATTGTTGCATCATTTCTTGTTTGACAAAAAGAAGCCTAAGGATTAGTTTTTGTTTTCAAACTCAACTTCTTACCCTTATACCACTTAAGATATCCAATAAGTTGAAAGCAAGTGTCCATAGAATGCCCTTGTGACTTCTAATGCTTGCAAAGTAGATCTTATTTGTTCTTCCTTTTATTAGTTATGTTGGTTTTACCAACCATAAAAGCAACATCTATACTCATGTTGATTCCTCTAGTAACCTAATGTGGCTTCTCTACTTGCTGGACCAAATAATATGCTTTGTTAACCAATAGAAGAGGCTCCATCGATAAAACCTAATTTCTTACTCCTTCGTAAGCTTCATTTAGTCTCATAAAAAATTGAACTAGTTTCATGTGCGACTCATACTCTACAACACGATCTCTAAACACATAAGTACAATACTCCAATTGGTTGCATTCACAATGCGAAAATGGATGAAGTTTATGTAATTCATCCCAATAGCAATGCAATTTGTTATAGTAAACACTCACAATTGCATTTCCTTATCTAATATTACTGATTTTGTGTCTTAATTGAAAAATCAAAGGTCCACTTGTAGTTCCGTACTGCTCCTTAATTGCATCTCATAACTCTTTGGCTGATTGAGTACAAAGAAAATTTTGAGCTAACTCACTAATTATAAAATTCAGTAACCAACTTTTGACCATAAAATCACACTATAACCATTTGTTAAAATTTTCAGTAGTTTTAATTGGTTTTTGAATCGAACCATCAATAAAACTGATCTTAACCTTCGCTCTTAATCCCAATCTCATTGACTTACTCCATGAAAGGTAATTACTACCATTAAAGATGATATTACCAATAGACATCCTAGGATTATCTGATCTAGATAGATAAAAAGGATCATTTAACCCTAATTCAACCTTGTTATTCATTTCTCTAACTACAATTTGATTCATGTAATGCTTAAGCAAATTAACGAATAATAAGAACTAAAATACCTCGAACCTGCTTTGATACCATTTAGAATTTTGATCAATGGACTTATGTAATCTTGATTCAACTAGCAAAGAGTGCAATTTGTAGGAGAAAGGTAGAGTTTAGTGAGAAAATGAAAAAATGAGACTTACCCTCTTCTAAATTAGTTATGGAGTTTTATAATGCCTACAAGCTATGTAACTAACTAATTGATTGTAAAACTAAACAACAAATAAAGAAACATGGCTATAAAGTAAAAATACATGTGAAAATAAAATAAATATAGAGTACATGTTCTGTGACTTATTATATTTAAGATAGAGATTGAAAAAGGAAAAAAAGTGAAAAATTTATATTCAACAATCACCACTTTATATAGCAATATAATAGAGAAGTTAAAAGAATATGTTAAATATATATATATTAACAAGTTTTTCTAAGATACCAATTTAGAGGATGGATAACTTGCCTCCTTTCTCTGCGAATAATTTGTGATTTATCATAACATATATATATATATATATATAAATTGTTTAAGCTAACTGTTGGTCATTGGTAGTAGGAGCCAAACATGTAATTATACTAAAAAAGTATTGAGATCGAGTTTCCGCCGACAATGGTCGGTTGATGTCCATACGCGAAGTATTGCATATGAAGATAATGATGAGTTTGGGTTCATTGAATTGAACAATGTCTCGATACAGCCAATTTCCATTTTTATAATTGACGGCGACAGTTTATTAGCATATGATTCCATAAAATTCGCAACTTATATAAGTTGGACATTGAAGTTAAAATGCTAAGGATAAGTGAAAGGGGAGGATACCTTGTCAACTACACCTTTTTCACTTCCATAAGTTTGGATAAAGGGATTTTTGTGCAATCGATGTACAAAGTTGCAGGGAAGAAGATAATTCAAAACTAAATGCTACACGAATACATTTGATGCAAATTACGTTATGCAACTCTCAGCAAACAGTCATTATTTTAGAATAGATATCATGTGAAGTCCTTTTTTAAGTTCTCCAAGATTATCACACTCTCTTGATCAAGTCAAATACTTGAATTGAAACTACCAGATTAAACTTAATCTTAATATGAAAAATTAAGGTCATACTCGATTTCAGCTTGATGTAATTCATTGTTTTAAACCCAAACCAACTTATCGTAACCCTCACTAATGAGTTTAAGCTCTACCCTATTAGAACCGTTTATGCTCACTTAATTATATATATGTATATTATTTTTTTACTTGAAATAATATCATTGTTTAGGCTCAAATTGTACTTGAACTTGACTAACATTTAAGTGATTAAGCTCGATTAAGTTTATTGTTTATTGAATTAATGCCATGAGACTCATGCTCAATGGATGATGTACTCGAATAGTTAGAACTTAAATTATGATTGAATAGAATTCAAATATTTTTTTCATAAAGTTAGTTAATTATACCTCCAATCTCAAGCTCTATGCCCATACTATATATGTATATATGTATTCTTTTTAAGGTGTTGCTATATGTAAGGCTAATTGAGGGTACGTGGTACAAATAGCAATAAACATACAACTTCCTGTTGTTTGCATTCTCTCTCTTGAGTTTTGCTTACTTTGCACATTTTGCTTCCTTTCTTGTGTTCAAGTCCAAACGACTTCATAAAAGTTAAACGACACATGTAACCAACATAGAGATGGGAGGGGTGGTTTGGCTTGTGTGTACCAACCATGACCCGCCATGCTAGGTTTATTACTCTGGCCTAACTATTGGAGGTTAGTTTTAACGCATCAAAGGACTCATGGGTTTGTTGACCATATGTGATTTGTGCCATGAACCCATGGAGCCATTGAGTTTCAGCTAATACAAAATTAAACAAATAAATTAAATCAAATACATAATTGATTTATAGTGAAAATTTAATCTATTTTCAAATGAATTAGAAAAGATTTTTTCAATTTAATGTTACTCTTAATAACTCAAAAATTTAGTGTGCTGCTATTCATGGCACAAGAATTAAGTACGTCTTAAGTATTGGTTTGTACTAGTATATATAAATTTTCATTGAATGAGAGGTTTCCTTGCAAATAGGTTCCTAAGGGTAGAGATGGATCAATCCTAATTCCATAGTTGCAATCCTATAACCTATCGACTCTTGCAAAATAGGCTAGGTTGAGGCCTTGTATCCACCTCTATACAAACTTTTTATGAATTTAGTTATTGTGTCATCTTCAAAAACATATTCTCATAAAATATTTTCCTTTTTTCTAAGAATTCATATTCAACCACTTGGCCTATATTTTCAAACTTATATTAATAAGGTATTTAGTACCATGGCTTCATAAACTAGTACTAAATCCCTCTTATATAAGACTTCATTTAACTATGGAATATTACAATCTCTTCCTCTTATACAGGCAGTATCCTTGTCACAAGACCTTACAATCGGGTCTAGTTCTTCTCTCTTTTCAGTATGTAATTTGAGCCACTCTTTACTTATAAACTATCTTAGAAACATGAAGAGAGTCACCACCCTGATAGCATTTCTCACTTTCCTCGAACCTCTTTTCTAAATCGAAGCCAAATGCGAATCATCCACCTATTAGTAGGAGGTCGGTTTTGATTCCATACGTAATGGCTCAGGATAAAAGCATTGAATAACCAAGCTGCTAAACATTAATGGTCCATTTCGATCACTTGACCTAAACATTTCGAACCTTTGTTGATAAAGTATTCACCATTATGGTTGTATAAATTAGTACTAAATCCCTCTCACAATCCATGTAGATTAACCATAGGGTAACACAAGTAATGCGGAAACAGAACTATAATTCTTCAAGAATGGAATAGACAAATCGTAACCATTTTTTATAATTATTTTGAAGTATTACGAATAGATTTGAAAATATATTATAAAAGATCAAAGAATAATTATTCTCTTAATCCTATAAGGCAATTACAATTCCTCATTTTCCAACAATAATGTTTCCATATAATAGCCATTTTGTCAACTAAACATAGGAACAGGTGGATAGATAACGAATAACCATTCTATTCCACTGTTATAAATTCAACCAAACATGGTGCTATATGCTTTAATCTTTTTATGTGGTTTATGGAGAATTATAATTTCTCCTCAATAAAGAACGTGCATGATGGAAGACATGTATGGACAAGTTACACTAAAAAGAACAAGGGTGAGCGGATAGCTTTTTTATATAAGGTACCCATTTATACCTTATGCAATTGGGCAGATTATAAGTAAATATTAAGAGTCACGAGATAGGTTTTGGGTACAAATTTATCGGAACTTACTTCTATAAGATAAGGTAGAGGTATGAGGTCTTCCTATGTTGTACCTACAGTAAAACTTGTACTCGCAAGTATAGAGTGTAGATTATTTAGTATATATTAAAAAATAAATAATAAATGGTATATTGTATTTTTAGTCGATAAATGTTTTTTAATAAAGGAAAAAAAAAAGAGAGCTTAAACCTATAAGTTAACAACCATTCATTTAAACCCAATATCGCTACTCTCACTTTACATTTTTCACTTTTTCCCTTATTATTCCTTATTTTCCTCTTCAAAATTTCCATTTTTGATTCTTTCTCCTTATTCTTTCCCTTTTTCTAAGTAGGCAGATTACATAAACTTAAAATAATGAAGGGAAAAATATTTTCTTTTTAATTAAACAAATTTTGCTATAGTTTTCATATATTTTTTATATGAAGAACTTGTAATATCACATATAGATTGCTTTTTTGATATCATATAAATTTGAAATTTATAGAAAGAAAGACGTAGGTTTCATAGGATACCTAATCCCTATAAAAGTATCATGTACTCTATCGGTTTTACAAAGTACAAGTTATGATGTGGTTTAGAATGCTATAGAATAGGTTCTGATTCCAAAATTTAAGAACATTTTTTTTTACAAGATAGCGTATTAATCATGCCTTATACTCTACCCATCCTATACCATTTCACCCTTAGAGAAAAGCTAAGGAGGGAAAAGAGAACTAAAATTATAACTTAAAAATAAGACGTTAGCATTGACATATAAGAATATCTTAAAGAAGAAAATTCATAATGCAAAGCCCCAAAACCAAAGGCCATCACAACCAGTCACGTGTTTCCGCCTTTCAGTAGCACGTTAAGGCTCTAAAACCAACTACATTCTCCAAAATAACTTGTAACAATCACTTATCAAATATAAATTGCAATTATTTAAGTACATTAATTTGAGTAACTTATAAGTAAGTCACTTTAACCATAAATATGCTCAATAAACAGATCTTGATCTTTTACAACATACATAACTAAATCATCTCTCTTTCCCAACGTAATGATAGCAGTTTCCAAACTTATTGTAAACTTATCAAGTCAACCTGTAGTTGTAAAAATAAAGGAATGAGCTAAAGCTCAGTACAGTGCATAAACACACACAAATGCTATGTATAGAATATAAACATACAATAGTTTATTTATTTTTAATTTAGGCCAATAATCAACAAAGGGGTACTCATGACCCTACCACACCATGATTTGGTCCACATACATAAGAAGATATAATATAGGTTTTTTTTAAAGTCTTTTACACCTAAAATCTAGAGTCTAGAGACTAAGAACCTAAAATTTTAGTTGTGTCATCCCATATAAAAGTTTATTAGGGAAACCTCAAACATAATCAATGGTTGCCCTTTTACAGATTTGCCACTGTGGGCTCTTAGAATAAGCAAGTCAAGCATACTGAATATAAATTAGCCCAATTACCATCCTTTGTAACCTAATAAGTACAACCATATAAACAAGTACTACATACCTAGGAAGGCTTTATAACCATTAATTGGAATTTCATCTCTTCAAATCCTATACCGATTATCTCTAACCTCCCATCAAGGAAGGAACTCGATATCCAGCATAAATTTATTTGAGATTAAGAACATGTATACTAGTGTTAGTAAGAATATGTCAAAATCATATATGGTTAAGTCATGACTAGTAAATTATATACGAGTTATTTTAGATTAAGGAAAAGTAGTTTATTAAACATGATTGCCTATCCATTTGCTTCAATGTTATTATAATACAAAATTCCATTTCCAACATAATGAGAAGTTTATTATTTAACCAAGTGAAATCGAGAAAAAAATGGAATTAAATAATTATTTGAAATTGATCATCTTCTTTTGGTTTTACTATCAAGGGGCATCATACTATCACATATTCAAAATAGGTAACAGTGAGTCAATTCGGTTCTAAACCATGAATTACCAAATATATGAAACTATTTGTATGCTTATGTCACAATTAGTTAAATAAATTTCCTATTATATCATGATGACTAGATGATTTAATACTCACTTTAGTTTATATGAAACAAGTAGACATGTTAAATATCAATATCTATGTACATACATAACAATGGTAGTTATTCTTTTCCAAGAAAGGATTTATCAAAACAATAGGTCTCCTCATTCATTTACGAAATCATACAATCACCAATAAATCATTGGTCTCATATTATATTTTATTTTAAAACAAGTTATCCACTTGTTCCAACATAGAAATAAGAGAGATGTGAAAATGTTATAATGTGTAATATATTAATTATAAGGAACAACGTTTGACATCCTTAGTCCTTACTTAATATAAACATACTAATTATTCATTTATGAATCAATGATAAAGAAGGGATACATAAACTTACACACTCATGGGGCTAGCAATAAAACCGAGGTAAATGAGTTGGATGATTAAATGACTCCTAGACATAAATCGAGCATTGTCGATAAGAAACCACGATACAGAGGTGTTGAAAGTGATGGAGGTTCTTGGTAGTTCTACCAAACTTGACATAACTTCGACTTCGATGGATAAAGCTCAATGGAGCATTAAAAACAAAAGGTCCACAAATTAGAAGTTCATTTAGGACATGAATAAAAGAAACAAAAACAGAGTTGAATAGAAATAAGAAATAGAGTCGAAGAGAGGCAACCCACCGAAAGTGGAAGGAGGTTGGAATGGAAGGTTTGAACTGCTGAACTGTGAAGCAAAACAAGAAGCTTGGAGTTTTAAGACATTGATGCATAGGCAATATCTAAGGCAGAACACGGCAACTTATTGTGCTCGTAAAGGACTACAGTGGTGTAGTTGGTCAGAGTTTCAACGTGATCTCTTCAATCAAAGAACAATGTGAGTTCGATAAAGGAGTTCACAAAAACTCATTCTTAGCGGAGAGGTCAAGGGTTAGAGTGACAAATAGGGAATAAGAGTTCCACCAAAAGGTATGCTTGGAAATGACATCGAAGATTTGTGACTACATAATGGTGGCATTAACCAGCTCATGTGGAGAAGATGACTGAAGTGTGAGTTATATTCTCCACAAAAGTTAAAGGTTATGTAAATAATGAGGGTTTGTTCATTGGAAGGATACAATTGAAGAGAGAGAGAGAGAGAGAGTGACTAAATAAGAAGGATTGAGGAAAGAGACATAAGAGGCTAGGGGTTTTCTAAAATGGATGGTGGCTTATTGTAGAAAGGAGTAAGGTTTAGAGTGTTCTAGAATGTTTTAAAATATATGATATATTTATTAATAAGTTATAGAACTCTCGAATTCATTAACATAGGTACAATCAGTTTTTAGACAGATAAGTTATATACAAAAATACTATAAGTTATATCATACTACTAAAATAAATATATCTTATTTATAAAATAAAATTTAATCTATTTAATACGTATGTAAAATAAGTGTTTTAGAAAAATATTATCGGATCCTTTAAATATCTATCTTATAGAATACACTTTAGAATAAGTTTAGAATTACTCGAAGATTAAAAAATTGATAATTTTTCTACTAGAATGCGGTTTCTAAAGACACGATCTAAAAGAATTTTTACTACTTAAATAAATTACTGTATTAACTTAATCAGGATGTTTCAGATAAAAATTAAGAAAACATAACTAAATAGGATTTTATACCGTTTCGTTTTATTTTTTCCATAAAATTTGATAAATAGTCCATAAGGATTGAAATGAGCTTAATATATTGGGTTTTCGAATCATATTTCATTTTTTTTTTTTTTTGGATTTGTACCTCTTTTATATTCTATTGTAGAATATAGTCAGTTGACCGACAAAGTGGATATTATATGAAAAACACATTATGCGAAACATTTATATGAGATTAAATCTTGCATCATGTCCTAATAGAATACCTCAAAGTTTTTTCTATAGTACAAAATTGATGATAGCCAGATGATTCACATTTTCATGAAAGAGAAAAAAAGATATATATATATATGCACACATGAATTAATTTGTCTCGCTGAGAAAAAATCGAAAAATAGAAACCGTTTGTTTGACCTGTAACCGTTGAAAAAGGGTGCGGAGGACCGATTGAACCATTCAAAAGAGCACAAAAAGAATAAGAATGCTATCAGACAGATTATTATAAGGTTTCTGAATGGCTCGATCCGCTAAAAATCTTACAAGATCTAATCTTATAGGGTTTTGAGTACGTTTTGAAAGTGGTTCCAACCTTATGGGGTTTCGAATTTGGTTTTGAGATTTAAAAAAAACCCAATAAAAAACCTGAATCTTATTAAAATAATAATATATATATGATATTAGTAAGTTAGTATTAGTTGTAAATTATAAAATGTAATAATTAATAAAAGATATCTTATTTCTTTTATACTTTGTAGTTAAAAAAAATCCCTTACCCCATCTCTCTCTTCCTCTCTCTCAGTCTCGTAGTCTCACACTCTCTGTGACGAAAAGAGGTTCAATCGATAGTATACGTTACCTATAAGCATATGTGGTGTGTATTTATCAATTATATCTACACATTTGATAATATGAATAATAAGATTTTAGGTAAGTATCCACTACCAACCCTGATGTTCAAATATGATTAATAGTTATACAATACATGTACTTTCACGTAATATATAAAACCCACTAAATCTCTTCTCCTTTATGACTCTCTTCTCTAACTTTTTTTTTCTTTGTTAACTAGTTAGCCATGTTTCTTAATCTCTACCTATCTCATTTTCATTAATTGTGTATTAATTTAAAGTAAAAAAAAGTTGGTTTAGTTTTGAGTAACCATACACTATTTGCTTTATTTTTTATGTGCACTTGCAAATCATTTTTTTTAATTTTACTTTTTAAGTATTAGTGGATTGCATTAGATTTTTAACCGGTTCTATAAAACTCTAAAAGGATGAGTTTTGAAAACAAAGTAAAAACCTTATAGAGTGCCCTATAAGGTTTTAGGAAGCCCTATAAAGTTCCAAGTCGGATTCGAGTTTTACAAAACCTACTTTAGTTACATCCTTAGAAAAGAAAAAGTAGACCATGTGCTACATTACAACTTAGTATTTGTAGCCAAATTATTCGACTAAAAAAATATGTGTTTATGACACTAAATTAAAATGATCTTAACACTTTATATGATATCTTTGATGTAATAAGTAGATGCATAATAACGCCCCAGACTCAGGGAATCACAACTTGCTACGTATCCTTAATATTTACTGATATGTTAGACTTAGAATAAATAAACATCCACAAATAATAAGTAAATAATAATTCTCTAATATCTTGCAATATATCTTCTACTTTTAATATTTTATCACTCTACAAACATAATCATCCTAATTTACTATCAAATCGAAATAAAATAGCTCAATACATCTTAATCCTCAATTATTCTAACATTAATCCTATGCCCAAAGTCTATTCTTTAAATGCACACATTCATTATCCAAAATTACTCATTCCTCTATAACACCTAAAAAAAAATTCCCAAAGGGTTGAGAAAAAAGTCCAGTATGTAAGACCAAGCACATTTGCATGCTACATACATAAAAACAAGCACACATGTTTATTGTAACAAGTATAGCAAACAACCAACTTAATTATCTTTTAATTTAATCCTTCAACCAATACAGGAGTACTTTTGACTCTATTCATACCATAGAAGAATAACCTTAAGTTTAGGAACTACCACTCTAAGCCTCATCTAACTTAGACACTCAGGAATTGATAGACAAAATAGGTGACTCTATTAGGGGCATTGTTGTCCATTGATTATTGAGGTGTCCCCTAAGGTTTTGCCACCACCGACTATTAGGTAGAGCCAAACACGAGAAGCATACAACAATTAAAAGTCTGATATAGCATTAGTCCATTCCAATTTAACTAGCCTAATAACCATAACCAATAAACATGCGTCAGATCTTGGATCGGTAGTGAAGAATTCTATAAGCTAGAATAAACTCCTATACCTAAAGCATTACACAAAGAATAAAGCTTATTTATTTATTTATTTTTTATTTCAATGGGCTACTTTATATTCCCAAATTTTTAACCCTTCTATCCTTAATTTGTCTTTTCTAACTTAATCCTACTAAGTAGATGATTGTTTGAGTTAATAATCCTTCAATAAGGTTTATAATGTATTATAATTACTTACGTTTTATAGATAAATAATTTAAAAACTTAAGGGAAAGTAAAATAAATGGAAATTGAATAGAATAAAAGAGATAAAAAGATCATGGGGAGAATCGCGGCCGTGATTTATGGCTATAAACCCTGCTAAAGTCATACCCTCTAGAGCACGATTAGGATCATGCCTGTGATCTTGATTATGACTCTCCCATGCTTTTTAATTTTCTCTTATGATCACACCCAACTCTAAGTTCTCCTCTTTTGCAGGAATTGCAATCAGAAGCACGCCTATGTTTCTTGACTATTACCCCATTACTTCACCAAAACTCTATGTTTTTTTCCCTTTAAATCCAACTTTCCAAACTCCATCTCTACTCGTCAATTTCGATTTAACATCATTGCTCTTAATAATCCCTATCCGTTTTAATTCCTTTCTAACTATCTTTAGTAATTAAGTAGAATATTCTATGAGTTTCTAAAACTTACTTAGATCTTTACAAGATCTTCTACAGTTTGATGTTGCTAACACATAATGCACGTTAACAGTAAATCCAAAAATATGATTTTAATTAGAAATTTACCAATAATTTGTATTTCTCTTAAAGCATTAATCTTTTCTTACCTTGGGAATCCTTTACTATCAAATCCATTTAACATCGATGTTCATATTGTACTCAATCCATTCCATTACATTTTCAATAAATCTTGATAATTTAAATTAGAGACGTAGTGAGTCTTCTAATATTTACTTGAGTTTTCGTGAGATATTGCCCAAATTAATATTTCCTTGCAACAAATGCTTAATTTTTCAACCTCAAAACAATAATTTAATTAGATTCTCACCAGATTTGAAAATTCTTTAAAGTATAACACTACCTTACTCGAAAATCCTCTTTTGTGCATTAGGGTTACATACCTTTTCTTCTACCAAGCTCTCATAACATTTATCACGTTAAATAATTCTCTTTCTAAACGGTCCTTACATTAACTAATGTATTTTCTTTAATTCTTTTCCTATATTTTCCTGGGTGTTACATGCATATTAAAATGGTTTTAGATGGCCTTTGTAATATTCCTTATTAAAACTCAAGATATTTAATTTATAAAGTTCTTGATTCTAATCCACAATGTATACCAACGTATATGCCATAACATGTTTCAAATTACGGAAAAAAAATTTATATAGGTTTTTCACACGACAAGGATTTAGGTCCCAAGAAATTAATTGGTAAATTCTAATTCCATATATTTTGAATTTACTCTTACCAAGATTGATGCATAATATTTATTTATTTCAAAGGTTTAGTTTGCATTTGGCTATTGAAATAAAATACTATTCTACTCCATCTATCATGTAGCCACTCGATGCATAGTTATAGTTTTGGACTTCAGCAACGGTATAAGAGGTAAAGTTTTGGAGAGACGAACATTTTATGAGCACATCTTTTTTGTTTTTTTTTTTTTCCAAAAATTAACCGTAAATCGAGGACTTTATTCGCATTTTTACGAATCAAACTGAAATTCACAACATGTAATTTATTAGAAAATTATTTGATATTTTCAAGAAAGGGAGCAAGCTGGAGACTTGATGATATCCCCTATTTTATTTTTATTTTTTTTTTCTCTCTGTTTTCTCAAGAGGCTATCACGTTGTATCATCTAATGCTTCTTTTAACGATTCAAGGATGCGATGAATTTCATATCAATCAGAGCACATATGATTGAAATTGGAAACAACCTAGCTACTTGCCGACCATGATTTTCTTAAATGCATATCGCCGAAACACACGTAATCCAGGAATGGTCAAAATATTGCAAAAAGCATTCAGATAACCGCGTTCATGTTGACTCCAGACCTTTTGTTTCACGCGGCTAGTTCAGTTGAGACTTGACGCTGAGAGCTCGTGAGTCGTGAAGATAAGTGTTTACTTTTTTGGTGGTCCCTCATGAAGTCACGGTACACGTACCGATATAACGTCATCACTTTATGGAGTCTACCCACATGGACACACAAGGGTGGGCCAGTTGGATCCTGAATTATGTGGCAACGTGTAACTCCGTGATTGAGTCATCATTTTTATCCTATAATAACCCATTTTGTATTTTTTTTTAAGAAATTAACCATTTTTTGCTTAAATTATTTTATAAAATTTTCTTAAAATTTTTACAAAAGTTTTTATGTGTTTCTATAAATATATTTTACCAATAAAACTTCAAGTGAAAAAAAAAAAAAATCATTTTTTCGTTGCTTTGAGAAGCAACCCGTCCACCCGAAGCAACTTGCACGGAATGGGCTTTAATGCTGAAGAAACTCACATCCTCCTAGGAAATACTGCAAGTAACGTGAGTTATCGATGCTCTTACTCGTTCTAAACTCCAAACAAGAGATAATTACATTAGAACTTTATTTAAAATGATTTGGTATAATATAATGTATGAGTGAAAGTATATATACATCGTTTTTAAATTATATAGGAATGAAGATGTCCTTAACTTGACATTGTGCTTCAATAAAGCAAATTTTGTTTTCTATATTTTCAATATATGCATTACTTATGATTAGTTTTTAACTTTTTCAAATAGAAGAATGTAAAAGAATAAATTAGATTTTGTTTGTTTGCTTTTGAAAGATGGAAATAAATACTACTTTTGTAGCAACATAGCACCCTTTAAAAATTCATAATTATAAAATACTCTACTATAACTCTTAAAACATGTTAACATTTTGAAATTTTGCCTTCAAGAGAGTATTGAGCCAATTTCTTTTGAGAATACTAACAAACAATGCATCGATATTGTGAATGTAAAATAATTAAATTTTTTTTTTTCAAATTTTTAAGTAAAAGGAGCTATGCATTTTGTTAAATCAATTTATTTACACACATTGCTTGTCAAAAGAAATGAAAAATAAAAAATCAACCGTATGCATATTTTAGTCTCATATCATGTTGCTAATTTATTATGTAGTTAATTATTTCCATCTAATCTACCTTTTTATATTAAATTGGATTTTGGTACTACATAAATAAACGAATTTCACATTGCTTTTAAATATATCGGCATTTCCTCTTTTTTTTTTTTTTCCAAATGTATTAATATTTCAACCATTGTATTGCGTAATGTTAAATAACTCAAAGTTAGTGCCTAAGCCAATATTCACATTCTACAACAAGATGCAATTAATGATTTCTACTAAAAGAATGTAATAATGTTATACATTAGCATATGTAAAATGTTAGGAAATTCCAAACTTGATAGAGTTATTTTAGGTTTTCTTGCAAGCCAAAATTAATCATGACTATTCTATAGAGTTACAAACCCTATCTAATTCATCATCAATAAAATAGGAAGTTTTAAAAGAGTTAAATCAAGGAACATTTTTTTCTTCTATAAATATTGATAAAATAAATGAACAAATGTAAAAAAAAATTATAGACAACAAAGAGCATAAATTAGAAGGGTGGGTTTCATAAATTTGATATTCGAAATATTCTTCCATTGTTTTGATAGTTCAACCATAAAATTTATAAATCCATGTAATAAAAATTGAAACAATCATGAAAATGTAAAAACATAAATAGTTTCCTACTTTACTAATCTTAGTTGTTTTCATAACATGAAAATTTATATAGTCTTGATCCGTAAAAAATGTAAGAATTGAGTATTGTAACATTAGGTAGCTAATTGGGAGAGTCATTGCAACAAAGTCAATAATAAATAAGTGGAAATAAAATATTAATTTAAAATGCTTTTTCCCTTTTGAGTTTCTTCAATATTCATCTACTTTGCCAACTCTCCCAATCATATTAGCTTTATTCATTATATGTCTAACTTTCCCTTGTAAATCTTTATGCTTACCTCAATGGTATTGTAAATGAAAATGAAAGTAAGGAATTTGGCAAAATAAGATTAATACTATGAAATTAGGTTTGAAGTTTGAAGAATTCATGACGTTGGCATGCAGAGTTAACAAACACTTAAAAAGGCAAATTCTCACCTAAAAAAACATTAATGAAAGAATTGGTTAATAAAATAAGATAATGAACTTCAAGAGGAATTAAAACAATCATAATTGTGTATTGATTATGTTATCCTCCCATGTTCACTACTAAAAAAAGTGAGTGCTTTTATATAGCAGTCATTTTAGTGGTTTTTTTTTCTTTTTTTTAATGGGCATATCATACTCGAAAGACTAATTATGTCTAAGAAAATGGACATATGCATAGAAACAAACACTAAAAATACCATTAAACATGATATAGCAAACAAAAAATTTTCGCCAATAGAGTGATCATAAAACTTTGCTAATTATTGTAATGAATATCTAACCAATGAATGAAAATTTGTAGTTAAAATTCAAAATATTATGGTAAATAAAGCAAGTAAAGCTTTCACTTTAATGTTTTGTGTTGACAAAACAATTATAAATATTTGAACCACATACGAACAAATTATTAATCACAGCATAGTACCAATACTAATTAATCAAATAAGAGATTTTTGCAAAAATCTAACTATTATGCATTGCCATTTTCTCTAAAAATGACATATAGTTTACTGGAAAAATAATTAAATAAATAGATAAAACAATATATATATAGAGAGAGAGAGAGAGAGAGTTAACTAACTAGAGGTATAGTGGCCGAACCAACGGTTGATTAATTAGGAGGTTAAAGTGAAGTTATTCTTGGAGAGCCAATAAGTTGAAAGAAAAAGAAGGAAAAGAAAAAGTTTTATAAAATATAATGAAATATTATCCAAGCAATTAATCAAAGTCAATCCATGATAAAATTATTAAGCTGTTATGTGAAATAATGGATGAAACAAAATTATACTACTTGAGAATAAGTGGTAAACGAATTGATGTGCACGAGAAAACATTAGTAAGTTAGAAAAAAAAAAAAGGCATAAAATAGGGAAGCAAATTTCAAAGTAGATGGAAAATAAAACCACACATTGGAAGGAATGCCATTAAGGTAATTTTCCAAAGTACGAAGAAAAAATCAATGCACTAGTACCAAGATCTTTTATCACACAATACATGATCTTTTTCTTTACGTGGATTTCACTTGCGAACATAAAAATGGCCATTCAAATGAGCATTTGGTCGGTGAAAACTACAACAAAATTTTGAACTTATTATAAACTTGGAGAGAATACGCGGAATTTCGGAAAAACAAAAACCAATCTTAATGCAAAGAATAAGGGATTTGTAATATGTAAAGCACAGGGATAGAGAAGAGAAATGGGACGTTGGGGAGAGAGAGAGAGACTGAGAGAGGACTTTGAGAAATGGAAAACAAAGTGCTGATAATTTTAGGAATGTGAAAATGTATCTATGATGGAAAACTAACTATCTCATTAATTACCATAAGGATATTATTAGTATACCATGTGGAATGATAGGAAAGAGAAATAGGAAAAGTGACATATTCATTTATTGTTTATAATTTTAACAAATTACTTTAATGTTGGTTTTTTTATTAAATAATATTAAATAAAAGGTAGATAAGTAATTTTAAGGGTGAGTTGTTGCTTAAAAGTCTATCTGCTTTAATAATATAGATGTAGTTGTATAACCTTTTAAGTTGAGTCATCATTTGATTTTTTCCATATTAACTAATAAAATATTGACTTTGTCGAAATGGATACCTATGTAAATAAATAAGTGAGCATTTATATAAAAGACTTAGTTAGTATTGCATTGGATGAAAAGTTTTTCATATCAAAATTTTTCAAGGGATATTTTATAAATTTGTGATGCTATTATAATTTTCATACCGCATTATTATAACCTATTATATCCCATTTAGGTGAAACTAAAGGTCTTCCATCATTTTACGACGACGACGATGACGATCATGATAAACCATATGTAAGATGGATAATTAATATAAAAGCCTAGTTTTTTGTGAAACTTGTTAGCTATTATGGGTGGGATAAGAAAGATCTGGAAAATTTTAGGTTCACCCAACTTTATTCCAAGAAGAACACAACCTCATAGAAATAATATGTTCATAATACGATCCATCACAAGAACCATTACTTCTTTTAGGTTTTAGATTTTAATAATTTGTTTGATTCCAAATTTTAGAAATTTGTACTCCATTTGATTTATATGCAACCAAAACCAAATTAGAATTTGCCAGGATCTTATGGAAAATTGAATAATAATTTGTGTCTCAAATGTTCTTGGACACTTCTTAACAAAAAGTATCAATTATTTTCACTATATACATACATATATACATACTTCTCGTATAGCTTTTGTTTTTTTTTTTTTTTAAGGTTTAGTACTTATTTTTTGTGAGATCGATCTTACTTTCCATAGTACTCTTAATTTGTATTTATTTAAATTTTAATCATCGTACTAATTATGAATTCAATAGTCATATTTAAAAAAAAAGTATAAATAAATAGTGAAATGAATAGTTGGTCCGTCCTATCAAAATGAAGGACGGGACCGTTTAAGCTCTCTTATATATCAATATGTACGCAATTTTTTATTTTTATTTTTTTCCTTTTGTAACTTCAAATCCATTAAGTCACTTAGACTATATATGGACTATATTGCTATTGCAATTTTGTGATGCCCTATAACCTAGAATGTTATAGTCTATCATGTATTCCTATAGCCTATTGACACATCAAGTATCTTATAAACAACTTGTCAACTTCTCCATATATTTTGCAATAGCCACCAATAATATTTACGTACTCCAAAATCATAATTCATAGATGTTCTCTAACATCTAAAGTTTACTAACAATTTGAATAATTGGAATTCTCAAATTTCTCTATTCAAATAGTACAAAATAGTGAGTTATATTCAACATCTATCTCAAGGGAAAGAAAGATAAATTATTCTACAGACTACTTCTCACAAGTGTTAACAAATGATAGAAAACTAAGGACTCTGATTAAAGAAGTCTCAAGTGACTTCTCACAACCCAAGCAACAATAAAAAAAATAATAAAAGGGTCTTATTCTCAAAACTTAAATAGAACATTATGACTAAGCATAAACTTTGTAGAATCGCTTCTATCGTCATAATAAAAACTATGATATCCTGCTACTTCATCATAGAACTCATAATCATCATAATAATAGTTTTCATAATCCCCATAACCTGCAATTGAAACTAGAAACTAAAAATTTATGAAGGGTGAGCAAAGCTTAGTATAGGATATTTAACCACATTTGCATGATCAAACAAGGTACGTTTAAACACACACATTATAGTAACTACATGGCCACAATAGATTTTTATCTTTCATTTAGTCCAACAATTGAGAACTTAGAGTAACTCATGATTCTAGCAAACAAATACATACATACATATATATATATATATATATATAAGTATCGATGTTGGGTTCTTTCAAATACCTTAGGAATCAAGGATCACCTAAATCTACTCAGATCATTTCAAAATAAGATTCCACTTAGGATAAATTGCACTAAGATCATCAGCTTTCCTCCCCCAAGATTATCGGTCCTCCCAGTCCCTTAAGCTTAACCTCGTACACGTAACAAACATTAGATTGAGGCCGAGTAGTTGTTAAGTCCATTTAACGTATACTAGTCCTATAAGCACAAAACATCATACAATATCTCGTACTTGACTTAAAGGATTACTCAAATTTGAAAATAACAGTCTCATAACTTGTTCACATGAAAACAAAAACACCTCTACTTAATCTCAATTACTAACATCACCTTCTATGCCTAGCAACCCATGTACTATTTACACTTACAACTTAAGTCACTAGAAGAACCTAGGATTATTACGATGATAGATTGTTTGCAAATTCATTATGATTGAAGATTTAAAATTAGAATAGTTTGGAAAGGTTTAAGAATGGAAACAAGGCTTGAAAATAACCAACAAATAAGGAGAGAACTTACTGTACGAGTAAGAACACTTAGCATTTGGATGTCTAAATACTACCTTGCGTGTCGTCTAGATGTCAATTTTTTTGGAGGATTTCCTTCTTAGCATCTATATGCTATATGGGTAGGCATTCAAATGCTTGATTGCAGTCTACTGATTTTTGTAGATTGCAACACAAGTTCACTCCTCCTACATCGACCTCCTTTTGACTCCTTAAAAAACCACAACTTCTAATTTTTTTCCCAACCTTAAACTCATCCCTACACTTATCGACATCGGCAAGTGCACTTATTAGTTTATAATATAGTGGATATAAGTCCTAGTGTCGATTCTTAGAGACTTTGATTATTAGATCTCTATTATCTAACCAGCAATTTAAATTTTAAGAAACCTAAAGAAGTAAATGTAAATTATTGCTAAAACTAATTTAAAGATTAACTAAGCCGCAATTCAAGAATTAAGAAAAAAGCAATTCAGTTAATTCAAAATTCAACATTACACTTGGATCTTATTTCCTCTAGATCTAACATGTGATTTTCTTAAAAATCATATAATTTATTCTTTAATCTTTCTTAATCGGGAGGTTTTTCTATTAAAATTAATCACTTTCTTAAGCTAATTAACCATAACCCTAGAATCACTTATTAGAATATCTTCTTAATAGCATGACCTAAGATTATATTATTGAACAATGAATTCTCTACTTTAATTTGAAATTTTAGAAGAATCTTGTAAATTATCTCTAATCTTACAATAATTCTAGTCAACTATACATAGATCTAATCTTATAGGAAATCTCTCGATTCTCTTATAAAATATTAAACTCTAGATTACTATCTGTGGAAATAATAAACTAAATCATGAAGCAAACATTGTTAAATCAAGAAAATAATAAAGAACTAAATTAATCAAATACTAATCATATCACATGAATAGATCTAGGTTTCAAAAAACTTAGATATCAAATATCTTCTTACTATACATCATAAAATAAAAATCTTAAAACAAAGAGTAGAAAATTGTAGGAAAAAACATCATGAAATCTGAATAAAATTAAATCTTGAAATTTTCTCTTTTCCACACTTTCTTGATTGTTCTTAGCTTCCAAAAAGTCCCTAAAATTCATGCCAAAATGTTCTCTCCAATAAACCATAATAAGGCTTTATATATAAAAAGTAAAAAAAAAAAAAATAGATTGGCTAGAAAAGACACAACTGTGTTTTTTGGTTATGTACTTAATTGTGCTTTACGTTTGTCTTTTGTTTTTTTAACTCGAAATGACATGACTGACGATATGATTGTGTCTTTTGGTCGTGTCCTAGACTGTGATAGCTGAAAATCATCTCTAATTTCACCTATAAATGATACAGTCGTGTTATTCTTTAAACCTTTATAACTTATTCATTTTAACTTTGATTTAAGTGAAATTTGTTTCTATCTTCCTATTTTCTTGCGTAGATCGTTTCAAAACCTAAGAAATAAAATTTTACTCAATTAAGTATTATTATCTAAAAATAAATTCAAATATCAAGGAAAAAAATAAAAAATTACTAAATAAAATATATGCAATTAGGAACTCATTACTTATAAAAACGCCTTCTAACATCAACCTAAATAATCTCCAAATCAAAACTCCTACAATCTAAACAACAATCTTCACAAAACAAAACATACAAGGGATAAACGTCAAGGAGAAGTCAAAACATACTCAAAAATCATTTTTCTTACTGCCCTATAAGGAAAAACGAATTCTTGATTAAAAGTTTATCGAAATCTTTAAGAACAAGATTTTCCCAAGTCTTACATTATACTCTTCTCCTTCGATCTTGTAAGAATGACCAGAATTATTGTTTGATTTAGGTTTTATATGGGAAACTAATCCAAAGGTACTACAAGTAAGGAGCAAGAGTGAAAAAAGGGCCTTCTAGATGAATACTCTAACTTAAGTAGTAGGGTTTAGGATTTTTTATCATACCTAAAGTGCCCTTAACTCCCTTTGACATTACCATTTTACACTTTTACTTAATTTAATTGATTATTTTTTATTTTATTTTTCCACTTGTTAGGTTTTATAGTCCTTCCCCCTTCAAAAAAATTTTATCCTTAAAAGTTGAAAGTTTCGAATACATTGCTCTTGAAATAACTTAGGATACTTTTTCCTTAATTTTTTCCTCTAGCTCCCAAGTTACTTCCCATTCTAAATGGTTTGACCATTGTACCTTGACAAAGGTAATTAGGCGCATGCCGTACTAATTAAGCAAGTGCACCTGTCAAACAATAGTATAGAAGACTTCTAGAGTCTAAGGTTATCAATCCCATGAGGATTGAATACATACTCACTCTTACTAAATTACTCTAATTGAAATTTATGGAAATATTGATTATAGACAAAATAAGGTTATGAAATAAGAACTAATTGATAATAAACAAATATTAATGCAATGAATTAAAAAATAACCTAATTAACTATGAAAAAGATATCTATACATTGATCTAATCAACAAAAGATTAACATGTAGTAGCTTAGGTTTTTTAATGAATTCCTTCTTATTATTATTAACTGAAGGAATTCAATCTTTAATCTAATAGGAATCACTTTTCTATTAAATTCCTATCCTAATTATATTCTACTCAAATTGCTTCTAAAATAGAACTCTTTAGAACAATATTAAGAATAGGAATTCCATAACAATAAGGAAGAATTAAATTTTAATTCTGGAAGAAATCTATAACTTATCTTTAAGCTTATAGTAAATCTCTTCAATTTTGGTAAATCTATTTATTTATTGGCCCCATGACTTCAATACATAAAATCTGATTATTAAGTTGAGACTTTAAAAATAACAACTTAATCAAATGAGATACGCAATTGAATTAAAAAGAATAAGAAGATTCATTAAAATAGTGATAATCAAAGTATGCTATGTGTTACCTCAATGGTTAGAGGCCTAGATATCACTGCTTCTATGCTATAGACATGATATACACTTTCATGATGAAAATGGACTAAAAACCCTAAGAAAAGATCTCTCCCTACATAATATGTCTATCTCTTCTTGTGTACATTTGTCTAACATTTATTTATATTGTCTGGATAAAATAATCTTCAGATGATAAGTGTTTTAAAATCATGGCAAGTTCATAAGTAAGTACATGGTCGTAAAGTCTAGATGTCGGCTTGTCCTTGTAATAATGCTTCAAGGAATTGTCTTGAAATTAATGATGAGAGAATTACAGTTACACAGCACGAGCGTGGTGGTAGATTGTAGTTTTATATTTGACTAAGAATTCTTCAAATTTCGATTGGAAATTGGAAACATAAGGTTCACAACCAAGGAACATGACCATGAAGAGTGATTATGATCTTTCTCTTTGCTTAATCCTTAAGACTAATTCTCTTCATCACTTGCTATCTTCATCTCATTGTTCAAAATAGGTGTAAATTCCTTCAAAAATTGCCTAAATTCTCATCTTTTCACCTTATTGCTTCATCTAGGTCCTAAAATCAAGATATGACTCAAATCAATTGCAATTTTAACAAAATTAGATAGAAATAATTTAAAATATTCAAAGAAATAACATAATGAGTGAGTGTAAAAGTATACTCATTAAATCTCTCTACACTTAAATATTTACTTGTCCTTGAGAAAATCAATCAATCCTTAAGAAGGATCGAGAAATTAGGATAAGATCTTTCAATCACCTTACTATTAGTCAAGAATTAGAGAAAAATCAAATTAACCCCATTAATAAATGATGCATCGCTAAAAATTGCTGATAACTTGTATATTCTTCTCCTTATTCACTTTCAGTGTGATCTAGACACAAATACTAGAGTTTAATGGCTTATTCTTGTAAATCAATGTTTAATCATGCATTTTAATAAAGGATTCTCTCCCCAGTTAGTTCCATTTTTATTTAATTGGGCAAAAACCATACATAACTCTCTTATATTTAGCTAAAATGTATACAAATCTCTTCTCAATTTCACTAAACACCATAATCAAGAGTAAATACATGTTGTATCTACTCATTACCCTTAACAAATAATCTTACCGATAGGCTTTTTATCTTAATTAACTATAGAAGCTTATTAGCAACTGAAAAGTACCATGCTCTCATAAGGGACTAAAGTTGATCCTTACTAAATTAGCTCTTTTAAATTTCATATTGATAGTAGGAAAAAATCTTGCTCTTCTGCAGGACCAAGGCTAATCCTTATTAATTTTTCTTTCCTTAGCTTTTCTTGCTTTCAACAAATAGGCAACAGCAAAGAAACTCACTCTTTTGAGAGACAAAAGCCAATTCTTACCAACCACTTTTTATCATATTATTAATTACATCTTCAGCAAATTTAAAAGTTTTTAGGAGAAATTACAAGAGATGAGCTTCATTTACTTATTTATTTAGGATTATAGAACTTTTAAAATGAAAAGGGATAAGAAAACATCTAAGTTAACTTTAGAAGTAGCATAGGACTAAAGCTCAATCACAAATTTTAATTAATTAATGCCTTGGAATCCTAAATTTTAATTAATTAATGCCTTAGAATCCTAGATTAAATAACATGAAATTTTTGTTC
Organism: Lumnitzera littorea; assembly: GCA_024138015.1. NCBI lineage: Eukaryota > Viridiplantae > Streptophyta > Magnoliopsida > Myrtales > Combretaceae > Lumnitzera > Lumnitzera littorea. The sequence continues at coordinate 110,273,539 of JAMXBB010000004.1, read as the reverse complement.
CAAAGGAATTCCACTATTCAATTTTAGTAACACGTTCCATGTGCAATAGTGACCGAGTAAAATTTATATCCAAGCACTATTTTCTTATTAAGGTGGGATTGTAGATTCAAAAAAATTAGGCTAAAAATATAATAAGTTGATTATTGACTAATATTAGTGTATCCCTTCCCTACACTTAATTTAGTTTATCCTCAATGTACTTTATTGTGAATTATATGAAACATAAGTGCACATAAAAATAAACAAGTAAATATAATGGACAAGGAAATGTTCAAAGTAAGCGATACTCCCCTGAATAAATTGGATTTGCATGAATATCCATGAAAACTTGCCTTTAATGATGTTCAATTAATGGCTTGAAATAAATCTAAACGTGTAAACTCAAAAGAAGAGATAAGAGCATATGTAGCAAAAGAGAGAAATTTTATTATTATTTCATGGATGGGATAGAATGGAAATATCAACAAAGAAATTAAAACATGAAAATTAATAATGGAAACCATCTAATCATTTATTCATCCTAGACGTGAAAATTAAACAAAAACAAATCAACACTTGAATATCTAAAAGAACTTTAAATTCTCATCATTGTTTTCATCTTTCGATTTAGTGGTTATTGGTTCATTCTCTTTATTGCTCTTTGAAGTCTTCTCTTGTGCTTTGGATGTTGTCTCCTCCTCGTCATCCCCTAAATTCATTTGCCTTGTCACACTAATTAATTCCTTATCTATTGGTGAAGGAATCTTTATGTTGACATGGTTGGCAAGATTACTACAAAACTCCATTATCCTTGTCTGGCGCCTAAACAACCTCTTAAGGGATAGTTCAAAGACTTTATGGGAAGTAGCCAACCTCTAAATTTCCACTTTCAATTTCTTTACTTTATGCACCAGCATATCTTAGTTAGTGGAGTTTTCGCTCTCCTTTCTTTTTAGGGATGTCTTATCAACATTGTCTAGGAGGAGTCCCAATTAGCAAAAAGTTGATACAAACATTGGGGTAACATCTCTCATCGCTGTCCATTGTGGGTTATTGATAAGGAGTTTAAGTTGTTTGGCTAAGACCATCACATATGGTCTACATCTTATTTGGTTCACTTAAGTGTTGATTGCTTGATGACTCGTATAGAAGGTAAGTGTGATAGCTAAATTTATGGAATACCCCTTGACTAGTTATGGAGATAGAATACCTTGTGCAAAACTACAGCACTGGTGCTTTTCCCTCTCCCATTAATGGTATGTATGAGTAGTCAATGGAGAACTCAGTGTATTAGGTTCTTTTAGTGCAAACCCCATGCAAATTTTGGGTTATAGATTTTCTCGCCACTCAATTTCATCTAATAGGTTACAAAAGTGATGTCACAAGGTAATTCACATGGGTGTTTAAACTGGGGAGGATAAACATACTCCTTGCCATAGAGCCCCATCAAAATGCCAATTTTGACTATTAAGAGATTGAATTTGAAATTCTGAAGTAAGAAGGAGATAATGTTGCGGGCTCCACAAAGCACTTGTTTATGTTCCAATGTTAGTGTTATAAGGAACTCTAAGGCTAGTTCATCGTACACGAATTCTTAAATGATAAACAACTTGTCCCAACCTCCTTTCTCTACCATGGTATGGATTTACATCTCAATGTTAGCCAATTTTAATACCTCCCAATCTATGAAGCTTGACCGAGAAAATATCTTCTTAGTAAGGATTTCATAACGAGCTTGATGGTTAGGGCTATCAAATTCCAACATGTGTTTCAGGTGAGGTGGAAATGTGATTAGCGGATCCTCTTCCAATATGGGTTGAGAAGAGTTCCTACAGGTGGTGAGACGAATGGTTCTTAGTGCTATAGTTTATATTTGAACGTTTTCTTTCTTCCCCCACACTCAGTTTCTTAGGTTAGTGTTTGGAAATTTGGGAGTGCAATAAAGAGTATTCAAAATTATGGGGTTTAATTAAATAATACTTGCCCTAGATTAATGTTGTAATTTTAATTCACAACCTTCTTTTAATTTAAAGTGGCAATTACATCATTTAGTCTATACAAGAAGTAATTTTAGAAGATTAATGTACATTATAGTTTGAAAGGAGGAAAGCTAATAGATAAGGGAAAGTGAATTTTAGGTGAGAGGAGTCTATTGAGCTTGATTTTTTCTGGTTTTTATTATTTTCTTAAATCCGATCAATATTAAATCTTAACTCATTTAATATTGATCATTGACTAAGAGTTAAAGAAAATTAGTTATATATATATTTTTTGAAAATTGTTTGGAGTCGCCACCTGATTAGAGTCAGGAAAAAAGAATTAAGTTATAATTAATTAGGTGAATTGATTATAACTTAGCTACCGGTCTTTCGATAAAACCAATTTTTTAAAATGGTTTTAAAAACTAGATTTTTTAGTCCGAAGGTTAACTTATTTAAACCTTAAATGGGTACCACTTCTACTTTTTGAATTTAAATTTACTTTTCAATAATATCCTTCTAAAAGAAAACATCTAATCACATGTAAACAAGTAAATAAAATCTAAAAAAGGATAATTGAATTATTATTTAAAAAGATGGAAAAAAAAATTTTCCATATTTTAAGTCACCTCGTATTTGTATACGAGTGCTTACGTACCTGTTATTTAAGATCAGACTTCTATAGATTTTTTATAAAACTCTAATGTGTTGTTGACTTTAATTTTTAAAAAATGCCAAGTTTATGTTTCAACCTAGTCTGAGTTATTTAAGGAAATTTTCTAAAACGATCCTCAATTAAGATTTTTATTTTAAGAAAATTATAAAAATAGCCTTAATTTTGGATAAAAAGGGTAATTTCACATTTTTCTTTTAAAAAATGGTGCTTTACTAAGTCAATAAATATTTTATTTCTTATTTTTATTACTTTTTTTTCATTTTTATTATTTATTAATTATATTTTTGTTGTTATTATTTTATTTAGATCAAAGCATAAATAAAACAAAATTAAGCTTCTCTCTCTCTCTCTCTCTTTTTTATTCTTTTTCGCTTTTTCATATATATATTTTTATTGTTATTTTCATTTTCTTTCTTCCTCTTTTTTTTACAATCACAATACAATATTAGAGAAAAAGAAAAAGTAAAAAAAAAAAAAAATACAATACAGCAGAGGGAAAAGAAATAAGAAAGAGGGCCTAAAGTTAGGATAGGGGATGGAGGTTGGTTGTTGGTTAGAATTGGGTTACAAATCTGAATCGAGTCAAGTCACGGGTCAAATGTGACCTACATGTGCATTGAGAGAGGGAAGAGAACAACGTTGTTGGGGATGCTTTCCATAAGTGATTTGGGGTTGTTTTTCAAGTGGGGGATAGGTGTTTCATGAAATTCTTATTAGGCCTAGTGGGTTTAAGAGTGGCACCGCGGCCTAGCTTGGCCATTTGGTGGTGGTTCAAAATCTCCTACATGGTGGTGATCGTAGTTATCGCTTGGGGTAGTTGCTGAAAATGAATGGGGTGTATGGTCTTAGGTTTTCAACCATTACGAGCTCAGCTGTGGTGGTAATTTTGCATCAAAACTACCATAGGGTGGTGTTTTGAGTGGTGGCTAGAGGGCTTAAACCCTAGGTTTTGGTGGCTAGGTTATGGAAAGCGGCTAAGGGAGGGAGTGGGTGAAATGGATAGCTAGTGGAGTGGGGATCGCAATTATGGGATTAAATTTCTTTAAGAATTGTTGTGGTCAAAGAAATCATAGAGAAAGAGATATATCCAACCAATTAAAGAGATAAAGAGGGACAAGAGTGGCCTAAGATATGCACTGGTAATCGAGTCTGATGGAGGTTGCATTCGGATGTTGTGGTGTTTTGCTATGTAAGGTGTTGATTGTTGTGGGTATGTTGGGCAACATCAATTACAAGTTGGTGTTGGGGTGTAGTTGACGAAGAAGAAAGAGGACAAGTTGCATGGAGTTCTCCTTTCGAATGGGTTAGGGCACAATGTGTCATGCATAATGAGTTTAGGTTACGATATGGCAATGGTCTTGCGACGTTAAGGTGTTGCGTGATCTGTGATCATAGGGTTTTCACTAAGGTGTGGTTAGGTCAAAGAAGGAAGGTGTTGTTGGTAGTTTAGCTCAATAGAGGAAGTAGGTCTGTTGAGTGGGGTGGTTTTCTACGTAGGTGGCTTTGATGATGAAAGAGAGGAGTTACATTGGCTATTATTGTGCATATGGGTTCAAAAGAAAGGGAGTGGGTCTATGGGTTATTGCACATGGGGTTGAGTGAGAATAAGGATGGTAGATTATGTGTGACTAGGTGCGTGACAATGGAGGACGGTTAGAGAGAATGGGTTTGATACTACTGTTGGGTTGTGGTGAGAGATTTTTTTTTTTTTTTTTTTGTCCTGGCTTTCATGTGAAAGGGAGGATAATGAAGATTACGATATTAGGTTGGTATAAGGAAAAAATAGACATTCATGTCTGATTTTCAGATTTTTCACTTTTTTCCTATTTTTCAACCTTGATTTGAATGGTCAAATGAATGAATCCAACCTTGTTTTTAGAGTCAATTCACAAGAGGCTATGTGGGGTACAAGATTGAACTAAAAAAATAATGTTCTCTCTTGTGGAAATTATATAAAAAATTGCATTAAAATAAGGGGTGTAAGCTAGTTTCATATCAGAAATGAAGGGAAAATAAGGGAAAGAGGGGGAAGACAGATGCTGATGTGGTGCCACATGGGCATCACGTCAGCCACATGGCCAAACCATTATGTGACGCGTGACCCAATGGCCCCATGCTATGTGTACTCTATTGTGGAAAAAAAGACAAAGGCATTAAGTGCTTGTTAGGAGATTCAAACCCAAAACCTCTAACTCATATGCCATGCTGAGTCCAAGTGTCGTACTAATAGGCTGTTGGCTTATGCTTTGTTTATATATGCAATCAAATTGCATATATGGACCAAGTTGGCTTAAATTAGATCTAAATTTAAGCCCAAGCTCGATCCCTCTTCTCTTTTTATTATTTAAGCCCCAAAAAAATACTAAGGCTAAATTTAAAAAAAAAAAATTCTATTCTATTTAAACTATCTAAAAACTTTATTTTTTTTTCTTCTTCTCCTTTTTTTTTTAATTTTTGATTTTTATATATTTTTTAATCTTCTACTTTTTGTGATTTTTTTTTCTAAATTTTCTATTTTTTTTGTGCTTTTTTAAATTTAAAATTTTTTTGTTGTGCTTTTATTCTAAATTAAAACCCTTAATCCTATTTTGAAAATTCTAAAATTATAGGGGGATAAAAATGGGGTATTTATAGTTGCCTCTCTTTGTGGTAAAGTCTTCTTTGTAGTTAACTTTGAGTAAAACTTTACCATAAAGATAAGAAGAGACACCATTTTTGTCGTGAGGGTGAAATTGCCTTAAGAAGTGCCCCAACTAGCTAGCTTTGCTATGTTTGACCAATTAAGGATTTGGTGAATGGTAAAAGGTGAAAGAGAAGTCGCTTTCAGAGCTACTTGATACTCAAAAGGTACTGAAAGAGGGTAATGCCCCTATAGGCTGACAAGAACCTTAGAAAGAAATTGAAAACTTAGTTGTGTCCCTATGAGTTGACTAACTTAGGTGAATGAGTGAACTGCTCCTTGAGCTGGCTAAGACCCTAAATTGAAACCTGGTCGTATGCCTTTGAGCTAACTAACCTAAGTGAGATCGTCTTTGGTGGACTGGCAACCTTAAATTGGAATTGATTCAAGAAAACTTGGAAGTGCTCCTCTAAGTTGACTAAGCTAGGTGGGCGAGCGAAGTGTTTCTAGAGCTAGCTAAGACCCAAAATTGAAACCCGATCATACTTCTTTGAGCTAACTAACCTAGGCAAGAGTGTCTCTGGTAAACTAGAAACGTTAAATTGGAATCAATTTGAGAAAAACCTAAAAGTGCTCCTCTAAGCTGACTATCTTAGGTAAACAAGAGAAGCGCTCCTTGAGCTAACTGAGACCCTAAATTAAAACCTAGTCGTAGTCCTTTGAGCTAACTAACCTAAGCGGGAGCATTTCCCGTAGACTAACAATCCTAAATTGGAATCAATTAGAAAACCTAGAAGTACTCCTCTAAGTTGACTATCCTAGGCGAATGGGTAAAATACTCCTTAAGTTGACTAAGACCCTAAATTGAAACCTAGTTATGATTCTTTGAGTTGACTAACCTAAGTGGGAGTGTCTTTAATGGACTAGCAATCCTAAATTGGAATTTATTTGAAAACCTATAAGTGTTCCTCTAAGTCGACTATCCTATGTGAAGTGCTTCTTAAGCTAGCTAAGACCCTAAATTGAAACTTGGTCATGCTCTTTTGAGCTAACTAACTTAAGTGAATAGGCAAAGGCAAAGTGCTCCTTAAGCTAGCTAAGACCCTAAATGAGAACCTAGTCGTGCACCTTTAAGTTAACTAACCTAAGCGAATGAGTGAAGTGCTCCTAGAGCTGGGTAAGACCCTAAATGAGAACCTAGTCATGCTCTTTTGAGTTAATTAACCTAGGTAAGAGCATCTCTAAAGGACTAGCAACCCTAAGTTAGAATCAATTTAAGGAAAACCTAAAAGTGCTCATCTAAGTTAACTATCCTAGGCGAAAGGGTGAAGCATTCCTTGAGCTAACTAAAACCTTAAATTGAAACTTGATTGTGTTACTCTAAGCTAACTAACTTAGGAGAATGGATGAAGTGCTTCTTGAGTTGGTTAAAACCCTAAATGAGAACCTGGTTGTGCTCCTTTAAGCTAGCTAACTTAAGCGAATGGGCAAAGCACTTCTTGAGTTGGCTAAGACCCTAAATGAGAACTTGGTTATGCTCCTTTAAGCTAAATAACTTAGGCGGGAGCATCTCTAAGGGACTAGTAACCTTAAGTTGGAATCGAATCGATGAAAACTTGGAAGTACTCTTCTAAGCTGACTATCTTAGGTGAAGGGGTGAAGTACTCCTTAACTGGCTAAAACCCTAAATTGAAACCTAGTCATGTTCTTTTAAGCTAACTAATCTAGGGAGAAGCATCTCTGGTGGACTAGCAACCCCACATTCGAATCAATTTAAGAAAACTTGAAAGTGCTCCATTAAGCTAACTATCTTAGGTAAATGGGTGAAGTACTCCTTGAGCTGGCTAAGACTTTAAACAAGAAATCGAAACCTGGTAGTGCCCCACTAAGTTAACTAACATTGATGAATGGGTGAAGCACTCCTTGAGCTAGCTAAAACCATAAACTAAAACCTGGTATCACCCCATTGAGTTGACTAACCTAGTTGAATGGGTATTGCTAGAAGAAATTAGTGAAGAGAAGTACCCTATGGGCTCACTAAAATAAATTAGTGAAGAGAAGCACCTTATCGGCCCGTTACAACGCTAAAGAGAGGCTGGTGGTGGGAAGTGCCCTATGAGCTCACTAAGACCTTAAGAGAAATTGCTAAAACATTAAAGTGAGATCATTAATGGAAAGGACCCCATAAGCTAGCTAAGATCTTAAGAGGGAGAGATTAGAGGGGAAGTGCCTTATGGGCTTACTAAAACACTAAATAGAAAGTTGTGAAAGGAAGCGCCCTATAGGCTAACTAAGATCTTAAGAGGGAAAGACTAGAGGGAAAGCGCCCTATAGGCTTGCTAAAACCCTAAATAGAGAGTAGTGAAGGGAAATGCCCTATGGGTTGGCTAAGTTCTTAAGAGAAGTAATGAATTAGGACAATGCTCTATGAGTTAAACAGAACCTTAAAAAGGATGAAAGAGGGGACAACGCTTTAAATATTGGCTAGAACCCTTAAAAAATGAAAGATAGGAAAAACCCTAAAAATGGATTAAAGAAGGGACATCATCCTAAAAGCTGACTAGAACCCTGAAGGATTGGAGATGGGACAATGCTTTAAGAGCTGATTAGAACCTTAAAAAATGATGAAACATGAGACAGCACTTTAAAAGCTAGCTAGAACCTTAAAAATGGATGAAAGAAGAGATAATGCTTTAAAAGTTGGCTAGAGCCTTAAAAATGATGAAAGATTGGACAACACTCTAAAAATTAGCCGGAACCCTAAAGATTAAAAGATGGGATAATGCTTTAAAATCTAGCTAGAGCCTTAAAAAATGATGAAGGATAGGATAGCACTCTAAGTGCTGACTAGGACCCAAAAAATAAATTAAAAGATGGGACAATACTTTAAGAGCTAGCTAGAACCCTAAAAATGAATGAAAGAGGGGACATTGCTCTAAAGGCTTGCTAAAACCTTAAAAAATTATGAAAGATTAAAGAAGCAAAGCAAGGAACGTAACCAATTTGAAGAACTCCTTGAGTTGAAAAATATCTACAAACAAAGAATTTGGTGAAAATCATTTAATAATGGAAGAGGCCCTAGGGATTAGGTCCCTTAATGACTTAGATTAATGTGATTAACTTAAAATGTATGACCACATTAAAAAGGAAACAAATGACCTGAATTGAAAGTTTGGCTACTCGAGCCAACATGTATGTGAAAATGAACAAAAAACTTGTGACAAGCCTTTACTCTCTCTCTCTCTCTTTTTCTTCCCCCCCCCCACTTTTTTTTTTAAAGTTTGCCAACGAGCATAAATTCTTCTTTAAGGAGCAAGTACTATAACCATCCCTTTCCTTGACAACCATATGGGACATCTCATATTCTTCTTAGTCCTTGAAAATGTCTCCCGACCCTAATGTTGGGTTTTCTTGTGGAGCCTTATGATTTTAAACATTCATTTCCTAGGAAAAAGGTAACTCATGAATCGCCTAGTCAAAGAGGGCTTCGTTGTGAATTCTCGATCTAGATTACACTCTTAACTACAATCAGAAAAATTATAGTCTATTTTGCAAGTGATACGCCTTGATTAATTCGTTAGGTCTTTTTCGGTGCAACATTATGTATTTAGGATTTTGGTTAAAGGGTTTTAAAAAGGACTAATGAGAAATCTTATTTTGAAAGAAATACTTTTATTCAATCCTAACTATACAAGTCAAGAACCTTTAGGAAAAATTAGAAGTATGCTTACCCCAGTTTCAAAAACAATTTTTATTTAAGATAAATTATTCTTGTGATCAAAAGAACTTTTTATTAGGTAAGGGTGGTATTAAGGGTAGGAAGGGTTTTAAAAAGGAATAATGAGAAAGCTTAGTTTGAAAGAAATACTTTTATTCAATCCTAACTATATAAGTCAAGAACCTTTAGGAAAAATTAGAAGTATGCTTACCCTAGTTTTAAAAACAATTTTTATTTAAGATAAATTATTCTTGTGATCAAAAGAACCTTTTATTAGGTAAGGGTGGTATTAAGGGTAGGAAGGGTTTATGTTTCCGATATGTAAAGGGGGCTTTGAGTTTGTGATTTAAGATGAGAGTATATTTAGTTTAGAATGGGCATAAGGGCTTTGTGTCTCTTAAGAATGTTTGGGTTTTAATTATGGACCTCATATCTTTTAGGCTTTCTTGGGTTAGGGGTTTTTCTCTTTCATAAGCCTAATTTTCAAGCCTTTTTCTTTTTTTTCTTTGTTATCTTTTCTTCTTTTTCTTCTTCTTTTTGTTGCCCCATTCTTTTTTTTTTTTTCTATTCTCTCTTTTCTTTTAGCCTTCTGAGTGATTGTCTATATCGCCAAGTCTTTGTCTTTAAGAGATTTAAAGCCCTAAATCTATTTATTTCGAGCATATGGGCTTGGGTGAGGTATGTATAGGCTTGAAATGTTTGAAAAGTGGTTGGCTCTTCTTCATTTCAAAGAAAAATAACTTATTGGAAATAAAAATTGTTTTTGAATTAATGTTACTAAAGCAAACACAAATCAATTTCATCTTTCTTTCCTAATCAATAACTCTAACCTCGAATTGCCCTAATATGGGGTAGATCTTGATAGGGTTTAAATTTGAACATACTCTAAGTTGGTCCATCGGGGTTAACTATAGATAATTATGTTTTGGGGTTTGAAAATGAATACCTAACTTAATTTTAATATACATATCAAATTCAAAATTGATCTCCTTTAAGGAATGAGTCTAGAGTATCCTTACTACAGTGTCATATAAATGAGTTGCCAGTTCTTTAAGGAGGAGTCTATTATATATTTGCCCTGAAGTGGAGATTAACTTTGCCCCCCAGTTTCTTAACATATGCCCTAGTATGAAACTTCTCATTCGAGACTAAGGTTACATTAACTTTCATGTTTGTCTTGGTTCATGGTTAAGCTTTTTCCAAAGGACCAACGATTTTGGCCCTATTCAACTACCTTAATGGGCTATAGGCTTTGGGTTTGTTGCTTGAATGAGCTAAAGGTTAACGTAATTGGCTGTTGATAGGGATCAAGGACTGATCATGAGCTCCCGAACCCAAGGGCTTTCTCAGATGATTCATCGAGCTTTATGAGGTGAGTTAAGCACCAAGGAGTAGTGTTTACCCTTGTTCGATCTGCCTAGGTGGTCAGCCGACGTACCGAGCCAACCCTTCCACAAAATACCCCACCAAGTACCAAATTTGGATTCAACCATCTCTATAGTGTCAATGTTGAGCTAACAATTGTCAGGAGCTGATCATCCAAGGCTGATCCTAAGTATGAGTCATCCCTGAGCCAACTCTTGTCCAATCCTAGCAATTAGAGCTGTCGAATTGCCGACATTGACTAAACCTAATCAAGGCTTACCCTTGCATGGCTCATAGTGTTATTGGGACCATAAAATGAGTAGAATTACATGAGCGCTGTCTTTTTTAGCAAAGGATGCTCTTTTGTACGATTTCATGCTTTTCCTGTAAATTATTCTCCTTTTATTTAGCAAGTAAGGATCCAATTATGTAATTTTCTATAATTTAAGACTTACCTTAACTGGATATTATAAATAATTGCATAATGTAATAGCCGCATCATATATAGAGAATATACTGAACTTTTTACTCCCTCTTAAGCTAAGTGTCTTTCTGCTTACTCTTGAGCTATTCTTATCTAACTCATTTAAGCGTAGAGTAGTGGCGAGTGATCTCCAGACATACTTATGTGTCGTATCAAGTATGACTTAAGCTTGTATGAGACATTGGTGCATCATATCCATCGTCGGTATATGAAAATCCCTGTGCAACCTTCGACTATCATTTACTTTTTGAGCTATCTCGCGACCTAGATAGAGTTGAGTGGCCAAGGGTTTCTATTTTAGATTGGCTGTCTAAATGGGTGGAAGGTTAATGTTTAAATTGGCTACTTGAATGGGTTGAAGGGCTTGTGCTTAGGTTGGCTTCCTTAATGGGCTAAGCCCATAAAAATTTGTGACCATTAGCAAATTTTCTTTCTTCCTTTTTATTTTTTGTCTTTATTTTGTCAGAGAGAAAGATGGGGCTTTATTTTACAGAAACCAAGAAATCTAATTACAAATAAATGATGATTTTTGGGATTCTATTTATAAGTTAATGGATTTTATTTACATTTACTTGAGGAAGAGAGAAAAATGGTTAGATGAGTTCTATTGAAGCACTATTTACAATGAATGAAGAATGATAAACTAAAAAGAATTTTTATTATTTTGAAAAATTGGGGTAGGGAAAACAAAGGAAGAGGGCCTAACATTTATTCTTGATTTGAAACTTGACATTTATTTTAGGCTACTTAACTATAAATTGAAAAAAACCTTAAACTAAGTCTCCTAGACAAGTTCTAAGGTCTTCCAGCATTTCATGGGTTTCCCTAATGACTTGTCTAAGAAGTGCTTTTAAGGCTCGATTGTAAGTTTATGAACATTTAAGCTTTTCCTTTAAGTAAGCAATTTCATCCTCTAGTAGCTGCTCATGAATCCTAGGGAGGTCTTGTAGCCTATCAATTCTCTGATTATTCACTTGGTTATTTGCCATTTTAGGCCTAAACATTTTATAGACATGAATTAGTTATCAATAAAAGAATATACGTAGAAACATACATATGATTAGAACCATTTAGGGTTAGCAGATTACTCTTTAAGTTGTAACCATACTACTTGATTTGGTGTTTAACTTTTGCAAAAAAAAAAATGATTACATTTCAAAAAGCTTTTCAAAAATAGTAGGGTTGCAATTCTTAAGAGTAACGTATTAACTTAAGATTTTAGGGGAAGTGCATGCAATTGGGATGGGTCGTAAAAGTCCTTAAGCTTTGTGACCTCATTCATTTTTAGAAAATGCCTTCATTAATCATGTTACAGCTTAAGTAAGGGTGGCCTAATCAACCCTTCCTGGTAGTTATACCACAACACCTGGAGCCTACACAATGCACCCCCTCGGTCTTGAGGTCTTAATATGGTCTAGGTTTAACCATGTTTACCCTACATTTATGATGCATAAAATAAATTCTTCCCCTAATATTTAAAGATTAAATAAAGTTTAACCCTACAAAATCAAAAGTTCATACAAAAACAAGCAAAACAATAACAAATGAATAAATAAATTACATTTAGTAAGGTGATTTCAAAAATTCATTCTAAATTTAGAAAGTTAAGTGGCTAGCCTTATTGACGTTCCTAGTGGAGTTGCCAAGCTATCGAGATTGATTTTTTTTTAATTTTTATTATTTTTTAAACCCGATTAATATTAAACCCTAACTCATTTAATATTGATCATCGACTAAAAGTTAAAGAAAACAAGATTTTTTTTAAAATTTTGAAAATTGTTTGGAGTCGCTACTTGATTGAAGTTAAGGAAAAGAGTTAAGTTATAGCTAATTAGGTAAATTGGTTATAACTTAGCCACTAGTTTTTTGATAAAACCAATTTTTTAAAAATGGTTTTGAAAACCAAATTTTTGAGTCTAGAGGTTAACTTATTTAAACCCTAAATAGGTATCACTTTTACTATCCGAATTTAAATTTACTTTTCAATAATATTCTTCTAAAAGAAAACATTTAATTATATGTAAACAAGTAAATGAAATCTAAAAAAGGATAATTGAATTATTATTTACAAAGATGGAAAAAAGAAAAATTTCCATATTTTAAGTTGTCCCGTATTTGCGTACAGATGCTTATGGACTTGTTATTCGGGATCAAATTTCCATAGTTTTTTTAATAAAACTTTAATGTGTTGGTTGACTTTAATTTTTGAAAAATGTCACGTTTATGTTTTGACTCAATTCAAGTTATTTAAGGAAATTTTCTAAAAGGATCCTCAATCAAGATTTTTATTTATAAAAAATTATAAAAATGGCCCTAATTTTGGATAAAAGGGGTAGTTTCACATTTTTCTTTTGAAAAATGGTGCTTTGCTAAGTGATAAAATATTTTATTTTTTATTTTTATTACTTTTTTTCATTTTTATTATTTATTTATTATATTTTTCTCGTTATTATTTCATTTAGATCAAAGCATATATAAAACAAAATTAAGCTTCTCTCTTCTTCTTTTTTCGGTTCTTTTCTTCTTTTTCCTTTTTTAAGATTTTTTTTTTTCATTTTCTTTCTTCTTTTTTTATTTTTACAATTACAATACAATATTAGAGAAAAGAAACAAGAAAGAGGGCTAGACCAAGTCCAAATAGGGGATGCAGGTAGGCTACAGGTTAAAATCGAGTTGCAGATCTGAATTCGGGTTAGGTCACCACTCATACGTAACCCGCACATGTGTTGAGAGAGGGAAGAGAATATCGTCGTTAAGGAGGCTTTCCATAGGCGATTTGGGGTTGTTTTTCAAATGGGGGATGGGTGTTCATGAGTTTCTTATCAAGCTTAATGGGTCTAAGAGTGGTGCTACAACTTAACTTAGCTATTTGGTGGTAGTTTGAAATCTCTCATGCAATGGCAATGGTAATTGTCACTTGAGGTAGTTGTTAGAGATGAATGGGGTGTAGGGTCTAAGGTTTTCAACCACCACAAGCTTAGTCGTAGTGGTAGTTTTGCATCAAAACCACCCTAAAGTGTTGTTTCGAGTGGTGGTCGAAGGGCTCAAACCTTAGGCATTTGGTAGCTAGGTTAGGGGAAGCGGCTGAAGGAGAAAGTGGTAGAATTCGAAGTGTCAGATGTGTTTAATGTTGCTAACCTTAGCCTTTACTAACCCGAGAAAGACTTGGATAAGGACTAGCTGAATTTGATTCGAAATCCCAATTAGCCCAACAGGGCTGATAGGAATCAAACCACCGGACCCTTTACTCGAGCCCGAGCATAAGGGTTAGAAAGCATGGTCAGGCAAATTCTTTCCTTAAGACCTAATACCTAAGAGTTTAAGCTACTGCAATCTATTGACCTGATGCCCTAACCGAGCCAAACCCTCTCACACTCATCTTTCGTCTCTAATTACTGACTTGAACTACACTTGAACATCAGCTTAGCTCATTCGATCACTAGCTCAACTGACCTAAATGCAAGCTACATTGAATTCGTTCGAAGCGAATTCACCTCAAAAGAATTATCTGCTCAGCTCGGTATAGCTAACCCACCACCCTTGTTCGGTAGTCACCAACTTGAATGTATAGTTTATCTTTTCTACTAGAAAGTTACCCATCTATAAAGAGCTACATGTTCGAGTAAGCACATGACAAAATCCTCCATACAAGATATTGATTTTTCATTGTATTTTTCAATTGTACTCTTATTATTCCTTGTACATTACTTCTTTTAGATAATACCCTTTTTAGTCTTTTCCATTTTTGTTAGGTTGCCTGAGTTTTTCAAGTATAAATACCCACCATACATGTAGCCGCAATCATATTGTTATCATCTTACATTTGATATTGGATGTTCTTCTGTTTGTGAACTCGCTCACAACTTGTTTACTTACTTCACTCTTATCCTAACTTTTAAGCAAGGCTAAGTGGTGAGTATCCTCATTGGACCATCTCGTGCATTTATCAAGTTATGCCGTGAGTCTTCGGAAGTTCCCCAATACGCCATATCCTTGGAGCTATTCGTTGGTTTGCTTATTTTTCTTTTCTTATTGTTTTTGCACATTTCCATCACCTTTTCAAGCTTTCTACAAGCTTGGACCCACCCTTGCAACTGGCCTTATCAATCTTTAGCTCCAGTTTGCATCATTAACCATTTTCTCTAATTGGATGGAGGTCATAGTAATAGTTATTTTCCTTGTCAAACTTGTCTCCTAAATACATTTTGAGTTGGTGGTCATTTACCCTGAAAGTTCCTTTCTTGGGACTTGAAATTTTCACCACTCCATATGGTAATACTTGCATTACAATATAAGGCTCGAACCATCTAGATCTAAGCTTACTTGGAAAGAGCTTTAACCTATATTGATACAATAGAACTTTATCTCCTACTTGGAATCACTTTCCTTACTTAATCTGGTTTTCATAATACCACTTTGCTTGATCCTTGAATATTCTTTAGTTTTTGTAGGCTATGTCTCGCCGCTCTTCAAGCTCATTCAATTGAAGTTTCTTGTACTCACCTATACGCTCAAGATCAAGGTTAGCATACTTTATAGCCTAGTAGGCTTTATGCTCAATTTCCATATGTAAATGACATGCTTTGTTATACATAAGCTGATATGGGGTTGTTCAGATTTGCATCTTATAGGCAGTCTTATAATCCTAAAGAGCATTATCGAGCTTTTTAGACCAATCTCTTCAATTATGCTCAACTATCTTTTCTAAAATTTATTTGATGTCCCTATTTGCTACTTCAGTTTTTCCACTCGTTTGGCAATGGTATGGTGTCCTAATTCGATGCTTAACTCCATATCGCTTGAATACCTTTTCTAATTAGACATTGTAGAAATGGGTTCCTTTATCACTTATGAGTGCTCTAGGAGGACCAAATCTTAAAAACAGACTATAGGAACTTTCTTACTACCTTAGCGTCATTAGTTAGTAAAGCTTGAGCTTTCACCTAGATACATAATCCATAGCTACTAAGATATATTTGTTTTAGTTTGAATTCAAAAATGATCTCATAAAATTGATACCCTAAATGTCAAAAATCTCTTAGATCAAAATTGGGTTTTGTTGCATTTAATCTCTTTTAGATATGTTTCTACCATTTGATACCTATAATTCAACAAACTTTAGGCATACCTAAATGATGTTGGCTAATAAAAACTACATTTAAAGACTTTATCAGTTGTTTTATTTGCATTCATATGTCTTCTCGTTGATCCTATAAGATAGTGTTCTAAAATTTACCAATTTTCTAAATAAGACACACATCTACAAATTATTTGATATGCACCAATTTTAAACAGACATGGGTCTTCCCAAAAATAACTCCTAATATCATGGAAAATTTTTTTTCTCTATTTGTAATCCAGTCCCAAAGGAATAATCCTAGCTACTGGATAATTTGCTATGTAGCAAACCAAGGAGTTTCCTAAGGACTTACCTAGTATAGCTTCTCATCTAGAAACTTATCATTTATCTCTTATTCATTAATTTTTTCCAACAACGAATTTTCAAGGCACGAGAGATGGTCAGCTACCAAATTCTATACCCCTTTCTTGTCTCTAATTTCCGGATCAAATTCTTAAAGTAGTAAAATCCACTTGATCAATCTCGACTTAGCATCTATCTTATTTAACAAATATCATAAAGTAAAGTGGTTAGTGTAAACGATAAATTTAGAAAATATCAAATATAACCTGAATATATTGAAAGCAAAGACCATTGCTAGGAGTTCTTTCTCTATGGCAGTGTAATTCTTCCAAGTTTTAGTAAGGGTCTTACTTACATAATAGATTGGTTGGAAGTGCTTCTCCCACCTTTGACCTAATATTGCCCCTATAGCATGATCACTCACATTGCACATTAGTTTAAACGGTAAGGTCCAATATGGGGCTACCACAATTGGGGCATAAGTTAACTTATCTTTCAAAGTGTTAAATGGATCTAAACAATATTGAGAATATATTAATGGAGTATCTTTTTCCAATAACCAGGTTAATGGTCTAGCCATTTTTGAAAAATCTTTAATAAACCTCTTATAAAACCTAACATGACTTAGGAAACTACGTATGGCTTTAATAGATGTAAGAGGGAGCAATTTTGCAATAGTGTCAATTTTAGCATTATATACCTCTATAACTTTCCAAGACACCTTGTATCCTAACATTTTGCTCTTTTGTACCATAAAATGGCACTTTTCCCAATTTAAGACTAAATTAGTTTCTTCACACCTAGCCAAAACTTTTTGTAGATTCCTAAGGTAGTTGTCAAATGAATTCCCAAAAACCAAGAAATCATCCATAAAACTTCTATTATATCTTCTATAGATTTGTTAAAAATTGCCCTCATGCACCGCTAAAAAGTCACAAGTGCACTACCAAGGCCAAAGGTCATTCACTTATATGCGAAAGTACCATAAGGACATGTAAATGTGATTTTCTCTTGGTCTTCTAAGGTAATTAGGATTTGAAAATAACCAGATAAATCATCTAAAAAACAATAAAACATGTGACCTAATAATCACTCCAACATCTAGTTGACAATGGTAAAGGAAAGTGGTTTTTTCTCATGGTATCATTGAGCTTCCTGTAATCTATACAGACTTGTTAGCCTGTAACTGCTCTCATCAGGATCAACTCATTCCATTCGTTTGGTACTACTGTCATGCTTCCCTTTTTAGGCATAACTTGCATAAGACTTGTAGACACCTAATTTTTGCCCCTCTGAAGTCCTAATAAAAAAAAAATCATAAAAACAAAAAATTAATAAAAGATAAAAGATATTAACAAATAATGAAAATACCAAAAAATAAGAAAAGGAAAAATTATAAAAATTTCGTAGATTTTTAGGAAATAATTTATATTAAGAATAATTAGTTTTAGTTTAGTTAAAAATTTTATTTTAGGGAATCGGATAGTTTAAATATAATTTAATGGTAATGAATGTCAAGGTACAGGTCAATGGGTCTTGGATTCGAGTCTCAACAAGCACCTATGTTTTTATTTTTCTGTCGTTGCAAAAGAAAGATTTAAAATCGGATTCATATCTAATCAAATCATATGAATATTAGTTAAATCAGATTTGAATTAAATTTGAATCTAATTTAATTAACAAATCAGATATAATTAGATATGATATGATACGATACAATACGATACGATTTGGTTTAGATTATATAAAAACAGGAGCCTCTGCAGAAACTAGCAACACGCTACAGACATTAGCATCCAATACCATACTTCACTGTTGCACATACTACTCTACTGTCATCACAATTACACCATAACCAAACAACAATCAGCACAATTGCACACCAACGGCACTGTCCATACGCATCAATCTGTACAGCACCAACCTCAGATTATCACACGGACGATCAGCGAAGCGTCACATCCTGTAGCATTGATCAACTGCACATTGCTGAACCAGATCCGCACTGCATACACAGCTGTAGTTCGCCATACAGTTGCTTCAGCACGTGAAATAGCAAGTTTAACAGGCCATCTCCTTCATCAAACAGTAGTGATGCCGGAATAGCACGCATGACGCTAAGCAACTGTCCCCGAATACTGCGATCACTTGCAACGATTGGTCACTGCACTACAAGTTCCGTTTCATGCCCACAACTAGTCTCACACACAAACAACACGGCAATCTGAAGCTCCTTGACCAAACGTCTGACAGCAGCAAGCCAAACCGAGTTCCAACATCCAACCATACGCTTTACGCAAGCCACCCCACCACAGTCGTAAATCCATCACTGTTGCAGACATCCGATTGATCCAACGTTGCTCCGAACGACAATATACGCATGCCGTAGCTGGGCATCATCAGGTTCAGTTTCTATCTAAGTTTTTTCTTTATTATTATTATTTCTGATTTATCCTAATCATACTATATTATTTCTTTTAGGATTTTCCGTGGTTTAATATGCTGTGCTATATATATATATATATATGTATGTATGTATATATGTGTATTTCTTAGTTTTGAGATATTTCTTTTAGCATTAGCTTTAATATGGATTAGGTATATTATGATAATATAGAGATATATAGACCTTAGAAAATTGTTTATTTATTTATTTATTTATTTTTATTATATGCCTTATTACATTATCTATTAGTGATATAACATATATATATATGTTAGTTTAGGAGTTTAGTATTAGTTCTTATACAAGTTTATTATATAGAATTAATTTATTTTGATAGATAGTTGTATACATTAGTTTAGAGATTGTTAGGATTAGTTATATTTTAAGATTTGGTTTTATTTAAGGATTTATCACATAGAAGGTTGTTTTTCTTTAAATAAAAATTAATAAAAGACCCTTTTAAAAAATAGGATTGTTAGAGCAAATTTTTTTAAAACAATAACATTTAAGAATTAGGACCCTTTTTTGTAAAAAAAAAAAAAAAAAAGAACAATTACACATTTGTTAAAAACACGCTCGAACCCACTCCTCAGATCAATTTTATAATTGTGCGCATGATAGGACTGGGGATCCAATCTGTTCCCTTTCATCAGCTTTGCGTGCTTTGCCTTACAGGTATGTAATAGTGGTTTTTAATTATTGTTTATAAGTTCTTTTATTTATTTTTTATAAGTTGTTTTATTTATTTAGTTTTATCTCACTTAGTATATGCATAGTTATTTTTAAGACTTGTACTAATTTTTTATTTTATTTTTATCACGTCTTTAATTGCTAGTAATTAATTATAGCATTAGTGTCTAGTAAACATATGTTAAGTTAAGTTTTAGTTTATTTATTTTTTATTATTTTTTTTTAGATTTCATGTTTTCAAAATGATATCTCATATTTTACAAAATCCTGTTCTTTGCATTTGTATTAATTTAGAAAAATTGCATTAGGCATGTTAGTTTTTTCTAAATAAAAAAATCATTTTGATGTTGATAAAATAAAAAAAAATCTTTAATTGACTTCTTTTCTATTGTTAGACATCTTTTCTATGGTTAGACATCTTTCCAATAGTTTAGATGTCTTTTCCATAGTTTATACGTCTTTTTCATAGTTTAGGTTTCTCTTTTATGATTCAGACATCTTTTCTATGATTTAGATATTTTTTTCTATGGTTTAAAAATCTTTTTCATAGTTTAAACATTTTTTTCATAATTAAGGCATCTTTTCTATAATTAGGAAATTTTTTTCTTTCTTTCTTTTTTTTTTTTTTGTTTTAAGCATCTTTTCTATATAAAAGTTTCATCATGTAGAACATTTCATATTTCATAAAATCCTTAGGGTTTTTCTCGAAAATAAAAAAAAAATATCATTTAGTTATTTTTAAATAAAAATTTTAATTTGGCGCTTTTCAAAAATTAGGTTTTTTTTTATATATAATTAGGAATAAAAATTAGGCTTCTAGGGATTTTTCTTAATAAAAATAAAATGGTTAATAAAAACGCAAATTCAACTAATCATTTTTTATAAAAAGAACCAACCCACTAAAATTTTTTTGAAAAAACTACGATCGTCTGATCTCGGCTAGCGGGTACGTAGTCACTTTCGGGGCGACGATAAAATTTGTAGAAACTCAGGTTCTTTTTTCTTTTGATTTTATTTATTTATTTATTTTTAAATATTGTGATTAGAAAAATAATCCTAATTTCGATAAATAGATGGTGGTACCCGTTAGGGTTTAATAGGTTAGCCCCCGAATTCGAAACCCTCTGATTCTTTGTTAAAATTGAAATCAAAGACTGGTAATCAAATCGTAATCAATCCACCCAATTGATTACGGTTTCTTTTTCTCTTCCCAACTTCGGTCGGGTGGCGACTCCAAAAATTATTTTCAATAAAAAACTGGAATTTCTCAATTTCTTTAGTCGAGGATTAATATTAAATGGATTAGGGTTTACTATTAATCGAGAAATGAGAAATCAATTTTAAATAAAAAAAAAGAAACCGAAAAATTAGGCTTGATAAGACTAACCCAAGAGCTATAAAAAATAGGGTAAATCTTACCTACATCCAAAAGCTTAATCACTTCTATCTTGACTACTTCTTTCATATTTAGGTTCAGGCACCTCTACAGTTGCATTATAAGTTTTCGGCCTTCTTGTAGCAAAATTTTGTGGATACAGAACAAGGGATTAATTCCCTTAATATCAAAAATCTTTCAAGCGATCAATCTCTTATGATCCCTTAACACAATCAAAATCTTTTCCTTTTCTTAGCTAATTAATCTTGAAGACACTATCACGTGTAATTTTAAGTACTCCTCTAGAAAGGCATACTTTAGATAATCCGGTAGTTGCTTCAATTCTAGTTTTAGACATTCCACGATAGAAGGTTTCAATTTCACTTCCTTTACTTGTTCAAATCTCTCAATCCTTTGCTCTATAAATAGAGGATTGGCTTCTAATTGAGCTTTTACATCGGCTATGTTTGGATCACTGGATGGGTCCTCTTGGATTCCTTATTTCAAACATGAATCTAAAGGGTCTTTGGTTAGTAACTCCTACAAAGTATTAGACATTGAAGAATTAGTAGCATTGAGACTAAACATGTATCATCTTGTTCAGCATACTTTTTCATTGCTTCTTTAATTTTAATTATCATCTCTTCTTCTCGTACCCTTTACACAAACTTACCATTGTTAACATCTATTATATCTTTGACATGGCTAAAAAGGGTCTACTTGAGATGGGTGGTACTTCAATATCCTCATTAATGTCAAAGATGATAAAATCAACAGGAAATATAAATTTATCTACTTTAACAAGTGCATCTTTAATTATTCTTCTAAGGTATGTTACTGATCTATAAGCCAATTGAAAACTCATTCAAGTCAATTTAGGTTCACCTAAGCTTGGTTGCTTAAACAATTTATAAGGCATTAGATTTATACTAGCACCTAGATCAGCTAATGCTTTCTTATAGATAAATTTCCAATAAGATAAGGAATAGTAAAACTCCCTAGATCCTTTAGCTTTATAGGAAAGTTTGTTTTAAAGAATGGTTGAATACTCCTTACCGAGCATGACCATGGATAATTCTGCCAATTTCTTCTTATTGGAGAGTAGCTCCTTTAAGAACTTCGCATATTTGGGCATCTACGATAAAGCCTCCCTAAAAGGTAAATTAATGTGTAACTGTTTAAATAAATCCAAAAACTCACCATATTGCTCATCTAAGCATTCCTTCCTTAGCCTTTGAGGGTATGGAATGGATGGTTTGTATTCTCTAATTTTCTATGGTTCTGGTTCCTCCTTAGTTGGTTCTAAAGTTTTTGCAACTTTATCTTTTGACTCCTTGATTATTGGCTTTAGGTTAACTTGGGTCTTCTCAAGCTACTTGGCGATTTACAACTCCTTACCACTTCTCAAGGTTACAACTTTTGCTTAAGCTTATGGCAAGAGATCTTTTTGTTTCTTAATTGAGATCTTGGCGAGTTTTTCTATTTGTTTTTGTTTTTTTTTTATGCTCAACCACCTAGCATTGCTGCTTTGTATATACTTGGTCAACATTTCTTCTAGTTTTGAATTTTCCTCTTTTTGATGATGAGCTTGAAATCCATAAGGAATATTAATATTTCTTGGTTGAGTTGCATAAAAATAATTACCTATATAAGGAAAACACTCCCTATCCCATTCTTCACTGTTGTAATAAGGAATATGTTGAAAGCCCCATTGATTCATAGAGTTATTATTTACTCTTTGATAACATGGTGCCATATATTCTCCTAAATTAACTAAAATAGGCATCATAAAGGGTTATGCTAACGTAAGATAAGAGTTTAACCTTTTATTTAGGGCATCTACAATGGCTGCTAAGGTTGTGGTAGATTTTGTATTCACCATGCCAAGCTTCTTCCAATTGGGTTTAGCACCTTTCTGATGATGGTTGTTCATAGCCAAACTTTCAAACAAAGTACAGGCTTCATTAGGTGTTTTTAAGTTTAATGCTCCACCTATGGATGCATGAACAAACTATTTAGTAGCAAAATTCATTCCATTATAGAAAGTCTATGCCTACATCTAAAGCGGCAAAGTGTGATTAGAACACTTTCTAAGTAATTCCTTAAGATGCTCCCAAGCATCATATATCGTCTCATTATTAGACTGAGTAATGATGAAATATTACTGTGAAGCTTGGCTATCCTAACAAGAGAAAAATGCTTTTCTAAAAATTTTTCTATTAGTAGCTCCCATGACATAATTGAATCTTTTTGAAGTAAGTCTAACCATTGCCTTGCTTTTCCTTACAAAGAAAAAAGGAATAATCTCTACCTTACCGCATCATCCATAACTACATTAATCCTAAAGGTAGCATAGATCTCCAAGAAGTTTGCAATATATGTATGTGGATCCTCTTTGGAAGAACCTTCGAATCATAATTGCTATTGGACCATCTGGATAATGATTAGAGAGATCATGAATTCATTTGCAGTAATAATTAGTTTTGCGATACTAGAGTCAACTTTACTTGCTTACGGTTTAATATAGTCAAACATAATCTTCAATGCTTCACCGTTATTTCCCATTGCTCTAATCTCCTCAACATGAACAAGAAAACATAAATTAGATTTGGATTAGCTTAAGAGAAAGAAATATAAAAACAACAAAAAAGAAAATTAACAAAGTAATAAAGGAATGAGCTTTCTTAATCAACAGTCCTCGAAAACAATGCCAAAAACTTGATGGGTCGTATGCTGCATTGATTAGATAAGTATACCTGTCAAGTACCAGTATAAAGGACTTCTAAAGTCTAAGGTTGTCGATCTCACAAGAGCTAAACACTTACTTGCACTAAATTACTTTAATTAAAATTTATAGAAATATTGATGATAAACGAAATAGGGTTATGAAATAAGAACTAATTGATAATAAACAACTATGAATGCAATGAATTAGAAGAACCTAATTAACCATGAAAATGATATCTAGGCACTGATCATTAAGAGATTAACATGTAGTAGCCTAAGGTTTTTAATGAATTCCTTATTCTTATTAACTAGTAAAATTCAATCACTAATCTAATAAGAATCGCTTCTTTATTATATTCTAATTCTAATCATGTTCTACTTGAATCACTTCTGAAATAGAACACCCTAGAGCAACATAAAGAACAAGAATTCCACAACAACAAACAAGAACTAAATTTTAATTCCAAAAGAAATTTATAACTTATCTCTAAGCTTATATCAAATCTCTTCAGTTATAGTAGATCTATTTATGTATTGGCATTGCAACTTCAATAGATAAAATCTGATAATTAAGTTGAGACTCTGGAAGTAACAACTTAATCAAATGAGACATGAAATTGAATTAATAAGAACAAGAAGATTCATTAAAATAGTGACATCAAAGTACGCTACATGTTATCTCAATAGTTATAAGCCTAGATATTGCTGCTTCTATGCCCGAAAGATGATAAAATGGACTAAACCCTAAGAAAAGATTTCTAGCCTATTGCATCTCTCTCTTCTTGTGTACATTTGTCTGACATCTATTTATATTTTCTGGACATAAAAATCTTTAAATGTCAAGTGTTTTTAAATCATGGCAAGTCCAAGGGTAAGTACATAGCCGTAGAGTTTATGTGTGAAATTTTCCTTGCAATAATTCTTTAAGAAGTGGTCTTGAAATTGATGATGAGAGGATCAGGTTGCACAATACAGGCATGGTGGTGGACTGTGGTCTTATGCTTGACTAAGAATTCTTTAAACTTCAATTAGAAATTGAAGACTAATCTTTACAGCTAAGGAATACAGCCATAAAGAGTGATTGTAATATTCCTCTTCACTTAATCGTCAGACTAATTCTCTTTGTCACTTGCTATCTTCAACTTGTTCTTCAAAATGAGTTCAAATTCCTTCGAAAGTCACCTAAATTCTCATCTTTTTACCTTATTAATTCATTTAAGTCTTCAAATCAAGAAATGACTCAAATCGATAGCAATTTCAATGAAATTAGATAGAAATAACTCAAAATATTCAAAGAAATAACATAGTGGATAAGTGTAAAATTACACTCATCCATAAGGTATCCACCTTCTTCCCAACTCTTGGATTTTAGTATTCACAATCTTAATAGGTCACTCTACTATGAACAAGTCTAGTTGTAACTCCAAGTGTTCCAAATATACTACTTGTACTCTTTGTTGCTTTACTTCTTGCTCCGGATTAAGCTTAAACTTTCTCAAAACATTGTGGACTCCTTCTAATATAGGAGGAAGCTCCAATCTGTATGACATATTTCCAATTCGCTTGGTGACTTTGGAAGGTCCGACATACCTTGGAGTCATTTTTCCTCTCAATCTAAACTTGAAACTTCTTTAGTAAGGGAGACTTTCAACAACACCTCATCTCCAACTTAAAAATCTAACGAGCATCGTTGCTTATCAACATAGCTCTTCTGACAATTTTGAGCGGTTTGCATCCTTTACTTTATCAATCTTACCTTATCTATAGCCTCTTGTACTAACTCTAGACCTAGAATCTACCTCTCTCCTACCTTATCCTGATGGATGGGTGATCTACGCTTTCAACCGTATAAGGCCTTATAAGGAGTCATTTCAATTGTCGCCTGATAACTATTATTGTTAGCAAACTCAAATAATGGCAAGTGCTCATACCAATGGCCACCAAAATCAAGTACACTAGCTCTTAGTAAGTCTTTAAGGATTTTTATAGTTCTTTTGTATTACCCATCGGTTTAAGGATGGAAAGCGATATTGAATTAAGGCTTCATACCTAAAGCCTTGTGTAGCCTCTTCCAAAACTTACCAATAAAGTAAGTGTCTCTATCTGATGTGATTTTCATAGGAACTCCATGTAACCTCATCACTTTCCTAATATACAATTTAGCTAACTTTTCCAATGAGTAACTGATGTTAATAGGGATGAAGTAGGTTAACTTGGTTAATCTGTCAACAACTACCTAAACTACATTATGCTTGCTCAAAGTCTTTGGAAGAGTTGTAACAATTATAACTCACTTACTTACCTCTAATGCTTAAGTCTTGATACATTTTTGTGCTATTAGGGTGTATTGTATATCCTAAACAATGTGTATCTTTCAATAGTTTACTTTTCAATTCTAGATTAGCCGATACACATAATTGACCTTCATACCTCAGTATTCCTTTAGCATTAGCCACAAACTCAACTGCTTTTCCCACTTTCATCTTCCTTTTTATCTCCTGTAATTGTATACCCTCATCCTCCACTTGAGCCATCTTAACTCTGTCTACTAATGTAGGATGAATTTGCAAACTCGCCAATTTGGTGCCTACTTCTCTAGTTACAATTTCTAGTTCCAACCTTCTCATATCTTCTAGTAAAGGCTTTTGAGTTATTATTAGACTAGCTAAATTCCTATGTTGCTTTCTATTCAGGTGTTAGCCACCACATTAGCTTTCTTCGATTGGTAAAGGATGTCTAAATCATAATCCTTTATTAGCTTTAGCCACTTCCTCTGCCTCATGTTCAAATCCCACTGAGTGAATAATACTTTAGGCTTTTATGATCTGTGTACACTTTGCACTTTTCCTGTACTAAATAATGCCTCTAAAGTTTTAAGGCATGGACCATTGCTACTAACTCCAAGTTGTAGATAGGGCAGTTCTTCTCATAAGGCTTAAGTTGGTGGGAGGCGTATTCTATCACCTTACCATTTTGCATCAAAAAACACCATAGTCGTTGGATTAAGGCATCACTATATATCATAAAGTCCTCACCATTGCAAGGCAATGTTAATACTGGGGCAATCATGAATCTTTCCTTTAATTGTTGAAAACACTGCCTAGGAAACTTCTATAGTAACTTACTAACCCTAGGAAACTTCTAATCTTAGATAATGATTTAGGTCTTGACCACTCTATTACTACGTTTATTTTCTCCAGGTCTACTACTATACCCTTATTGTTTACAATGTGACCCAAAAAGACTACTTACTCCAACCAAAATTCACATTTAGTAAACTTGGCATACAGCTTCTCAACTCTCAATTTACTTAAAACGATTCTCAAATGTTGCTCATGCTCTTCTTTACTTAGAGAGTAGACGAGATTGTTGTTAATGAATACTATTACAGATCTATCTAGGTACTCTCGAGATACCCTATTCATAAGGTCCATAAACACTGATGAAGCATTAGTGAAACCAAAAGGTATAACTAGAAATTCATAAAGTTCATATCTAGTTTGAAATGTTGTTTTCTCTACATCTTCTACTTTCACCTTCAATTGATAATAGCTAGATCTCAAATCTATCTTTAAGAATACTTATGCTCCTTATAACTGGTCAAAAAGGTTATTTATTCTAGGAAGAGCATATTTGCTCTTGACTATCACTTGATTTAACTCTCTATAGTCTATACACATCCTCATACTCCTATCTTTTTTCTTACAAAGAGAACCAGAGCTTCCTTGGATGAAGAACTTGGTCTTATAAAATCTTTATCTTGCAACTCCTATAATTCATTTTTCAACTCAACAAGCTTGGTAAGTGTTATCCTATATGCTGATTTTGAAATAGGTTTGGTGTCTAGAGCTAGATTTATTTTGATTCTACCTCCCTATCTAGTGGTAAATCGAGTTGGTCATTTAGGAAAACATCTAGGAATTCTTTCACCGTTAGTACTTGTCTTGATGTCTTAGTTTCATCAATCTTTATGACTAAGGTCACTAGTATAGGCTTATAGGGAGTACTCCTTGTAAGCCTTTAAATTTCCACATGATATTTAAAGGGTATTTCTCCTCAAGGCTAAAAAAATAATCACCTTAAAAAAAATCACCATGTTATAGCAATCTATAGTTGCATGGTGCCTTGATAACCAATTTACTCCTAATATTATGTCAAAATCTGACTTGTCTAATTCCAACAAATCTATCAATATAGCTATCCCTTTCATAATAATCTTAACATCTTAACATACTCTACCTAGAATCATCTTACTTCCCAAAGGTGTATTAACAAACAAAGGTGCATCCACGGATACAACATATAAGCCAAAAGTACACATAAAAGACTTAGCAATACAGGAATTGATGTGAACCGGAGCCAAAGACTAATAAGGCCGGTTGTAGGGGTGAGTCTAAACTTGCAAAAAGCTAAAAAAGGTGATGGAAATACATAAAGACAACAAGAAAATTAAAACAAGCAAACCTACGAACAACTTAAAGGATATGACGCATCAGGGAACTTCTAAGGACTCATGGCATAACTCGATATGATGCACAAGATGGTTTGATGAAGGTACTCGCCACCTAGCCTTGCTTAAGGGTTAGGAAAAAAGTGAAGTAAACAAGCAATGAGCGAGTTCATGAAAAGAAGAATATTCAATATCAAATGTAAGATGATAATAATGTGATTGTGGCTAAATGTACAATAGAAATTTATACCTAAAAAACTAAGGTAACTTGCCAAAAATGGAAAAGACTAAAGAGAGTATTATCTAAAAAAAGTAATGTATAAGGAATAATAGGGGTACAATTGAAAATATAACAAAAATGAGTATCTTATATGGAAGATTTTGTCATGTGCGTGCTCGGATATGTGGAAGTCTATAGATGGTGACTTTTTGGTAGAAAAGAAAAACTGTACGTTCAAGTTGGTGATTGCTAAGCGAAGGTGCCAAACAGGGGCGATGGGTTAGTTATGCTGAGCTGAGTAAATAATTCTTTTGAGGTAAATCTGCTTTAAATGTATTCAGTGTGGCTTGGATTCAGGTCGACTGAGTTGATGGTCAAATGATTTGAGCTAATGTTCGAGTATAGTTCAAGTTAACAACTGGAGACAAATGATAAGTGCAAGAGGGTTCATATCAGGTCGACAAATTGCAGTAGCTTGAACTCCTTGGTGATAGGTCTTAAGGAAAGAATTTGCTTAGCTATGCTTTCCAACCCTCGTACTCAAGCTTGGGTCAAGGGTTCGATGGCCTGATTCTTATTAAGAACGAGAAGCTCCAGTATCAAAAAGGACATGAGCACTTTAGTTTAGGACAGTAAGCATACCTGCCATAGTGTCCACGTCTATAGCCTCCTTACTTTGATTATGATGATTAAGGGAAAGACTCGAGTTAGAGCTCTTTAGCAGGGTCCTAACTATAGTCAAGCAACATAAGCAGTATTTTGAGAAGTAGATACTTAAGTAGCCTAAGGTGTCTATTTCCTTGGATCTTTATAGTTTATTGCTCAATGGCCTATTTGGTTATACTTAAAGTCAAAGCCTTAGTGCATCATATTAAAGTAGAAGCCATAATACATTAGGGTCGGTTTTTTGCAATCCTTATACACATGCCCTATTTTACCACATAGGAAACATGCACCTAAAGTCCATTTTGCAATTTGAAATGTCCTATAGCCCAAAATAACAAGTGCATCGAGCTGGCACTAGCATTGGTAATCAGGCCGATACTAGAGCTGGCTACATAATTAGCTTGGGTGGGGCAAACGATGGTCTACCACCCTTTTTGATCACGATACACTGGGCTAGTCTCTTATACCTTAAGTATCCCATAACTCGACATAGGTTTCTTATCCACAACCATTTTCCCTCTACATGCCAACAACTCATCTTTCCTCTTCATTCCCTACTCTAAGCTTCTAGCCATCTCAACTGTCTCTAAATAAGTAGTGACTTGAAACCCTGACATCCTATCCTACATTCAAGCTTTAGCCCGAAAATGAATCTCTTAGCACAAGATCTCTAATCCCTCGTTATTGGTTCTGGAAGGAAGTGGGCTAAGCAATTCAGCTTTGCCTCATACTTTGATACTGACTTGTTGCCTTATTGTAAAGTTTGGTAGGTAAGCTCCATCCGTTCCTTGGTGCTTTTAAGTAAGAACTTATCAAAGAAAAACTACTTGAATTTATCCTAAGTCATAGGATTGATTGCTTCTCTAGTAGTCAGAAGAGAACTTTCCTACCACTGAGTTGTAGTACCTTTCAAGAAGAAAGTAACATAAGTTACCTTCTTATTCTCTAACAACTCTACTATAGCAAATGACTTTTCAACCTCTGTAATCCATTCTTCAACTCCTACTAGATCATTGAGTTTAGGATTAAACTCCTTGGTTATCTTAATAAACCTTTCAAAAGTGTTCCCACTTGCATGATTACTTATACCAACTTCTATTACAGGTTGACTCTCTTGCCTCAAGATCTCAGCATTAGCTTAAATTACTTGCATATCTCTTTGAATTTGTCATTGTTGTTGTGTTAGTACCCCAATCATAGCATTTATGGAGTTCAAGACTTGTGCAACTATTACTGTATCTGATCCTTGACCCTAATCATGAGGCAAAGTTTAATTTAGAATGGGAATGTCCCAAGGAGAATAAGTTTGCTCCTGGTCCCGAATCTGTTGGGCTTAAGTTTGACCAAAGATAGGTAAGCCTTAAGCTAGTGGTAACTATCTCTACCTTTGTGGTGGCAACCTTTTGTCTGATTTTCCACTTGATTTGGCAAGGGAATGAGGTTAGTGTTGGCACCCATATCATCTTGGGTTGAAAAGAGGAGCTAGCTATAGTGCTATATTTAGGCATGCTACAAGAAAGAAGGAACAAAAGGATAGAAGTTATATAAGAACAACTTAAGCTTATAAGAAGGGATTAGAATTGATAAGGTATGAAATGAATAGCCTTTTTTTTTTTTCTTTTTGCCAATTATGAAATGAATAACTTGCTAAAAAGGAATTGTTAGGAACGCCGAACAACATATATAACCTTAAACAAACACTTTCAACATAACATTACCTATTACCTACTGCGGGTCTGATTCATATATTAACATTATCATATTTCAATCTACAGCTTATTTCTCTTAAAGTTTATGCCTAGCTCGTCTAGGATTAATAACTTAAAACTCTAATAATGCTAAAACTATGACACCCAAGAACCTGGGATGTTATGGCCAACCACGTATCCCTATAACCGATTGATACGTTAGGCATCCTAGATATAACTTGTCATTTGCCACTTACCAATCTCTTGAAGAAGGATTCATCCGAGTGGAATATTCAAGCCACTTAAGCTTTTCGTGCTTTATAGCAGGCATTGATGCAAGCTCCTATCCTTACCATACCAAATTTTGACAAGATTCTAAGTCGATTGCTTATTTTAACAAGGCTCTTTTGAATAAAAACATTACTAAATCCACTTATGGGAATGAATTGATGGCCTTGGTTTTGGGCCATTAATGACCGGTGACCTTATCTTCTTAGTCAAGCTCCAATCATTAGAAATGCCTTTTTTTCTTTGGCTTCCATGGTTAGGAAAGCTCCAAACTCTAGATAGATTATTAGCTTAGAGTGTTGCAACCTCTCCCACCTATTTTTTATACTCGCAGGTGAATGAAGATCACCCCCACTTGTTCTTTAGTTATCTTGGTTAGGAGCCACAAGTGACCTAATAGCGTCAACCAATTCTACATTATCAAAGATAAAAGTGTAGAGAGTGTCCCTTACAGTAGCTATTTATTACATTTAGAGAACAAGGAACAGTGTTCATCTCAGGAACCATACTCCTTGTCCGAGCTCCTTAGCCAACCAAATTATAGTTTATTTTAGGTGCCTCATAATGTTTTTGTTTATTGTTCTCATGGATAGAGTGGTTATGTAAACCTTCTCTTCATATTGATGGTTTGTATATTCTTCTTCTAACTAATGAAATTTACTCATCCAAAAAAAAAAAAAAAAATAGCCCCAAGTTAATTTTAGGGAGTCATCAAACCAATAAACAAAAATAGAGAAATTTCATCACTAGGCTTACTACATATCACAATAACTACCTTAAACATATGCTCTTCATTCACATGCAGCTTCACATGTTCCATTATGATTTGTTAAACCAAAATAGAGAAAGAAAATAAAAAAAAACCTCGTAAAACAAATTCGTATTCTAATGTAAGTAGATACCTCATTAATTCGCTCCTTGAATTTAGGGAATGCAGCATGATTAACATATTCCCTCTAGATGACATTGTTTATTGTATCCAATAGAAACTGTAGAAATGCATTAGCTAATAAAAGTATCGCCCGATGCTCCTTGAACAACATTAGGAGCAGCATCAACATTGTTGCTAGTTTTAGTGTGACTTTAATTAGCTATTTCTTCTCTTTCTTGACCTCCATCAAAAGTTAATTAAGCATTTTAACCAACAAGTGGGAAATACAAGATAATAAAAGATTAACCATAGCTGAATTGGCATTAAGAATGACATCAACATCAATGGTAGTGTCTGGTGTAACTATACCTAGTCGTATCCCCTTTTCCTTAACCTACATCAAAGTTTGATTGAGCATTTTAACCAACAAGAAGGAAACACAAGACAATGAAAGATTAAAACCATGGCTAAACTAGTATTGGGAACAGCATTGGAATCAATGGTAGTATTTGGTGTTACTTTACCTAACCATTTCCCTTTTCTTTAACCTACATCAAAGTTTAATTAAGCATTTTAACCAACGAGGGGGAAACATAAGACAATGCAAGATTCAAACCATGGTATAACTGGCATTAGGAACAGCATCAACTTCGATGGTAGTGACTAGTGTAACTTTAACCAGCCATTTCCCCTTTTCTTTGACTTACATCAAAGTTTAATTAAGCATTTTAACCAACAAGGGGGAAACACAAGATAATGCAAGATTCAAACCATGGCAGAACTAGCATTAGGAGTAGCATCAACATCTATGGTAGTGTTTAGTGTGACTTTACCCAGTTGTTTCCCCTTTTCCTTAACCTACATCAAAGTTTAATTAAGCATTTTAACTAATGAAAGGGAAACACAAGACAATGAAAGATTCAAACCCTTACCAAACTGGCATTAGGAACAACATTAACATCAATGGTAGTGTTTAGAGTGACTTTACTTAGCCATTTCCCCTTTTCTTTAAGCTACAATAAAGTTTAATTAAGCACTTTAACCAACGAGAGGGAAACACAAGACAATGCAAGATTCTAACCATGATAGAACTAGCATTAGGAACAACATCGGCATCGATGATAGTGTTTGGTGTGATTTTACCCAACTGTTTCTCCTTTTTCTTGACCTACATCAAAGTTTAATTAAGCATTTTGACCTACATGAAGGAAACACAAAATAATGAAATATTCAAACCATGGCTAAATTGGCATTAAGAAGAGCATCAACATTGATGATAGTATCCAGTGTGACCTTACTTAGTTGTTTCCCCTTTTCCTTGACCTACATCAAAGTTTAATTAAGCACTTTAACTAATGAGAGGAAAACACAAGACAATGAAAGATTCATATCATAGCTAAATTGGCACTGGGAGTAACATCAACATTGATGGTAGTGTTTGGTGTGACTTTACCCAGCCATTTTTGCTTTTCCTTAACCTGCATCAAAGTTTAGTTAAGCATTTTAACCAAGGAGAGTGAATCACAAGACCATGAAAGATTTAAACCATGGATGAATTGGCATTAGGAATAGCATTAGCATTGATAGTAGTGTTTGGTGTGACTTTACTCAATCGTTTCCCCTTTTCTTAGTATCACATGTCGACTTAGCGTAGGATGCATCATCATACAGGAATACCTATTGAAAATTTAACTCAACCTGCTTATTCATCAAAAGACAACTTTATTTACATGATAAAGGAGTTACTACATCGAAGTTCAGCTGGATATTCTGTTACAACTTATGTGTATAGTATAATATTTACATCAAAATGTGATGATAAAACATTGCATCCCCTCAACTACTAAAGTTGAGTGAGAGTAGATAACAAACAATACAATATAGGTAATACCACAACCAAAACATTTCAATCATAACCAGTACGTTCAATTCTCCACATACATTAGCCTAACCAGGCTTTTATTGCTAGGAATACAACATGCTATGTTCATGTACATAACATGTATTAGTATCAATATCCTATGCCCTCTAATATCTACATCCGGTTAGTCGACATAACTAGGCATCCGGATACAATGTCCAGGAACCTAGGGCAACATGGAGTTGCTTGGAAATAGGATCCCTAACCAAATTGGACTACATACTATAGTCTACCAATATCAAAAAGGGCAATAAGCAATTGCTTAGAAGTAAGACCTCCAATTTTGTTTTACAAAATTAGACTACACGCTATAGTTTACCAAATCAAAAAGGTAACAAGGCCAAATTAGACTACACATTATAGTCTACCAAATTTGACTATCAAAATAGTCGAGATGTTCAAGCAATGTAAATTTATATGCTTTCAAAAATTGAGTTCATAAAGTTATGCTTTTTCTATGATTATTTGGAAGTTTCGTTCTGAAAATTTTGACTTGTATGTCCCTTTTTGTGCCATACCATGCCATAATATGCAATAACAACTCAAGTGCATCATTCAGCATAACTAGTCTTTAAGTTTTATTAATTTTAGTTATTCGATTCTAGTTTTTGAACTCTTCTTAACAAAATTCTAATATCTTACTTAGGTGAATACCTAGAAGATTGAGTTAGTAATCCTTCAACTTTTCAAGTTAGTACAATCACTCGTAAGTACCAAATTAACACTCAACATTGTAGCACAACAGTTTAACCAAGATATATGTACTATCATTCAAAATCACCACATTAGCATCCACCATAGTAGCATATCAATTCACCCAAGATATAATCATATTTAATCAACACAGCATTAAACAGCATACAGTGTTATAAGTATCAATATACCTACTCTAAGCATAGGTTAGATCTACTTGCCTAAGCTTGGTACTAGTACAAAATCTTAAACTGCACGATGCGGTCCTTCCTTACTTATTACACCTAAGAAAATATAAACATGCTCTCCAAATTAACTACGGGTCAAATTTAAACTTTTATAAGCTTTCATTATTGCATTTTTAAACTTCATTTGAACGTATTTTACTCGTTCTTTATCCTATTTTAATAAACTTTATATTGTTATGATTGTTATTTCGAGTATTATCAATATATCTTAAGAAATAAGATTGATCAATATTGTTAAAAGCACAAAAATACCCCTTTGGTATTATCAACTTAACTGTACGTTAATGCAATTCCGTAATTAACCTTAGTTTTAAACTAAAAACCCTAAAAATCGTACTTTTCAAACTTGTCCAATAACTCTTAATATATCCCTTTTTTACATGAATTTAATAAATATTTTATTAGTACTAATTACTATATCTAATATTAGGCTATTATATAGATTTATAACATGAAAATATATAATAAATAGTATATGAGCCCAATAATTTCACAAAAAAATCCTATAAACTCAAAAAAAAATATGCAGTTTAATTATTGAGCATAAATTATACTAAACTAGCTATTATCTATTTTTACAAAAATAGCAATTTTAGCTCAAAATTATGAAAAATTAAGGAAAATAAACAAATTTGTGTGTGATATAAAAATTAATTGTTCCAAACATTATTATAAACTTTTAGAAATCCAAATACATAAGGTTCATACTTTGATTTTATCGAAAACTAATTAACTTAACAAAACAGCAAAATTACCAGTTTTATCCAAAATAGTTATAATAAATAGTAAACATGCTTATTTTCAAAAATTCTTGTTACTGTAATTAAATACATATATTAAGTGTATTATACACAAAAATTGAGTTTGAAATAACATCATCTAATTATTCTAAAAATTATTTCAATTTTCATTCGAATAGGTCATTTTCTTAAGGACTCTATATTTCCATTAATTATTTAATTAAAATAATATTACTACATCAATCTACACCTAAAATAACCTAGAAAACCAAATTTCATAATTAATTAACAACATTTGATATGTTTAGAAAATTAAACAAGTTATGGGCGGAAAATTGGTTCATTTAAATTGGCCGCCATCGAACTGCCATACCATACCGGTATAATTGGGCACACCACCCTCTCTTTAACTCCCAAGCCGCTTTAAGCCAGGTTGTGATTTGGTACACGAACCACCATAGACCTGATTCACCCTAAACTTTTTTCTCTTTTTATTCTTTTTTAATTTTTCTAAATTATGTTCTTATATTGTCAAAGTGCTAAAATATTGTAATTGAGGGTTTGGGTCCTATTTAAAGTTTTTCAAGTTTGTTTAATTAATAAAAATTGGACATGTATATGCCACATATCAATTTTTTCCATTTTCCGAGATGTCATGTGTCATTCTCTAGTTAATTAGGTGTTAACTTATGTTTTCTAAATAATCCTAGGTTACCACATCATTTGATGACTCATTTATTCATTTTTTTAATTAATTTTCTATATTTTATATTAATTTATCCTATTTTGATAATTTATTATTATATATTTTTAATACATATAATACATATCACATATAAATAAATGTATATCATATACGATTCACTTTATTTATTATATTTGTAAGTTAAATAACTTATGTATAATATCTCTCTATGTCTAAAAGCTTGAATTTCTTGTCTTGGATAGTTATCGGCTTTATTGACAAATTGATGTTTTTCTTAAATTAATCCTTTTATATAGCTTATTCTAATAAATTGACTTTATTAGGATACTTCATCTAACTTTTTAAGCTTTATTGTGAAATTTGAACTAAAATGGATAATATTGCTCAATACCCTAAATTTAGGGGCTCGGATGCTAGGATTATCATATTGGCTCGAAACCTTAAGGTATTACACTTAGACCTACATTAAAATTTAATTAAGCATTTTAACTAACATGGGGGAAATACAAGATAATGAAAAATTCAAACCATGGTTGAATTGGCATTAGGAACAACATCGGCATTGATGGTAATGTCTAGTGTGACTTTACCTGGTCATTACCTTTTCTTAAACATACATTAAAATTTAATTAAGAATTTTAACTAACATGAGGAAAACACAAGATGATGAAAGATTCAAACCATGGCTAAACTAGTATTAGGAATAGCATCAGCATTGATGATAATGTTTGGTGTGACTTTACCCAGTCGTTTCCCCTTTTCTTAGACCTACATTAAAACTTAACTAAGAATTTTAACAAATGTGAGGAAAACACAAGATGATGAAGGATTCAAACCATGGTTGAACTGACATTTCTTACTGTCGAGCCTATTTCAATTTCCTTAATTTAACCTATATTATACTTAATATTAAACTAAGGAAATATTTTTCTTAAAAAATTTAAAAATTGGAGTTGCCAACTAGTTCAACTGGTAAAAAATGAAATTAGGGTTTTCGCCCACTAATCTGCAGATATTCTAAAAAATTTTTACTATTAGAAAATTAAACTAGAAAAACCAGGTTCGGGGGCTAGCTTATCAAGACTAAGTTAGCATGTAAAAACTAAAGAAAAAATTGGTGGGCTTTTATTTTTATAATTTCCTAAAAAATACTAAAATTATACCTAAATTTACAAAAAATAACTAAAGTGATTTTTATATTACTTTTTTATTATGAACTTCTAAGAAAAAAGGAAAAAAATTTATTTTTTATGTGATTGTCCCAAAGATACCTATGTACCCGCTATTCAGGATCAAACCAATTATAGTTCACTTTTTATAAAATTTTTAATGAGTGAATTCTTTTTATTTCGAAAACCAAGCTAGATTTACGTTTTTTAACAATTTATTATTTTTAAAATAAAAACCTAAGAAATCTAATTTTCTTGAATTAAAGAAAACCTTAACTAACTAAATCTTTTTGAAAATCCTAATTAATATTTTTTCATTTTTAAAATCACTACGTATCAAAAATATATTTTCTAAATCTTAATTATAAAATATGTTGAAGATAGGTTAGATACATATCTTCGTACGTACCTTTTTTGAATCTTAACTACTAGATATGTATCTCAATATTTATATCAATACATATCTTTTATAAATCATAATCGTAATATATGTATCTCAATCGCATGATACGTATCTTTTTAGAAAAAAACACACGATTTTTTTAAAAGACGCAATTTAATTAAATTTTATTAAAAAATTGGAATTATCTAGAATAGCTATGCAATTTGAAAAATAATAATAAACCTGCATTTAAGAAAAACAAATTAGTAAATAAATATGATTGAATTAACTAATAAATGAAATAATAATTTTTACCGAATCGAGTCTCGCATGATCGTGTGTTTGTGATTGTGTTTGTGAAATGTCACACAAAGGGAACATGTCTTTGGATTATGGACGTTGGATTTCGTCTGACTTCGGCTTTGGGAATTTAGATGTTGGATTTCGGTTGACTTCGACTTCGGAAATTTGGATGATGGATATTATCTTCGAATGTTTGTTGGCTTCGCAAATTTGAATGTTGGAAACTGTCTTTAGATGTTCGTTGGCTTCGGAAATTTGGATTTGGAAATTGTCTTCTTGGATTTAGACGTCGGGCTTCGCAATTTGGATCTAGAAATTGTCTTCTTGGATTTTCGTTGGCTTCGGAAATTTAGATCTGGAAATTTGGATTTTCGATCGTGAATTGAAATTGTAGGAATGGATTGAAGTCAGCAAGGGAGTTGTAAAGTTAATTGGAGGAATAAAAAATAAATAAATACCTTCAACTCTACCTTTAAATCCTTATTTATAAACCAACAATTGGATCTTTTATATCGAAGGTACAGAAAATTTGATAATGATTTTTTGAAAATTTGCCTTAACTTTTAAAAACCCTATTTAATTAGGGTTTTCCATTTTTCAAGGCTCGATTAGATCCGATCCGATCCGATCCAATCTTGTTATAGCCCAACGACTTATTTAATAAATCCTAAATCCATTTTGGCTCAATATAAATTAGATAAAATTCTATTGTAAATCAGACTGGGTCAAAATTATTTTAATAAAACCCTTCTCTCAAATGACTTAATTTATTAATCACACACCGTTATCTAATTTGATATTAAACGATCCAATACAACTTAGCTCAACACAACTTAACTCGATACGATTCAACTTGACTCGATATGATACGATTCGATTCGATACAACTTAACTTGATACGACAGGACTTGACTTGACTCGTTATAATACGATTCAACTCTCTTTTTTTTTTCATTTCTTCTTTTAATTTTCGTTTTTTTATTTTTTTGTTATTTTGTTATTTTTTTGTTTATTTATTAACTTGGCTCAACTAATCAAAAATAAAAAATGGCAAAAATGAAGTATTTACAACTACTCCTGTTTATAGGGAAGTTCAATTAGAACTTCGCTACAAAGACAAAAGAGATACCAATTTTTATTAGACCCAACTTAGATAATCCGAATAGAATAGATCTCTTCGAGATTTGAAAAAAAAAAAAACTACCTTTGGTGGATAATCTAAATAGGATAGATCTTTTCGAGATTTCATAAAAACTTCCTTTAGTAAACGATTTGAAGAAGATAAATCTCTTCAATATTTTTTTAACTTACTTTGGTGAACAATCCGAAGAGGATAGATTTTTTTAAGATTCATTTTGATTTGGTGAATAATCTGAAGAAAATAGATCTCTTCGAGATTTCTTTTGGTTTAATCCAAAGAATATAGATCTCTTCAAGATTTCTTTTGATTTGATGAATAATCCAAAGAGGATAGATCTCTTTAAGATTTGTTTTGATCTGATAAATAATCCAAAGAGGATAGATCTCTTCAAGATTCGTTTTGGTTAATCCGAAAAGGATAGATCTCTTCAAGATTCTGGTTTTGTTTTGGTGATCCAAAGAGAATAGATCTCTTCGAGATTTCAAAAACCAGTTTTACCTTGATAATCTGAAGAGAATAGATCTCTTTGAGATTTCTTGTTTTGTTTTGGTGATCCGAAGAGGATAGATCTCTTTGATATTTGTTTTACTCAAAAGGATAGATCTTTCGCAAACAAGATAAGATGACATTTTATTAAAGACAAAATGAAATAGTACTTTTGTGAGTAGGCAATCTTTTAAATGACTAGACGGCACTCCTTTAAGTAAACAATCCAACTAATGAATAGATAGGATAGTACTCCTTTGAGCAAGCAATCCTAGAAAGGAATAGGACATCACTCTTTAAAAGGAATAGGACAGCGCTCCTAGAAAAAGATTAGATAGAATAGCACTCCTATGAGCAAACGATCCTAGAAAGGATGAAAACTTTCATGAGTTTTGACAAATTAATCTGTGACTTAAGTTTGAAAGATTTTGATGACTCCTTGAAAATTTTAACTTTTTGTTTTTTAAGAAATCTTTCTCGATAATTTTAAAAGTTTCATTTCTCTTTTGAAAAGTTTTGAAAATTTTTTTTCTTTTTGCAAAAAACAATCTTTGATAGAAAATTGCGTTGCTAATAAGTAAGAAAGTTTTGAAAACTCTAAAAATCACAAGTAAAGGGGCTAGCTTGCCCATTGCTTGTTGATCACTCATTCTTTTAGTCTTATTTCCCAAAGCATAATTCATGATCTTTGAAATTTTTTAGAAGCACTAATTTCCAACTTGAAATAAGTGACCATTTACGTTTTTTGAGAAAGCACTTAACTCTTCAATTTTCCACTAAGGGGATAGATATCATTACTTGAAATGTTTAGTAGACCTAGACTTCCTTGCACTCTCATAGGTTTATTTTTACTCTCAGCATCAATTCCAAAAATTGTAGCCTATCTTGTAAGCGATACATTTTGGTCAATCAATAGGTCTTTTTTAGGTTTGCAATGTAAGGTTTTAGGTTAATGTTTTAAGCAAATGGATATCAATGTTCTTGGCCAATTTTGAAAGAAATTATATACATTCTATCCCAAGTTTACAACCTAAGAACCTAAGAGAAGCTAAACATAGGTTTGTCCCAGTTTCATGAGCAAATTTTGCTTAAGATAAGTCCATTCTTTTAGTCAAAAGAGTTTCATCAAGGGTGATAAATTAAGTGAGACCATAAAATAAGGGCTTTGCTTCTAGCTTAGGAATTTAAAGTGTTTAGATTTTGGATATCATTATCAATTCGAACTTCAAGCTTTATTGGTAATTTGGCTATTTTTTGAAGGTGATCATCTTGCTAATATCTTCAATCTCTTCTTCTTCTTCTTTTTTCACTTCTTTTCTTTTTTCTTTCTTTCTCATTTTTTCTTTTTTTTTAGTCATCATAGTCACCTTCCATTGCTAAGTTTTCACTTAATAGGATTTGAAGCACCAAAAGGTAGGTTTAAGGTGTATAAGCTTGGGAGAAGTGTATATGGTTTTGAAATGTTTAGGAAAAGTTCGTAGGTTTGAGGTGTTTAAATTAGTGTATAAGCCCAAGTGAGGTATTCATGGTTTGAAATTCTTCTTCATTTTAACGAAATTGAATTATCTATAACAATATTTGCTCATGAATTGGCACAACTAAGGTAAGCAAAATCTAGTCTTCTCCTTTTTTCCAAATTAATGACCTTAACCTCTAAATTGCCCCAATTTGGGATGGTTCTTAGCAGAGCTAATTTTAAGAAAAATCCCCTAAAGGTTCAAATGGGTTTGCAAAGGATAACTGTGTTTAGGGATGATGAAATGAATACCTAATATTATTTTGACACATGTACCAAGTTCAAGATAAGCCTCTTTTAAGGAATGAGCTAAATTACTCACCTTGATGGCACTCTACTCTTATATATGTTTAGGGTTAATGTTTGGGATACAAGTTACCTCTTTTCATTCTAAACCTTTTAAGTAATGTGTTATCATTCCCTTAGGTGGAAAGTTTTAATTTTCGAGTTCACATTTTCTTTATCCATTTTCACTCATTCGAAATGCCCCTATTTGAATTGAGCTAGCTTCCTAGCATACAAAGACAAAAATGTACATGAAAACTGCTTTATTCAATAACCTATATCTATAATAAGCTCTAAAATGAAAGAAAATGTAAGAACTAAAATTCTTTTCTACTTCTTGCCCTTATTTTTGTCACTTCTTAGCCCATTTAACTGAATTGATCTTTTAAAGATATACCCAATTACTTCAAATGGTTAGTCACCTTATCAAATGATAGTAGTAGATCATTAATGCCTGATGTTGGAGGTTATTTGTTTGATACTTCTTCAAAACTTAGGGAAAGAAGACCACTGCTAATCGACCCATCAGTCTCTAGAAAACTTGGTTAGATAATCTTGGCATTAATCAAATCTTGCACCTTATGCTTCAATCTCCAACAATCTTCAGTGGTATGCCCTACTTGGCCCATATGGTATTCACACTATTTGTTGAAGTTATGATCCCTTAGCTTGTATTTCTTTGTTGGGTTTTTGCACACCAGTAGTCCTACATCTCTCAATTTCTTGAAAACTTGGGCCATTGGAATCTTAAACTATGTAAATCGCCTCCTTTTGTTGTGGACGGGCTTGTCTTAATTCTAGGCTTTCCCAATTGGCACATTTGTTCCTATCTTCTCTTTCGTTGAATCATCTTTACGCTTAAGCTATAATTTCCTATTCGTATTAAGATGTAGGTTTTCAAGCTGCTTGAGCACATAACCTATTGCCATTTCCATGCTAATGAGCTTTTCTTCTAACTTTGCTAACTTTTCTTCTATGATAGCAACCCTTTCTTCCAGGCCTTAATAGTAACATGCTCATTGGGCTTGACCATTCAAATCTATTTTTGATAACTTTTCTAAACTTCGTATCATGTTGATAGTAGGTACTTAAATCTGCAACTCTTCAAACTCATATGCTTAAGATGGTGCGTCAATAGGCTCTTAGGCTTAAATATGAGCTATAGCCACGACTTGTTTCCCATGCTTGCTTAGAACCCCTTCCATTGTGGCTATTCTTAGTTTAGGAGCTTCAAACATCTTGATTTTTTAAAATGAGTGATTATAGGCTTCAGGTTAGGCCAAACCACTTAAAAGGCAATATTTCAAAACTTGTAAGAATCTCTTCTTATTAGCAACACTGCATTCTTTTTCTTTTTAAAAAAACCAAGTTTTTTATTTTGAAACTCCACCCCCCGCTCCCCTTTTATTTTATGTTGTAGATAACCTAATATTGATGTTGATGAATCTAAAAAAAAACATTGGAAACATTAAGATTACAACCGATGACACAGATGACATAATGGTGATATAGAAAAGTGGAAATTATTTTATAATAAGGGACTAATTAAAAGATAACATAAAAGTGACAACTTATAGAGAAAACTTTATCAGGACCGTGACAACTTAATGAATAAATATGGAGAACGAGAACCTAGACGTTTATAAGATTGATGACTCTGAGATGGGAAATAATTTACAATAGGAATTTATAATTAAATCCTTTTTTTTTTTTTTGTCTTTTTGATTATTCA
Source organism: Lumnitzera littorea (assembly GCA_024138015.1). Lineage (NCBI taxonomy): Eukaryota > Viridiplantae > Streptophyta > Magnoliopsida > Myrtales > Combretaceae > Lumnitzera > Lumnitzera littorea. Next base: position 110,230,553 of record JAMXBB010000004.1, on the reverse strand, counting down.
TTTTGTTAGTTTCTAACAGTATAGTACATGTGGGGCATTGCAATAGAAATCAATTTAGTAAATAATTATCATGAAATTGGTTTTCGATTATAAAATATCATTTCAAAATTCCTCCCTTTTTTAAAAATTTTTTTTCAAAAGCATTGAAAAAATAACAATTCCATAACAATCTTCACTGTAGCTAACTTTCACAATTACATGCCCTAGAATTTTACAAGTTAATACAAAAGTTTTTTTTTTTTTTAACATTAACACATTATGGTATGGGGGATACTAATGATTTTGAGTATTTTGCGTTAAATGTTATGTTATACAACTTATTATAGATGAAATAAAACAAAATCTACAAGATCCATATATATTACAAAAGATAGCATATACAAACAAATACGCAAAATAAATATGATACAATATACTACACACGCATGCAATGTAATGAGGTTGGTTATTAATAAATTATAAGAAATATGATAAATTCGCGGTCAATGAGCACACTTATATATAAGTAGGTTCAAAATAGGATTTTAAAAAAATGAAACTTGTGAACCGATTGTAGATTGATCGTGTTTTTCCTATAATTTAAGAATAACTAACCTATTTTCAAAAAGATGATGCAAGAGGATGAGATCTACAGGTTTCAAGCTTTGTAGCTTTAAGGCTTTCTGAAGAGAAGCCTAGTGGGTTACATCGCCTATCATTGCTAGGCGGGGATAAAAACCCCAACGACCTAAGGGTTATACAATAGCGACCTGTCCTAAGTTTCTAAAGTGCTCTAGGTCCGACCAAATCTAAACACGTAAATGATTACTATAAAATAAAAGAGTCCCCTCCTTAATTCCCCAATAGGGCCTATTGAGCTGGACTTTTTTCTTAAGGTCTGCATTACTAAAAAACCCGTTAGTACAGCTATAATACAAAAAAGAAAATAATAATAGAAAATCCCATCAATTAATTTTTAATTTTTACATAGCTAGCCCACCAAGCTTTACTAGTAAAGCTGCCAATTCTGTTGAGCCTTATTTCAATTTCCTTAATTTAACCTATATTAAACACAGCCCACATAATATAAATTACTCGACTTTAAATTAAGGAAATATTTTTCTTAAAAAATTTAAAAATTAGAGTCGCCAACCAGTTCAATTGGTAAAAAAATAAAATTAGGGTTTTCACCCTAATTTGATCATAAGTCTACAGATATTCTAAAAAAATTTTATTTTTAGAAAATTAAATTAAAAAAACCGAATTTAGAGGCTAACCTATTGAGAGTAAATCACCATAGGAAAAATTTTATGGGCTTTTATTTTTATAATTTCCTAAAAAATACTAAAATTATACCTAAATGTATAAAAGTTTTTTTGTTTTTTTATTTTTAAAACTATTACGTGTTAAAAATATCTTTTTTAAATCCTAATTATAAGATGCATATTTTTATACGTATTTTTTTTTAATCTTAACTATTATATACATATTTTTTCTAAATCTTAATTGTAAGATACGTATCTCAACCGCATGATATGTATCTCTTTAAAAAAAAGACACAATTTTTCTAAAAGACCTAATTTAATTAAATTTTATTAAAAAATTAGAATTATTTAGAAAAGCTATTCAAAAAGAAAAATAATAATAAACCTGTACTTAAGAAAAATAAATAAGATTGAATTAACTAATAAATTAAATAATAATTTTTAACAAATCGAGTCAAACGTGATCGTGCATTTGTGATCGTGTAGTGGATTGTGTTCGTGGAATGTCAAGCAAAGGGAACGTGTCTTTGGATTGTGGACGTTGGATTTCGTCTTACTTCGGCTTCGGAAATTTGGATATTGGATTTCGGTTAACTTCAGCTTCGAAAATTTAGATGTTGGAAATTGTCTTTGGATGTTCATTGGCTTCGGAAATATGGATTTTGTCTTTGGATGTTCATTGGCTTCAGAAATTTGGATCTGGAAATTGTCTTGTTGGATTTAGATGTTAGGCTTCGCAATTTGGATTTGGAAATTGTCTTCTTGGATTTTCGTTGGCTTCGGAAATATGGATTTCGGATGGTAAGGCTTCGAAATCTTGGAATTAGAGTTTGGAAATTTAGATTTTGGATCGTGAATTGTTGGAATGGATTGAAGTCGTTAGGGGAGTTGTAAAGTTAATTATGGGAATAAAAAAAAATCCTTCAACTCTACGTTTAAATCTTTATTTATAATCTAATAATTGGATCTTTTATATTGAAGATATCAAAGATTCGATAATAATTTTTTGAAGATTTGTTCTAACTTTTAAAAACCCTATTTAGTTCGGGTTTTTTATTTTTTAAGGCTCAATCCGATCCGATTTATATCTTAACAACTTATTTAATAAATCTTAAGTCTATTCTAACCCAATATAAATTAAATAAAATTTTATTTTAAATTATTTTAATAAAACTCAACTCTTAAATGACTTAATTTATTAATCACGCACAGTTATCTAATTTGATATTAAACGATCCGACGCAACTCAGTTCAACACGACTTAACTCAATACGACTAAACTCAATACGATATGACTTGACTCTTTTTTTTTATTTTTTTCATTTTTTCTTCTAATTTTCGTTTTTTTTTTATTTTTTGTTTATTTATTAACCTAGCTCAACTAAGGAAAAATAAAAAATGACAAAAATGAATTGTTTACACTTACCAAAATTCTTGTAGTTCTCATAATGGGCTTCTAGAAGAAAAGAAAAGAATAGAAAATGATAAGAAAAATGTGGAAAGGAAAGGAATTGTCAAGTATAATATATCATGACGTGTTAATACCCTGCATGGATTTCGTTTTAAAATGTACTAGTAAATCTGCACCATGATGCGTACGCAAAATTAAATAACTATATAACAAAATCTAATAAAGCATTTACTCAAATAAATAATAATTGAAAAGAAACAATGATTAAAAAAATTCTTTAATTATCAACACATTGCAAACATGTGTCTAAAAATACTTTAATCCTATTATTGTGCAAATCAATTATAAACCTTTATATTTCTATAATGTTAATTATAGAGTTATTAGTAACAAATAAATTTACTCAATATAATATCCATATTATCCTCTTGCTTTCACGCTATATTAATGAATAACTATCTTTCCAAGAAGAGAAATTGAAAAGAAAATTAGTATAATTAAAAACTACAATAGAATAAACAATGTAGCATTATTATAAGTAAAGGGTCCCAATTTGTTGAATATATTAAAATGGTAAGATAACTTAAAACTAAATAATAAGATTTGGAGTTGAAAATATGGGATTTCACTTGTTAATATAGATATTAAAAATATAAGTGTGTGTGTGTGTACATGTGTATTTATATTATTCTTAAAATGGAACGAAAGCTAAAGACTTAAATTGATGAAGTATTTTCATATACATTACGATAAAACAAAACTTAATTAAATTTAAAAAAATTATCCTTACACTCTTTCAAAAAATCGATTTAATTACTTTCTTTTCACCATACAAATGCTAACTATGCTAAACCATGAAGGAAACTTAAAGGTCGGTGAAAAAATTAATTAAATAATAAAATCTCATTTTCTTTCACATATTTTACTACAAAAAATTACAATTATCACTCTCAACTACTCAACTGATCTTATCATCTAACAAACATAAAAAATAAATAAACTCTTTAATTACACACACTCTCTAAAACAATGACTTAAAATTGTCATTCTAAACGTTTTAGATCTTGGTTATTATCTAATTAGTATAAACAAAAAAGCCCCTTAATCACTTGCTCTTTCTAAAACAACAATGCTTCACTAATATTCCAAACAAAAAAAAAGTGACAAACATTTTATTTTTCTTTCAATTTCCTTCAAACTCTTTGCCTTTCTCTTGATTAGATTCTCTAGTTTTCCTCTTATTTTCTTCAAAACTTTGCTTCCAATGATTTGAGATATGATTTTTGCTCTTATGGTGATAAAAATCAGGCCCTTAGACTAATCATTCGTAACCAAGCTAAAAGACTGCAAAGACTTATGCAGAGAACACTAGCTTGAAACTAATGCCAAGACGAGGATCCTTACACCGAACTAATCTCCTACCAACCCGTCTATCAGGTCCTCACATGTGTCAGATTTGCTCCTACCCAACAACAATGCCTTACTCCAAAAGATAGCCTAAGATTATCCGAACCGAGCTACCGGACCAACCATAAGCACCTAACGCTAATATGATTGACTTCTCTACAGGACTAATTGACCACTGACCTGATACAGATCAGGTTGGCCCCTAACCACAAGTGCTACTTTGCTTCTGCTTACCTTGTATCATATTTCTCCTATGCAGCCACCAAGCGACATGTGTCTTCTAACACAATATTCCAAAATTGTTCTTTCTTGTCCATACTGAATATTCTTTGCCCTTTTTATCCCTTTTATGTAACTTAATTGTAAAATATCCTTCAGTCTTTTTATATATATAAAGTAACCTTAATGGATAGGTATATAAACCCCTCCCCATCCCAATTTCTTATATATAGGAAATCAACTAATCAATACAGAATTACTCACTTAAGCAACCTTAGTGTTTTCATTATCATTCAGCTCCTATTTATTCCCCTTAGTAAGGAATAGTGGTAAATAATTCTTCAATTTAGACCGGTATGTTATATCCGGTAAATTGTAGGCCGAGTAAGATCAAGTGTTGTATCATATCCATTCGATAGTTGCTTGGACTTCGCTAACTTTTTCTCTGTTTGCTTTGTTGTGGTGTTTCTCCGTATGTTTGACCCTGGAGATGCCTCAACTTCATTAGTATTAGAGCAAGGTTCTGCGAAGGAGTATGTGAAGTTGCAGTGAAGTTTTAGTTCGCTTTGCTATTAGTGGCTACCATGTTCCCTCCATAGCTACTACAATATGTTTGAGTGTAAGTAAGTATAGTCTCATTATTACTATGCTCTTACTCTGTTTTTCATTACGAAAACAAGGTAAGCTTGTTTCTATTCTATTTGAATGATTATCGAATATTAAAGTTGTTAGCGAGTTGTTAATCCATTTGAGAAGTATTGTACCATATCAAATTCAAGTGTTCATGATGTTATTGGTGACCAAAGTAATGGTGCTCAACTTGGTCAAAGTCATAATGGTAGTAACACCCAAGGGTTGGTTGATAACAAACTTGATAAACTGACCAACGTTGTTGAGAGTCTAGTCACGGCAATGCAAATTAACAGACAACAACCCTATGATGTCTAGCACCATAACCCATAAGAAAATGCCTTTAAGAGACACCATAGCTAAGGTAATCGAATCAATCGCCCAATTCAACCGCAGCGAACTAGAGGAGTAACAGATCGAGTTGCTAGACAAAGATCGAAGTTAGAGGAGATTGAGGAAGATGATGAGGAGTTGGATGTTGAAGAGTTTGGGGAAGATGAAGAAGTTAACTATTACTAAGCGTAAGATGAGGATGCCAAGTCCCTTAAAGGCTAGACAATGTCAAGATTCAAATCCCGCCCTTCAGTAGAAGTGGAGATGTAGCTGAATACTTTAAGTGGAAAGAGAAGGTTGAGAAAGTGTTTAAATGTTATGGGTATATAGATGTTGTCAAAATCTGACTTACTGCATTGGAGTTTACTGGGTATGCCATTATGTGGTGAAAGAATCTGAATGCAACCAAAACAAGAGATGGAAGACAAGGTGGTAGGACCTAGGATGAGATGAAAAGGTTGTTGAGAAGTGGATTTGTACCTAAGACTTACCTACAAGATACATTTGCAAAGTTGCAGGAGCTTCGCTAAGGAAGCCAATTTGTTGATGACTATGTCAGAGAATTCCAAATACTAATGACTTGAGCCGACGTAGAAGAACCAGAGGCCCATACAGTATCGAAGTTTAGTTTTAAGCTCAAGTACGAGAAAGTACAGAGATTTTATACCTTGGAAGAGGTGATAAAAATAGTGTAGAGTGTCAAAAAACAAAGGAGAAGTGCTCTAACCTGACCTAAGCCAACACCCTCTCGACCCTTAGTTTCGTGCCAACCTATTCAAGCCGAGTCGAGGAGGCCATATAGGGCTGAGGATAAGAACGACTAATTTGATGATAGCTGAGTAAGCCAACAGGGTCGAGCTGATCGACCAAGTCAACTTGAGGTTAGGTCGACCCTAAGGATACGTGAGAAAGGGCAAACTTCTGGACGGAAGACTAACAAGGTGAAATGCTTTAAATACTTGGGCTTCGAACATATGACCAATGCGTCATGGTGCTTCGAGGAGATGTAGACAGTACAGACAAAAGCGAGCCCAAGAAGGAAGAGGATGTTAGAAAACCTAAAGCCAAAAGAGAAGAGAAGACTTATGTTTATGCTGACTAGGGAGAAGTGATGACCTTAGTCCTAAGATGAGTTTTGAGTTCCTTATTGAACCCTAAAGAGGACTAGTGATGGGAATCAGCCTTCGACTATATCCAAGACAAGGCATATCAATGTCTACCGAGGTCGAGCTGTAGCCAGAAGGATGAGAAGAAGGAAAATAAAAACTCGGCATCAACTCTGTTGCCAGTCGAGGTGCCGAGAAACCATAAGGCCGAGTACGCGAGATCAAAGAACCACTCGACACGGCACTAAGAGACTCGTGCCGACTGAATCTAAAACTCAGCAAATGTAAGCCAACCTCTTTGGTGTCTTGGCTAAGCCATGCGAGAGTTTAGGGATTCCTTCCTGAACCTGAACATTAAATTGCCGACCCCATCCGGTTCGGATACTACTACTCCCAAGACATGTCAAGTGATTTCATGTTGACTTTTGTAAAACGTATAATTTTGTATTCTTGTATATGTTTTATCTTATTTTATTTATGGGCCCAATTCTTTAGGGTTTAAGGCCTTGTATATTATTTACAGTTTTGCCATTAGGGGTTAAGACCTGCTATAAATAACAACATTTGTACTAAAAGAGAGACAGAGATAAATATACACAAACATATATAGAAGAATATACAGATAGTGAAACTTTCCTCTTTCAAGCAAGGCTGTACTTGAGTTAGTAAAGCTTGCATTTCCTAGACTATTGAGTATTGTTTACTCTCTTTAATCTCTCCCGTATTCTTATCAATCTTATTCTTAGGATTGTGGTGAACCCCTTCATTTGAACCAATTAGTGAGTTATATCTAAACCTCATTTGAATGCCAAGCGACATTTAGTGTTCATGAGTCGTATCAAACTCTATTTTGACCTCAAACCCCTTGACTGTGTTTGTGTCTTGGTGAGTTATATCCATTCACATTCACCTGCAAAACCTTCCTATTCTTTGTACCCATTTTCTTTTAAAAACCCATTCCTATTCATTCCAAATCCACTGCCATTCATTCCTCTTCGATCCTTATCAACTAGAGGGAGAATCCGTTTCATACTAAGTGTACCGTTAAAGGCCAATTGTGCACAATCATTATGGATGGAGGAAATTGTACTAATGTCATTACACAGTCCTTTATGCAAAGGTTGGATCTATTGACCTCAAAGCATCCTTGACCTTATAAGCTGCATTAGCTTTATGATAAGGGTACTTTGTGAGTAACTGAACAAGTAACCATATCGTTCAGTGTTAGGAGTGTGTATAAGGCCAAAGTAGTGTGCGATGCCATCCCCATGAGAGCTTCACATCTACTACAACAACTTTGGTTATTTAACCGATGCATTACTCAAAATAGGTATAGGAACACCTATGCCTTTGTTAAGATGGAAAGAAGATTGTGTTACAACCCTTAACCCCGTCCCAAGTAAATGAAAGCCATAATTAGCTCAGTTAAGCTAATAAGAAGAATACTTTAGTGATGAGCTGAAGAGAGCTCCAAGCCACTGAAAAGGTTGAGGAATTTATGTTCTTGTTTATTAGAAGAATGTTAGAAATAAGAGATTTAAAGGATATCGCCGATGAAATTCGAAGCTTGCTAAATGAGTTTTTCAATCTGTTCCCTAAAGAACTGCCTCCAACCTGAAGCATTGAACATTGTATTGATCCACAGCCAAGCACCACCTTACCAAACCAACCTGCATACAAAATGAACCTTGAGCAAGCTACCAAGCTGAAAAGACAAGTAGATGGACTCATCGAACGAGGATATGTGAGGGAGAGTATGAGCCCTTATGTTGTACTAGCTCTGTTTGTCCTAAAGAAAGATAGTTCATGGCACATGTACATCGACAGTTGAGTAATTAACCGAATTACTGTCAAGTACAAATACGTTATATCGAAGCTCAATAACATGTTAAATGAGCTTCATGGCACTAAGATATTTTCAAAGATTGATCTATAAAGTGGTTGCCACTAAATTCGCACGAGACTAAGTGATGAGTGGAAAACTACCTTCAAGACTGGGCATAGACTCTCTGAATGGTTAGTTATGCCGTTTAGACTTACTACTGTGCTGAGCACATCCATAAGGTTGATGAACCATGTAATGCGCCCTCTAATTGAAAGATGTGTGATTGTGTACTTTGATGACATATTGGTATACAGAGCCAACCTGAACAACTATGTTCAACATCTCAATGGAGTATTTGATATTTTGTGAACCGAAAAGTTGTATGGGAATGTGAAGAAGTGTATGTTCTGCTAGAAGGAGGTGATCCTCCTAAGGTTTGAAGTATCAGGGGATGGACTTCAGATAGATGAGGAGAAGATCCAAGCTGTTCTTGAGTAGTTGACGCCAAAGAATGTCATTGAGGTTCAAAGCTTTCATAGCTTAGCTTCTTTCTATAGGTGATTTATCAAAAACTTCAATACCATAGTCGCCCTATTGACCAAGCTGATAAATAAGAATGAAGGGTTTAGGTGGAATGATCAAGCTGAGCAAAGCTTTAGGGATATTAAAGAGAAGCTTACCTCGGCACCTATCCTTTCGCTACTAAATTTTGACAAACCCTTCGAATTGGAATGCGATGCATCGAGAGTGCGAATTAGTGTTGTCCTGATGTAAGAACGTCGACTTGTCGCCTACTATAGTGAGAAGCTTAGTGATCCCACCCTAAATTATTCTGTATGCAAGAAAGAGTTGTACTCTCTCTACTGAGCCCTTAATGTTTGGCAACATTATTTATTGCCATGAGAGTTTGTTATTTATACAAACCATGAGTCTTTAATGCATTTAGGAAGTTAGAATAAGCTTTCGAAGAGGCAAGCCAAGTGGTTAGAGTTTATGGAAGGGTTCTCGTACATAATCTGGTACAAGAAAGGAAGCACAAATATGGTCGCCGATGTTCTATCACGACGGCAAACCTTACTGACCACTTCGCAATCAAAATTATTAAGATTCTCACTCATTACTAAGTAGTACGCTCATGATCTTTATTTCGACCCTATCCTAAAATAGTGCAGGGATGGAATTGCTGTTAAGAGATATTATCTTAAGGAAGGCTATCTGTTTAAAGAACAAAGGCTGTGCATACTTAACTATTCCACACATGAGCTATCGATTAAGGAAGCTCATAGCGGCAAATTATCAAGTTACTTTGGAGAGACCAAGATAACCAATCTGTTGAATGAAAACTTTTATTAGCCAAGGTTGGTTAAGAATGTCTATAAGGTAGTTAGTAGTTGTGAAGCGTGCAAGTGAACTAAGGGGAAGAGAAAACCCCATGAAGAATACATGCCACTGTTAACACCAACTTTACCTTAGGCCAACTTCAACATAGACTTTGTCTTAAGGTTGCCCCGAACAGCCAAAGGCAAATATTTTATCTTTGTTGTAGTGAACCGCTTCAACAAGATGGTGTACAACATTCCGTGCCATTGGACTAACAGTACTTTATATATTGTTGGTTTATTTTTGCAGGAGGTTGTTCGATTACATTGGGTATCGAAGACTATTGTCTTAGATGGGGACACAAAGTTTTTGAACTATTTTTGGAAGACTCTTTAAAAAAGACTTAGAACTAAACTTGTATTCAACTCTAGTAACTATCCTTAAACTGATGGCCAGGCTAAAGTGGTAAATAGTGAGCTATCATGGGAAACAACTTGAAGGATTGAGATTCGTGCCTATTAGTTGTGGAGTTCGTATACAACCGAACTGTCCATAGTGTTACTAAGAAGACCCCATTTGTGGTCGTCTATGGCCTTAACCTTACTATTCCCTTGGATATGATCGGCGCTCCAACAGCTACTGAAGAGAGTCAATTCGGAATTGACCGAACCTAAGAACTGCATGAGCGAGGCTACTGAATTGTGTCCTTCCACCCAAGAGACTTGGTATGGATACACCTCAACCGAGAACAATTCCTACACTTAAGACAGAATAAGTTATCTCCTCAAGTTGATGGTCTATTCAAAATCCTGAAAAAGATCAACCGCAATGCTTATCAAATTGAGTTACCTGATAACTATGTTATTTCTTCCACCTTTAATGTATTCGATCTGATCCTTCACAAATTAACGGAAGAAGAAAACCCCACGTGCACCTTAGAAGAAGAAGTAAAAACCCCTTCAGATTTGAGGGAAAATCTTTTCGACCCCCAAGTAGATGATAGTAATTAAGTCCCTGGAGCTAAAGGACTCTAAGGACTCGTACGGAGGATACTAACTCGAAACCAAAACCAAGATGGGGATCCTTATACCAAGCTAATCTCCTACCGACCTATTTGTTCGGTCCTCACATGTATCAAATCTGCTCCCACCCAATAACAATGCTTTACTCTAAAAGACAGCCTAAGACTATTCAGGTCGAGCTATCGGACCGACCACAGATACTTGACGCCAATACAATTGACTTCTCAATAGGGCTGATTAATAGAATTTAAGGTACCAACCTAACCTGATTGCCAAATATGAGTTCATCTACTTACCAACTCATTCTATCTGCCAAGCTAGATGACACTATTTCTCGCAAAAAAAGTATCAAAAAGCAAAAGGCCCGATCCTTACCCATGCCTGACCAATTATTTACTCAGCTTCATATCTGCCGATATGCCGTGACATTACATTTTCGAGAGCTAGATCTACTCGGCAAGACATGGAGAGACTAATGCCGACTAACTTTAGAACTTAGCAATTATGGGCTGACCTCTCTAGTGTCTCAGCCAAGCAATGTGGGACTACTTCCAAGGCATGCTAACTGATCGCATGTTGAATTCCCCCTTTAAAAATGCACAGTTTAATATTTTTGTACATGTTTGTCTTTATTTTATTTATGGCCCAATTCTTTAGGGTTTAAGACCTTGTATATTATTTACAGTTTTGCCACTAAGGTTTAGGATGTACTATAAATAGCAACATTTGTAACAATACAGATATAGAACAATTAATGAAAACCCCATTTTTGAGTCTTTTCTCTTAAAGCACTCTCACCTACTAGCTCTTATCAATCCCTTTATCAAAGATTGTAGCCGAAAAACTTATCACTTGGACCAGTATGTCACATTCATGAGTCTTATGTCATGTAAAATCTAGCTGATGCATTATATCCGGTTAGGTGGCTCAAGGATTCGCTAAAACCCTTACTAAACCCACTCTATTTTTGTTCCTTCGACAAGATCGAACCTACCCCGATGACCAGCCTTATCAATTCTTGGTCACAGTTTGTACCATCTTGGTATCAAAGCTTAAGGTTCTAAATAAGGTTGAGAGTTTTAGGCATTGTATCTATTCTATTTTATGTTTGAGGAAGTGCTTGCTTATTATTTTAGTTTCAATTCTATATGTTGGGAACTTTTCTAATTAGTTTTCTTTAGATGGGTTAATGAAAATTTAGATTGCAATTTCTTTACATCATAAATCCTATATTGAATATATATATATATTAAAGAGAAGGTTGGGAATTTTAATTTGGATTGTTTGCCGAGATATGACTTCTTTAAGCTATTCAATGTGTTATCCTAATTTAGTATTGCGATAGTGGCCGAGAGAGTACTGTTGTGTTAGCCGAATTGAAAAGACCAAGTATCTAGTGAGATTATGTATCTCTAAGCTAATTTGCTAAGAATAGTTGCTGAACCAAATTTGAACCTTGACGAGCCTCCGAGATGAACTGCTGAATTGAAGTTATGCCATACTACTTATTTTGCTGAACCAAGTAATTCTAATAGCAAGACTGATTTCCAAACTAGACTATCTTATTCAAATACTTATCAAGCAATACTCAAGTTGTTAAGCTCCTATGACATGTCCAGCCTAATTGAGTGAAGGAGTTTAAGCTACCAAATTGAAGTACAAATAAAGCTTGATAAGGATTAAAGAAACAATAGCAAGTCGGGAACCCAAAATGGGTATTTGGGATTCTAAAAGAAATGGGTATGAAGAATAGGAAGGTTTTGATAGTAAATGTGAATGGATATAACTCACCAAGATACAAATACAATCAGGGGTTTGAGCTCAAAATAAGGTTCGATGCGACTCACTAACTTGTTCAAATGAATAGGTTCGCCACAATCTTGAGGATAAGATCAATAAGAACATGGGGATGATTAAAGAGTTTGATCTACACTTGATAATCAGGCAATGCTAGCTCAAGAATGGCCTTGCTCAAAAAGGGAAAGATTCCAAAAAATGCAGGAATATACTTTTTGTTTGATTTTGTATATTGACGCCTATGTATGTCTATCTCTTATGTTTATAAATGTTGTTATTTATAGCAAGTCTTAAACCCTACTGGCAAAACTATAAATAACGTACAAGGCCTTAAACCTTAAAGAATTGAGCCTATAAGTAAAATAAAGAAAAAACATGTATAAGAATACAAAACTGTACGTTTTACAAGGGGAGTTGGCATGCAGTCACTCAGCATGTCCTGAAAGGAGTAATATCTGAACTAGACAAGGTTGGCAATTAGATGTGCTGGTTCAGGAAGACGTACCGAAAGTCTTGTAGTATTTAGCCAAGACACCAAAAAGGTTGGCCCATAATTGCCGATTTCTAGAATCAGTCAGCACGAGTCTCTCAATGCTGTACCGAGTGGTTCTTTAGTCTCAAGTACTCGGCTTTGTGGTATCTCAATACCTTGGTTGATGACAGACTTTATGCCAAGTGTTTATCTTCCTTCCTCTTGTCCTTCTAGCTTCTACTTGGCTTTGGCAAGCTTTGATAGGCCTCGACTTCGGACAGGTTTGCCTCAGCTTAGATATAGTCGGAGGCTGATTCTCATCAAAGCTAATTATTGCCGAGTTGTTGATATTTATGATCCGAGCACTAGCACCTTTTTGGTTGTACTGTTGTCCATTAACTACAAAGAAACTCTCTCTCATATAAGCTTAAGTACCGTGCTATTGAATTGAATATCCTCAACATGGCATATGAAGCTAGATACGATTATGAATATTATTATAAAGACGTAATGTCACGAATTCCAAAATTTGATGGATATGGAACTCCGAAAGAATATTTGAATTGGGAGTTTCGAGTTAATTGGATTTTTGAAAATTATTCTTATCTCGAGCATAAGAGAGCCTATGTTATAAAGAATTCGATAATTGGCTTTACAGCTACTTGGTGGAAGAGAATGATAAATCAAAGAATTGATAAGAGAAACATTGAGATCATTACGTGGGATGAGATAAGACATTTGATGCAAAGAAAATTCATACCTTGAGATCATTACAACATATTGTATGAGAGAAAACCTACCTATGAAGCTAACCTCTCAGAAGTGCAGGATCTGCTGAAGGAGACTAAAAGACAGCTTGAAGTGTTCAAGGATGAAATAAGACAATAGAAGAATGCCGAGTTAGAGAGTATAGAAGGAGAATTTAAGGTGGTGAAGGTTGCTAAAGAAGCAAGTAGTAGAGGGGAAGAGGACCAAGTCAAATTGAAGTTAAACCCCCATATTTTTTATGTGCTCCCATTATCAACCGTCCAAACTGATGAGCATGACCCCAAATGGGAGGAGAAAGAATTGAGTTGTGAGGAAGTGGAAGGGGAGAAGGCTACCAAGCATGAACTTGTAAGACCAACATTGAAAGCACATGAAGCATTAACGATTCTTGAGTCAGAAGAGAAGTTTGAGATTTTACATGTTTAAACTCCTAGGGTTCATCACATGATGTTTGAACCAAAAGTTGAGTTAATCCCCTTGATTGATAGTTGCCAAGGCTACTTGTATAGAGTTGATCAAATACACGATGAATGGAAGGAAGGATCCTTAGAGAGGAGTTTAGTCGATCGGGCTCATGATAAGTAGAAGGAGCCGAGAATGATGCCAACACTGATCATAGACCCGAACTATCTTTATATCATTCACTTTAGGTTTTGCAGGTTATTATTTGATCTCGGTGGGATTTAAAGCCGCTAATCACTAAGTTTCGAGTCAAAACTTCTCTAAAGGAGAGGGAATAATAGGATTCGAGGTACTAACCTAACCCGATTGCTAAAGCTAAGTTCATTTACTTACCAACTCATTCTTTCTGCCAAGTTGGATAACACTATTTCTCGTAAAAAAAGTGCCGAAAAGTAAAAAGCTCGATCCTCATCCATGCCTGACCAATTATTTACTCGGCTTCACATCTGCCGATATGCCAAGACATCATGTTTCCGAAAGCTGGATCTACTTGGCAAGACATGGAGAGACTAATGCCAACTAACTTTAGAAGTCAGCAATTATGGGTCGACCACTCTAATGTCTTAGCTAAGTAATGTGGGACTACTTTCAAGGCATACCGACTGACCGCATGTTGACTTCCCCCTTTAAAAATGTACAGTTTTATATTTTATACATGTTTGTCTTTATTTTATTTATGGGCCCAATTCTTTAGGGTTTAAGGCCTTGTACGTTATTTACAGTTTTACCACTAAGGTTTAGGATATACTATAAATAGCAACATCTGTAACAATACAGATATAGAACAATTAATGAAAAACCCTCCTTTTTGAGTCTTTTCTCTTAGAAAGCTCTCTCCTATTAGCTCTTATCAATTCATTTAACAAGGATTGTGGTAGGCAACCCTATCACTTGAACTGGTGCATTACATCTGACAAATCTTAGACCATATAGAATCTACCTGGTGCGTTATATTCGATTAGGTGACTCACGGATTCGCTAAAGCCCTCACTAAACCCACTCTATTTTTGTTCCTTCGGTAGGATTGAACCTACCCCGACAGCAGGCCTTGTCAGTTTTTGGTTACGGTCCATACGATTGATTGACCCCCAACTTGATCCAGATCAGGTCGGCCCTTAACTGCAAGTGTTACTTTGTTTTTGCCTACCTTGTATCATATTTCTCTCAGCTTGCCACCAAGTGACACGTGTCTTCTGACACAATATTTTAGAATAATTCTTTCTTTTCTATACTAAATATTCTTTTCCTTTTTTACCCCTTTTAGTATAATTTATGTAACCTAATTGTAGAATATCCTTTAGTCTTTCCATATATATAAAGTAACCCTAGTGGATGAGTATATAAACCCTCACTTCTTGTATGTAGGAAATCAACTAATCAATACAGAATTACTCGCTTGAGCAACCTTAGTGTTCTTATTATCATTTAACTTTTATCTATTCCCTTTAGTAAGAAGTAGTGGCGAGTGATCCTTCAGTTTGGATCAGTATGTCATATCCAATGGATTGTAGGCCAAGTAGGATAGAGTGGTGTGTTGTATTCATTCGGTAGCTACTTAGATTTTGCTAACTTTTTCTCTATTTACTTTCGGTTTACTTTGTTGTGGTGCTTCTCCATATGTCTAACCCTAGAGACACATCATATGGCCATCTTTAATCCGATCTACGGCCTCAATTGTTGTATGAGAGTATTATCTTATTTACATTTAAAAAATAAATTCTAAATAAGAGGAATATCCATTGAAGATTAAAGTCAAGAATATAAGCATTCAAAGGTAGTACTTCAAAATAATAATATATAAACACACTTATGAAAGGTTAGGTAACATAAGAATAATAATATTAATAAAAGGATGCAAACGCTAGTGGAATAATTCATCAAAACTTAATAAAATACTACTTAAAAAAAAAGAAAAAAAAATTGATTAATTAAGAAACCTCTTTTTATGTTGAAGATTGGATGACAAGTCAATTCCTTTTTTCGTTAAGATATAGTGATTTGTACATTGCAACACAACGGTTATTAGGAACTGTCATTAGGACAACAAGTCCATTCAACATCTTCTTTACTACATACCATAGAAAAACATATATATATGTGTGTGTGTGTGTATGTGAAAAATTTTTTTTGGAGAAATTTGTTAGTAGATAATGGAGAGACAAATGAGAAAGGAACAGAACAAATTAAGTACTAGTAAAAACACACTTAAAGCATAAAGCACAATTGTGGAGTTGGATTAGTAGGATAGTAATAGATAATTCAACTTGCTCCCACTGACACATGGTTATTGTAATAAATTTTCAAGATTGTTGAAGAAAATCAAGTCTCCAAATGATAATAGCTTGTTCTTTAATAAATTTTCACAAACACATATTGGGTTATGCTATCTTACCAAGCCTATAATACTAAAATCACTTGTTTATGAAAAATCAATAGAACAACATATGAAAAATCAAATGTATGAATAAGTTTCAATAATTACCGACATGAAGAATTTTAAGCAACAAAGGAAGAAGAAGAAGAAGAATAAAAAACCAATCAGTGAGGGACTTTTAAAGCCTAGAACTAAAGTCACCCCATCAAATCGACCATTTAAAATCAAAGATAAATGAAAATGATGTCATGAAATGGAAATAAATAGAAGTACAAAATAATTGACAAACGAATTCACCTTGGTTATGGAGCTTTAAAATTCTATTAGAGAGCATAAGTGGTGACAAATTAGTGAGCCTCTATAGTCAAATTGTAATTTTATTGGTAGTTACTCGTCCCTATCTAATGTAAAGAATTCATGATGAATGATTTTCAACAAATTTGGAAACACTGAATGCATTGCATTCCATTTAGAAGGGTTTGTCAAAATCTGGTAACGAAAGGATAGGCGCCGAGGTAAGCATCTCTTTGATCTCCCTAAAGCTTTGCTCAGCTAGATCGATCGTTCCACCCAAACCTTTTATTCTTCTTTGTCAGCTCGGTCAAGGGGGCGGCTATGGTACTGAAATTTTTGATAAATCGCTTATAGAAAGAAACTAAGCCATGAAAGTTTCAAACCTTAGTGACATTCTTTGGCGTCGACCACTTAAGAACAACTCGGATCTTCTCCTCATCAGCCCGAAGTTCATCCCCTAATACTACAAACCTTAGGAAGATCACTTCCTTTTGGCAAAACATATGCTTCTTCACATTCCCATACAATCTCTCTATTCACAAAATGTCAAATACTTCGTCGAGATATTGAACATGGTTGTTCAGGTCAGCATTGTATACCAATATGTCATCAAAGTACACAACCATACATCTTCTAATTAAAGGGTGCATTACATGGTTGATCAACCTCATGAATGTGCTCAACACATCAGTAAGTTCGAATAGCATAACCAACCATTTGGAGAGTCTATGCTTAGTCTTAAAGGCAGTTTTCCACTCATTACCTGGTTTCATGCGAATTTGGTGGTAGCCACTTCATAGATCAATCTTCGAAAATATATCGGCCCCATGAAGCTCATCTAACATGTCATCAAGCCTCAATATCGAGTATTTGTACTTGACAATAATTCAATTGATTGCTCAGCTGTTGATGCAGATACGCCATGAACTATCTTTCTTAAGGACAAGCAGAGCTAGTACAGCATAAGGGCTCATGCTCTCCCTTACATAGCCTCGCTCGATGAGTTCGTCCACCTATCTTTTTAGCTCAACAGCCTGCTAAGGGCTCATTCTATATACAGGTCAATTTAGCAAGGTGATGCCTAGCTGTAGATCAATACAGTGTTAAATGCTTCAAACTAGAGGCAATCCTTTAGGCAATTCTTCAAATAACAAATCGAAAAACTCATTTACCAAGCTATAGATTTCATCAGGTATATCCTCCAAATCTCTTATTTCCAATAGTCTTCTAATCAATAGGGGCTAACTTAATTTGGATCAAGTCGAGGGTCAATCAGTCCTGTAGAGAAATCGGCGATATTGGCATTAGGTGTCTGTGGTCGGTCCGGTAGCTTAGCCTAGATAATCTTGGGCTGTCTTCTAGAGTAAAGCATCATTGTTGGGCAAGAGTAAATCTGACACATGTAGGGACCCGACAGATAGGTTGACAAGAGATCAATTCAGCATAGGGATCCCTATCTTGGCTTTGGTTTCAAACTAGTATTCTCCGCATAAGTCCTTAGAGTCCTCTAGCTTGGCTATGAATGATCGGTCCAGGGGCCTGATTCCTATCAATTGTGGTGCTTCCCTGTGTATACAACTTGAGAGACACATCAAAGAGAGAAAGAAACTATTACATCATAAGACATTTGCATATATATGAGAAGATGTCAATGTGAAAGAAAAGGAAAATAAGTGAAAAAAAAAAAGAGAAATAGGTGTATTTGTCCCTTCGGGGTAAACTATTTCCTAAAAAATAGTCACAAGCAAAATAATTTATGAATTACCATTGCTAAATCACATTTTGAGAATGTAATTTAGCTTTTTCACCACATTCAACCACGTAGCATGAAGAGGGGAGGAAATTAGGAAGAAAATACATTTTGCTAAATTGATTTTAAAATCACATTCCAAAAATACAATTCTTAAATTGCATTAGCAAGATGCACTTTCTTCAAAAACAATTCCCTTGCAACACAATTACAACAATAGCCTCCTACAATATAGACATTATATAGCAACTAAGAAAACACACTTTGTCAAGTTAGAAACTAAAAGCCAAACTAGAACTCCGAACTATAATTCTAACTTCAACTCCAAAGACAAACCTAAACTCCAATTCCACACTCCAAAGAGCTAATTCCAAGTAATACTCCAAATTAAAACCTAATCCTCACCGAAACATAGCATCCCAAACACACTAACTTTGGCTAAACTTTAAAAATATCAAGTAAAGACCATAAATCTTAAAATACATAACAAATTGGAAAATAAAAGTAAAT
Source organism: Lumnitzera littorea (assembly GCA_024138015.1). Classification (NCBI taxonomy): domain Eukaryota; kingdom Viridiplantae; phylum Streptophyta; class Magnoliopsida; order Myrtales; family Combretaceae; genus Lumnitzera; species Lumnitzera littorea. Next base: position 110,211,609 of record JAMXBB010000004.1, on the reverse strand, counting down.
TGAAACTGCTTTAGGAAAAGGAATAACTAAACATACATATTTGCAAATATAATTTACATACTTCTAGAGTTTTAGCATAGTTCTCATTTCTATACAACATTGTTCCATCTAATCAAGTAAATATGCAATCTCTCTATCCCCTAAGGTGATGACTCCTCCCTCTCATACTACGTTGAGGCCTCTCTTGTATATGAAGATGAGCTTAGTCCCTCCTCCTATGAAATCTGATGGGGGGTCTGCCTGTGTGATGCCTTCACCTATGTTGAAGCCTGCTTGATGTCTCTTGAAGTAAGGAGCACCTAGAATAACCATCAATGAGAGGGCTGGATTATTAGAAGGTGTAAGGAATGATGTGACATCCAACTATGGTTAAGATAAGTTCGTGGGGAGTGGATCATCATGCCAAGGTGACCCATGAAGTAATGGAGAGTAGTATGCCTTTAGCTAATTTGGAGGAGGATTAGGAGATTGAGCTGGTGGTAAAGAAGGACACCGATCGGCAAGTGGCTACTGGCAACTAACCTTAGCATAGCTACGAACATATCCCTATCCTCTAACGCGTATTGAACAAGTAAGAAGATCAATGGGCTTCTCCTAATGGCCGAGAAGGTACAACGTAACACTATCGTGACCCATAAGGAGCTACCTTATGGATCGGGTGATGTGGCGGTATACAGTGATCATTGTCAATACGAACCTAATCATTTGCTTGCATGGAAAGAAAAGGTATACTACTTTAGTTATTATGTTAGCAAATAAATGAGTAAAAGTTATATAAGATTTTTGTGAAGATCTTACCATGGCATTAAGTAAGACTCCAATGTGCCTTATGTCTCACTTACTGTGTGCCTAATACCAAGGAAAGTACTAGGGAATGACCCTATTTAGAAAAGCATTACCATAGTCTGGTCCACAAATGTCAACCTTTGCTCCTCTCACATGTAGATTCATGCCACATGACACCATCTTCGATCCTCATTAGTCTTCCCACTCAAGTCAATCTTATGGATGGTGTCTAAGGTGTTTGGATCCTCTAAGATTCCCTGTAATCTATTGAACTGCTACACCATATGATTTGAGAAGTGCCTAGGGTTTTTACTGTAATGAGAAAAAATTGAATTGCAAATCTACGAAGAAATGGAAGTGTGGATTTAAGTCATGATATCTTAATTTTGATATAATATTGGCTTAAAATTGCGTTTGATAGTGAATTTTTGTTAGAAAATGTAGGTTGTTGTGTTTTTTAGAGAGAAAAGTTTTTTTGTGTATGACAAGAAGGGGATTGAGTATATTTGATGGCTAATAGAACCGCATCTTAGTAGTGTGATTTTTGTAGCCCTAAACACAACATTTAAAACACACTAAATCGCATTTGAATAATGCGATTCAAAAATCGCGTCTCTATTATGTGATTTGTAATTCACATTATAGATATGCAATTTACTCTCACTTTACTTCACCTTCATGCCATGTGGTCGAATGTGGTGAAAGAGCTAAATCACATTTTCAAAACACAATTTAGTAACGGTAATTAGCAAATTATTTTTTCTATGACCATTTTTTAGAAAATAGTTTGCCCCAAAGGGGCAAATACACCTATTTTTCTAGAAATATATATATATATAGAGAGAGAGAGAGAGAGAGAGAGAGAGAGAGAGAGAGAGAGTAATGTAACTTACATAGATAGAAGAGAAGAAAAGAAAGAGAGTTGTAGAAAGTTTGAGCCTTTATTCTTAAACATGGAGAGAAGGAGAATATATTTGTTGGGTAAAAAAAAAAAGTTAACTATTATCTATCATACCCATACAGTTACAGCAACATAGGGAGTAAAGAAGAGATTTATGGAAAACAGATAGAGAAAGATAACAGTTATGGATAAAATAAAATAATCATTTTGATAATTTTTAAATGTAAAATAGAAAAGTGGAGTCAAAGGGTGGTTACCAATCCTTTGTGGTTTAAATATTATAGATATATATAGATTAAAAAACATAACAGATTTACTTAAATATTGCTAATATATATTGTATGTTAATTTTATGTGATTATTAGTTTTATTATCCTTTGTATAAAATATTATGTTTTTAAAGAATTGTCACTCTTCAAATTGTGAAAAATGCAAAGTTTTGTGTTAAAGGTCATATGTCATTTTTGTATTAAATCATGTAAGGATTCAACTTGTCATGCAAAGGTTACAAATCTCCTCAAATTCCATTATGTGCTTAACAAACACATTTCTTTAATATATAATTGAAATGATTTTTAACAATGAAAATGTCTAAGTTATAAAATAAAAAATTAGAAATGGTAAAAAAAAAAAAAGCATTAATAATGAAGACATTGGTAGTGTTTGAATAGCTGCTTATGGAAGTTATACTCAATCATCACTCACCTAAGTACCTTTTCAAGAAAAACCATCTAGAGGTGATACCAAAGAGGCACTATGACAAATAAAAAGAAAATGAAAATTTATGTAACAAATTGTAATTTTATACAACTATTTGATTTTTGTTCAAAATTTAAACTAGGTGATATATTGTTTTAAAAGTTTAGTGTTATCACATCCTGAAGCGGCAGAGTCGTAACAGTCCCGCTGTGTAAACTATTCTAAGATAAAAGTTAGCCTTACAACCGCTATCTTAAACCTAATCTACATAAGGCATCCATGACTAACCCGCTTTAAAGTAAACAGTTTGTAATTTAAATAAATAATTTACCTAAGAAAGTGAGAAAATATATATATACACTAAAATTTAGTTATTACAATTAACATTTACAATATTTCCCCGTAATATATTTCCTAATTATTACATTATTCAGAAATGAAAAATTCTAAAATAAAAGCTTAGACCTTAAAAATATATATTTATTCTTCAAATGTTTTTCCTCACTTTTTAGGATCCAGCAGTTGCTAACTTTAGAGTAGTTATATATCGCTTCTTAGCCAACACCTGTACGATGTCTATAGGGATATGAGCTACCACAGCTCAATAAATTAAGGTGGAAGACTTAAAACTATACCATAAACATAACAAGGTTATCAACCAACTTATTAGGTATAATGCATATTCAAGCAAATGCCATTGCACGACGTTGTCCAGCCCGTCATGAGATTAGAGAAATTATGCCCGCTTTAATCCGGGTTAAGGAGTTGCCGTTAATGCAACAACTCATGACCAAACCCAAGCTTGTGCAATGGAGACATCGCTCCTCCCGCGACTACCTTCGAACCATTGACTTCACCTTCACCGTGACCTCCTCTCTTATCACTTAGTTTAACTAAGGATAAAGAAGAGACCCTTATACAATCCTGTGCTATCCCTTTCGAATGGGTCGATATTTGGCCAAAGAATCCTAAGTTTCCCTTAATGGATTGCCATGTAGGTCCGATTATGATTACAAGTCGTATATTTGATTAGGTCCAGTTTAAAGTGATCAATCATTTCATACAAATTATATAATACAAGCTAGAACAATAAACAGAATTATAACATCACTTATAATCAAGCACATGCACACAACCAACTATCTAACAAACACAACCAAGCATAATCTTAAGCCTCCAAAATACAGTATCGTATTAATCTCAACTTACCTCGACTCCTTGCTTACTCACTCACTTGAGGTCCAACTCGATCATGCCATCACCAATCATCCCTATAACACAAACGTGGTTTCAGTTTTTCATATAACTATTATAGGTTGGTTTTATCCTATAACGCTTATTGTTATCTTTTGTTTAGGGTTTAATATGTTCAATTATCTAGGCTCTCAAATCTTTTACAATTATTCTAAGTTTGGGGCCAGGTTCAGGTTCAATTTTCGTATCGATTTCTAAATTTGGTTCTAATTCAATTTCTTAATACTGTTTTCTACCCGAACTCTAGAAACTTGTTTTAACTCAGAATGTGAAATTAATAACCTTGCTTCTAGATATCCTAAATACCATAATTATCCCTAATCAGTATTTTATCATACCCGATACACTTAAATCCTTAATAGTGTATCGAATTTACTCCTGATATGAAATTTTTTTCATATAATTACATAAATTCAAGATTTTTATCAAATTTATTATATATCCCTATTATTTATATAATATCAATTTTATCATAATATTTTCTATTTATTATATTTCCAATAATTGTATATTATGTACTATCACTTATCATGTACATAATACACATATAATATTTCTATCACTCTAATTACCATCTCCCAACATCAATTATCATTTCAAAATGTATAAATTCATCCTAAATTAGATTTTACACCTAATTACCCTAATTTACAAAATTAACTTAAAATTTATTGTTTTTCCCTATTACTTATTTATTACATAATTAAGCTAATAATTACATCTAACACCCTAAATGCCATAAGTATCATACTTCATCAGATTTCAACAGCCTAAAACATATAGTTATTCACTAAATCAGTAACTAACCATTTAATTACTTAATTAACCCTAAATTACCCATTTTATGCCTCATTTTAAGGCCTAAAAATTATCTAAAAATTTCAAAAATTAATCCTTGAAAACGGGCTTTATAGCATTGTTCTATATCATCTAAGTACTCTATACAAAAATTTTGGGCTTAAAACTACACTCTTAAGGTCATTTATTTCTAAATTGAAACATGATCGGTTTTGCATAATTTCTTAAGGACCATATATCACATGATATATTTTCACCAAAATAATATTTTTCCTAAAAACTACATACAAAAATATTTCAAAATAACAAAATTCATAATTTTCTAAGAATATTTACTACTTTTACAAAATTACACAAAATCGAGCTGTAAATCGAACTTACCGATATGGGTGGCTCCAGCTATTGTCGGCCACTGTAGCCTTATCAGTCAGTCTAAGCGCTACCACCACCGTGTGGTGGTATTGGCAGTCTACTCCCAGGTGCTCGTCTGATATGGGTTCCCTTTTCAGGCCCTAATTGCACAGTTTTTTTTTTTCTAATTTTTCTCTCAATTTTGCCTCTCTCTATTTTTCTCACTCTCTAAACTGACCAAATGAGCTTCTGAATTTTTCTTGCTATTTATAGAGCTTTAGAGAAATTATTGTGCATTAATTTGATTGGATAACTACCTTATCTTCTTCCAATTTGCCTTTTGTGTTGTTCTAATTTAATTGGCTATTTTTTTTCTTATTTTTTCCCAGCTGCCACGACCTATATCTGGATCATTCCTTATTTTTTCTGATTTTTCTTTATTTTTATTTAATTAATTATGAATTTTCTTTAATTATTTAATAAGTTTTTAGCCAATTTAAGTAATTTCGCGTATTTTTATCTATACGTAAATACATGTGAGATATATGTGAACATTCCTAATTATTATTTAAGTCATTCTATGATTTTTAGTATACATATAATTTATCTCTAGTAATTTATTAGTTATTAGATTACACTTTTCGTCTTTCCGATAATTAACAATCATTATACTTAAAATTTGAAAATTTTATAGTCTCCTATTTTATTACTTATTTTCTTAAATTCAAGTTTACGAGGTCATCTTTACTAATGTTTCTAGCTTTACTTTATAATTTAGACTCGATCGGATCTCTCAACTGATCGAAATCTCGAGTGGCTAGTTATGGGGCTTACAAGTATGAATACAATATTTATAAATATTTTGTGTGAAAAAAGAAAAGGACAATGGTTTTTTTTTTTAAGAAAATAGTAATGATCCAAAATTAATAACTAAGAGGTATTATAACAAAAAAGGAAAAGAAAAGTAACACACCAAAAAGAAAAGACCCGAAGTTAAATAATTCGATATTACCCTGACCACAAATGAACAACTTTTTGATTAATTTCATTTAAATAAATCTACTCTAAGTAATTTTTAATAAAATAATCAAGAACATAATCACTGGACTAAAATTATTAAAAAAAAAAAAAGAACTTAATGGTGCAAGGATTATTTGATATAAAAGTGCCAATATCACATGACATTTGACTATATAGAAAAAAAGAATGAATGGAAATTGAAAAGTTCAATATATGTTTCCATGGTATAATCAATATAAGGTTTAAGGGTAACAAAATAGGAAAAGACATAATACAGAATTTACACGGTATGCATATTAGTGAAAACAACTGTAATATTAAGGGTCATTAAATATCAAATTCTCAAGATCCAAGCATATATATATATATATATGTATATAATATAAAGTTAAATTTGAAATTAAACTTACTTAAGTGCATAATGTCAAATAAGAAAAAGGAAAATCTTCATACTTAGTGAAATTGAAATATAAAGACAATTGTTATGTATAACCTCTCTATTAATAGAATACATAAACAAAAACAATGTACATAAGATTAAAAAATAAACAAGCCATTATAGAGGAAAGGGCCTCGCAAAAGTTCAATTAATATTTATGTTATGAGAATAATCTTTATATTTGATTTAGATCTTGTTTCGATTATAAATAGAAGAATTTAAAAAAAAAAAGGAGCATTATTGAAGAAGATTTTGATTAAGCATAATGAAAAAAGTCAAAGAATGGTTGATTGATTAAGAGAGAGAGAGAGTGCATAATATTGGGACCTTCTATGGTATTGTCATCTATTTTGACAAAACCAGTATAGCACTTTATCCTGCCTTTAATTTGCATTCATTTAAATCTGAATCATTGAATTTATAGTTAGTTTAATTATCCAGGTTTAAAGAGATGCTAATCAAGGGTGGGATGGAGGGTTAAACCGGTCCTCTAAAAAATAAAGACGGGACTATAGAAAAATCATATATAATAAATATATAGTAGGTCTATGAAGAGTTATATTCGTCGAGAAATATTAAAGAGGTACTATATCACAAAGGCTTCCAAAATCTATTTTGAATAAATTGATTCTTTTTTTAAGTAAACTAATTCACTAAAAAAAAGTTCAACAAGCAAAACGTCAAAGTCTATCCAAAGACTAAGATCATGGAAGGAATTTCCTTGATTACAGCCTGGTAAAACATTTAGCATAAGTCCTTATGTATTGGAAACATAACTAATTAAGTAAAACAAAATATAATCAATGAAGTAAATATTATATTTGTGCTAGAGTCCCTTCTTTACCAAGTAACCTACTACTTCATTGAGCTATCAATTCACCCTACAAATTTGGAAATCAGTAAAATAATTAATCACATGCTTACAATCTTGTAAAATTTTATGACATCTTTCAGCATCCAATTGTTCATTTCTAATCCACTTAATTGCTTATTGTTAGCCAACTTTGCAAATCACCTTCCCATACCCCATTCAAGTGGCTAATTCCAATCCATTCTTAACAGCACATAACTTAGTGTCAAGGGGGGTGTTAAATTGTAAAAATGTTTATGTAATCCCCAAAGAACTACACTCCTATGATCTCTACCCAAAACTTCAATACCTACTGCTTGTTTGCTATCTACTATAGCCACATTACAATTTAATTTAATCCATCCTTCATCCGTGATCTTCTCTCCTTGGCTAAGAGTCTTCTTTCCTAGATTCAACCTCTCCTTCCTTTACAAGGCCTACTATTCATTCATCTCTTTTCGGATGCTTTCCATACAATCTCCATCAACTTTATCCATTCTAAATATAAGTTTATTCTACTCCTTACATATCCACTTCAAAGCAATCAACATAGGCACTTGCTTTGGTGCTCTCACTTCTTGCTAATCAACTTTTGATCTCTTATAGTTCCTTCTAACCCAATTCCACAAATCTTTAAAAGAGTACTCAACTAAACCAACAGAAATGCCCAGCTTGCTCCAAATTGTTTGCTCCATTTGTAATTGAGGAAAGTGTGTTCGACTGTTTCCTTTATAGTCTTACATAATGGGCAAATCCTACTAAAGCTAAGCCATCTCTTCCATATATTGTCTCCTGTAGCTACACCATTGTGCATAATTCTCCAAACTTAAAATGTAAATACTCGAAGATGTGCGCAATTTCCAAATCCATCCTTAATTCCCACCACCAGTATGTACTCTACTATCTGTAATGAGCTCCACATAGGCAAATTTCATTAACAGCTCTCCATGAACCTCATAGGGTTAGCTTCTAATGTCTTCATCTTCCTTATTGTCCTAAAGCCAAACATCCCTTAATTTTCCCATATTACCTCATGAAGGGGACATCCAATAACATCTTCTCTCTAACCTATTATATTATTCCAAGCTTAACTGATATATAGAGATGCATCCAATTTATGGAGCAATCCATACAGTTAACTACACACTATTGAACATATTAATACTTATGATTTTGATGAGAAAAAAACTTAATTAAGGTTAAAGTCATTGTTATAGTGATAATCTTAAAATGCAATGAATTGGCCAAATATCAAGATTAATGATTACATATTGAAGTACTTTGAGGATAAGTTCTTGAATGTTGGTTAGTTATATGTTGTCCTTGGTTTAGTTTTTGTTAATTTGCATTGCAAGGAGATAAAGAAGGAATTTTGTAGAAATAAGGCATATTGATCGATCGCTGTACATGTTAGCAATCGATCGGTAGGCACTTTCTACCCCTGCTACTTATTGTGATCAAAGTGAAGTATAGCAATAAAGTTAGTAACCCATCGCTAAAAGGAGACTACTAGGATTTTAGTGTTACCAGTCGATCAATAGTTTGCACTCTAAACTAGAAAATTCTATGGACATCTTAATGCTAGGCAACACATCCACCAACTGATTGGTAAAAGGGTGAACGTTAGTTTCTTTGTACTACCGATCGATTAGTAGCTTGTGTAGCGATCAATTTGTAACACTCTAAAACTAGCCATTAGCAGCATTTAACGTAACAATGAGAAGAAAATTGCAATGCCTATTTATACTTCAACTACCCATTAAAGAACACTAGAGATTTGAAATTCAACTGCAAATTCTCAACATTCTCTTATATTCTTGTATTCTTGTGATTGTGCTTTGTCTTTTTATCTAATTGAGATAGAAAACTAAGAGTACAGTGCTAAGGTTTCATTGTTTGCAAAACTATCATACAAAACCACCACACTAAAAAGATTGAGATTGTGCTTAAAGAGTAATTGAGTTACTATTGTGTGTTTAAAAAGTTGTGTTATTGAGATCAATAAAATTGTGTGAAGTCTTTGGTTAGAGGTGATATGGAGAGTAGGAGGCAATCCGAACTCCATGTTGTATTATAGCTTGATCTTCTCTTGTCCTATCTCTTTTATTTCCACATTTATTATTATTATTCTATCATTTAGTTTGCATATAATTGTTGTATTTATTGCTAAAGTTTAAAGAAGTTAAAAAATTTATCATTAATACTCAATTCACCTCCCTCTTGAGTATTAGCCTAGTGTCTTTCATAAACCTTCTCCCTACCCTTCCATTTGTCTATCTAAAAATTTGTATTCTTCCCATTCTTTAATCAAACATATGATCTCTCATCGACCCAATCTATGGCCTCTCTTAACTCCTTGTAAAATTAGGATCCTTTTTCTTTCCAGCTTTCCCTTAGTTCATCTTCTATTTCTACTATATGAGGTTTGTCCATAGAAGTTTCTTCCTTTTCAAGTGCCAAATCAACTTTGCAAAATTTGCATGGTTCCTAAACTAGATGTCCATTATCCCTAAGCCTCCTTGTTTTTTAAGACGTTTAATCCTAGACCAACCTATCTAATGCATTTTTCATAATTCTTTAGTAAAGCCTCAAATGAAATCCCTTTAGATTTTTTCAACCTTGCTTATAAAACCTGCTAACATAGGGAATATTCGAGAATAATTATTCATTATACTTTCCAGAGCAGATGTAGCCAGTAATCTTTTCCTTACCAAATTAAGGAGTTTGGATTTCCAACCAATAGGTTTCCTCCTTACTTTTTCTAAGATAAAGTTAGGGTTTCCAATAGCAAGTCGTCCTCCCTTTTTTATTGGAATCTTGAGATACTTTCCAATATTAGAAGTTGGTTTTATTTCAAAAATATTTGATATTCTACCCTTCAACTCTGCATTAGTATTTCTTAAGAAAAGTAAGCAAGTCTTCTCATAGTTTGCTTTTTGTCCTAATAAATGACCAAAACCCTCCATAATGTCCTTAATTAGTATTACATTCTCCTCTAATGCCTCCTTCATAAGCAATAGATCATCTACAAAGAAAGATGAGATAACGTAAGGTTTGTTCCTCTTAACTTTAGTGGCTTCCATTTCCTCTCTTCCACCATGACATGAATGATTCGACTCAACATTTCCATTACTAAGATGAATATGTAAGATGACAAGGGATCACCTTGTCTAAGTCCTCTACTAGAGCAAAAAGGTTCAAGTATCAAGTCATTCAAGACAATCTAAAATTGAACAAATGATTAGCATGAACCAACTAGCTTTATCCATAAACTAAGGAAACTAAAAAACTACAAGGAGTTCCAAATTAAATCCTATTCCATAAGATCATAAGCCTTTTTTATGTCTGATTTCACCACCATCCAACATTTCTTCCCCCTTCATCATTCCTAAAGAATGTAAGACTTCTTAGAAAAAAAATGATGTTGTCTTTTGCTTCTCGACCATGTGTAAAACTCGTTTGTTCAAGACTAATTGGATCATTAAGTAACAACCTCAACCTATTAACTAAGCATTTGCTCACAATTTTATAAATGGTAGTACAAAGGCTGATGGGTCTGAAATCTTTTACCTTGTTTGCTCTAAGGACTTTCAAAATAAGCACTAAGGGAGTACCATTCAATTTATATGGCTCTCTATTAGAATGTTCCCAACTAAATCACACATTGTTCTTCCCATTGTGTCCCAACAATGCTTATAAAACTTCACATATAGCCCATCAATGCTAGGTGATTTGTTATTACCTATGCATCATAAAGCTTTTTTTATCTCCACATTTATCTAGTCTCTTCGGAGGAAATTCTTTTCTTCATCTATTAGCCTACAATAATCACTTTGCCAAACCTAGACGTCTTTTCAAACAAAGATTATTTCTAAGACTATAAATTTTGGGAAAAAAGTGGTATAAAGTTGTTTCACACCATCCTCATCATCAATCTACTTCCTTACTGAATCAAAAAGCATGCAGACTTTGGATTTAGATCTTCTCACAACTACACTAGCATGAAAGAACCAAGTATTAATCTTCTTATTAATAATCTAATTCAATCTTGCTTTTACTACCCAATGTTTTTCTTCTTGCTTTAAAATGCATCTTTCCCTTTTCAATCAAGATTTGTGTAGGTTGAGAAAATAAAGCTAGTTGAATTTCTTACAATTTATCTATAATCAACTTCTTCTTTTTTAAGACAAAGCCAAAAACCACCCTGTTCCATTTTTTCAGAGATTCCACAAATGTTGAAATATTTTCAAATAGTTGAAAATTGGACATTTCTAACCATATTCAATGAACTTCTTAAACTGAAAGTGGCTTAGCCACATAGACTAGAACCTAAAAGGTTTAGATGAGAGGAGTCCAACTTTCTATGTTGGATTGGAAGTCAAGAAGATTGGTAAAGGGTCTGACTTGTTTGATAAAACATGAAACAATTTTCATGTTGTGAGCACTTCAATAAAATCACCCAACATCACCCAAGGACCATTAATTTTATCAAGCCCACTCACAAAATTTAGCCTACAACAAGCATCTCAAATCCATAACAAAATTAGCATAAATGGCAGAAAGAAACCATGCAGGTCCATAATTACGTACCTGTAAATTCATAAGGATCTATTGGCATAAAATGTGATTTACATGAACAACAACAGTCTCAACAAACCACATGACAACTAGATAAGGCCAACATTGTAGCCTTGAGTTCAAGAAACTGCATATTCTTTAAGGCTTTATCCCTCATTTCTTTTCATCTAAGGTAGTCATGAGTTCCTCCTCCTTGTTCCCCTTTCTAGCCAACATTGTAGGCTTAAGTTCAAGCATGAATTTGTTCACAAAAATTACATGCATTGTTATAAATTATATAGGAATATAGGTTTACCTCTGTCTATTTACTGCATTTTGTTTTTTGAACCTCTTAGGTGAATTGCCTATGTCCTTAGCTTTATATGACAAATGCTTTTAAGTTGTTTTTCCCATCACTTCGGTGCACTTAATATATAGGAAGGCTAATGCTTTTTGTGCATATTGTCACTGTCTTTTGCATTTTCTTTTCTTATTTATTTAGTTTTTAATTATTGTAAGAAAAATTATAAACTATCAGTATAAATGCTAGCTCTTTATCTTTAACTGCTAAGAAAAATTGGAATATGTCAAAGCCATTGTAATTTATCATTTACTCATTTTATCTCCATGTAATTGTCAGTAGAAGCCTAGCTGGTGTATGAAAGCTCTGTACATTCTCATTTCTAAATTAACAAGTTACGGTTCTCACAAAATTCTCTCTAACTGTGAAACCAATCAGTAGGATCCATTCTTCTCAAATTTGTTAGGAGTTATTACGTTATTTACTTTTTTGTCTTTTCACTTTGCTTTTGAAGCAAGCTTTGAAAATGCTTCTCACATTAATTTTGATTTATTGAATTACTCAAAAAAATAAGGTAGGACCCATATTCATAAATTTTGAATCCCTGAATAAAATCTTTTGGTTAGATTGACATAGTGCGATATTAGTTTATATATACATGGAATTGATATCAGTATTTAAGAGCAAAAGATACATGTAAACTAGATTTGATATAGTTGTAGTCCATCTTCACTTGTGAAAGTTAATGTCTATGACCAACAAAAATTACATGACTCATTTATTCAAGGAATATGAAGGGCATCTTTATCTATACCTTGGAATTATTTGTATGCTTTTCATTAAGTTCTTTTAAATTTTAACTGATGATATGCATATATTGTTACTAGGTCTCAATGGACAAGGTAATGGAGGCTGTCCATGAGGTAAAGAAGGAATAGGATGAGGCCTTTAGCAAAACGCAAGAGTAGATAAAGGCAATTGAACAGTATGGTAAATCAAAGGAGGAAAAGAATTCACTTCCAAGACTAGATGGGCTTTCGCAAAAAGGCTTGGATTTGTTGAATTCATAGCAGTTCATGCCTAATGTTTTCAATTTTGTGTCTGAGCAAGTCTGTTGTAGAAATTCCTCTTTTCACACGCCCCTAACCCCACCCCACTTGATGGAGAGATGGATTTGTAAACACATTACTGTTGAATAATCCCCAAATGGATTGCTTATGAATTGTCACATTCTCCTTTAGTGAACATTTTTCTAGTTAAATCATATAGATGGAGGCAAATGATACAAGGTCAGTTTTCGGGCCATAATTCTCTCCTAGTTGGTGTGCTGTATAAGGAAATGCCAATAGAGAAAGTTTGTTTTGTGAGGTATAACTTGTGATGTCATGTATTACGATTAGAAGTTTTGGTTTTCTAACTATTAGTAGCTTTTTGAGATTTATGAAACTACAAAATTAGCAAAAGATAGAGAGAGTATTTAGTTTCAAAATATAAAAGTTAGACGCAGACAATTACTATTACCACTTTATTGTTGAATCTTTCTATGCACCAGTTAAATTAATCTATAATTTATTTTTTTCATGTGGAATAGGCATCTAATTGGAAGAGTAGAGCTGCCAGATAATTGGAATAATGATTTATGATTGAGTTTGAAGATATATATATATATATATATATACTAACGGATAATGTACCCGTATTACGTATATATAAATAAATAAAAATATGTAATATAATTAAATATATTATAATATTAATAAAAATTAATAATAGATAAGGAAGAAAGANATATATATATATATATATATACTAACGGATAATGTACCCGTATTACGTATATATAAATAAATAAAATTATGTAATATAATTAAATATATTATAATATTAATAAAAATTAATAATAGATAAGGAAGAAAGATAGATGGGGATCGTAAGGAGAAGAATAAGGAGTGATGAGAATATTGGAGGAGAAAGAGCAAGGAAGTAGTAAAAATATTGGAAGAGAGAGAGAGAAAGAGAGTAGTGGAAATATTGAAGGAGAAAAAAAGAAAGATGTAAAATCTCTAAATTTTCATATATCTATAATAAAACGTATTAAAGAATATTATTTATCAATAATAAAAATTTTATTTAAAAAGTTAAATAAATAAAAATAATTAAGATATTATTTTGACAGTTACTTAAAATTCTAAATGCTTTAATAATATAAATATATATTCTTTTTTAGACTGTTTTTATTCTAATTGATTAATTGCCTAACTATTCTATTTTTCTCTTATTATATATAAAATTACTATTACAGTATTTAGTTCCGTTTTAGACACTTAATAGCAATATTAAAATTTATGTTACATAAATTATTAAACAGCAATTTGTACCTCCACCCAAGAATTTGCTATTAAGTGATTTGCTCATCACTATTGACGTAGTTGCCCCTGCCAAAGGCCACTTGACTCCACCACCACCTGGCCCATGATCTACCAAACAACGACGAAGCCAACCGTCTCCAGTAACCTTCCATCACTCTGGTGACATTTTATTCTCTGTGATTCTCTCTCTAAAAAACCAGCTTATGTATCCATTTCGTTTCTCTCTCTTGTTCTTTCTCTCTCGAAATTCACAATTTAAAACAAATCCAGTTCGTCCGTTTTACCAATACCTTGACAGTGGAGGATCAATCTTTGTTCTATTGCTTTTTTAAAAATTAAAAAAAAAAATCAAGAATCAATCCATTTTTTTTTTCTTTTGTAATTATACGTAATACAGAGAAGAGTAGCTGGTGGAGCGTACATTTCGCAAACTTTCCGGCAATTTTGTCCATCTTTTCAAGAAACAAACACATTTCGACAAGTTGCGAAGATTAGGCCACATTGAATAATTGAAAATCAATTTCACATTGAAGAGAAGAGAGATAAGATTGTGCAAGAGACAGAGTGGAGACATCTGGTGAATTTGATTTGATTTTTCAGTTCTGGACGAAAACCTAACTCAGTCGTGACTTGTCTTCGAGTTAAATGGACCTCTCGTGTACAGTAGGGGCATCACGATGTTTTGCTTTTATTCGATTCATTATATTGTTTTTATGTAAATTTAACAATGTCATAGTCATGTGACAGCTTTTACATCTTTATCTCATTCCTATTCTTATTGAATTACAATTCAATTCTTTTCTTATTTTATATGATAAAGTGGATATGCTATAAATGTTATTGTCTATTTTACAACTTGAAATTGATTAAAAACTTCTTTATCTCCTCTAAAATGGGAGGAAGCTGGAGAGTCGAAGATAGCCCAACTTTTTCTTCTTCTTTTTTTTATTTTCCTTTTTCGTTCAAAGAGGTTATCACGTACCATCATCTAATTCAACTGAATTCCTTCTAACTATTCAAGTGTGCAATGAATTTCATATCTATCAGAGGGTATATGATTGAAATTGAAAACAACCTAGCTACGTGCCGGCTATGATTTTCTTAAATGGAAAAACTGGTCAACACAATGCAAAAAACATGTGCAAGTAATTCATTTAACCACGTTCGTGTCGATACCTTTTTGTTTTATGCGGCTAGTTCAGTTGATACTTGGTATCGAGTTAGCTCGTGAAGACGAGGATTTGCTTTCTGGTGGTCCCTCATGAAGTCACGGTACATGTACCTTTTTATAGTCGTTACTTTTTAGAGTCTATCCACGTGGGCACACAAGGGAAAACCCGATGGACCTATGATCGAGCTAATAATTTAAACTATTTTTATTTCCTAGAAAGTCATATTAATATTTTAAAAAACACTTTTTTTAAAGAAACTTACTATGTTATCCCTAAATTCCTTTAAAAAAAATTTCTTTATCCCTAAATTCCTTTTTAAAAAAATTCTTAACATTCTTTATCAATTATTTCAATACATATATCAATATGTATGCAATTTTCTTTTTTTCCTTTTCAAACTTCAAAATCATTAAGTCACTTGGATTGTACATGAGGCATAATTTTTTTTTCTTTTTTGGCATAATATATTGTAATTTAAGGAATGAGGAATTCGAATTTGATCAATTTTAATATGAGATCAGTATTTATATCATTAGATTACAATAATTTTAATTTCTATTAGCAATATTACTATTATATTTTATATACTTTTTATCGATTTTATGTAGTGTAAATTTTTCTAAGTAAAGTGCACATAAATTGTTGTGAAAAGATGGATCCCATTCGTTTACATAGATATTGCTGTAGTTTACACACTTTTTACCGATCTTAAGTAATGTAAATTTTTCTAAAGCAAAGTGCACATAAATTGGATGGGCAAAAAACAGAAAGAAAGAAAGAAAGAAAGAAATTGCACATGAATTGTTATAAAAAGATGGATCCCATTCCTTTGCATAGACATCGAAGTGTGTTTTGGATCAGATAAATGGAGCCTCAATGGCAAACTCAAACTAATAAATATCTTACGGACTGCTATTTTCTTGCTTGGGCCATATTGTTTAGGGCAACCAATGGATCCAATAAATAAGTCAAAAAGTTGGAAGTGCTATAACTTTCGGCCCACCAATTAGAACCTCCAAGTCCAGCCACACACCTCATGCTTGCCTATCTTCCACTTGTTTTTTCATATATATATATATATATATATATCTATATATATGTGTAAATATATGTATGTATATATGTGAATATGTATATAATTATTTGATTTCATGAAATGTGTTATATTCAAATATACTTGCAAGTAAATCTGTTGCTTTAAATTTTATTAGGCACTCTTAAAGAGCCTAATAAATGAATTTTATGTCTCTTTTCCACTCAATACTTCCATGTTAATCACATGTGAGTGTATTAAATGTTAAAATCAGTATCTTAAATTATTAAGAGCTTAATGTATGGGATGCTGGGTCAACATCATTTTAACTTTGCTGGAGATATAAATGGACCATATAATATCAAATTTCGTATCTCTGCTTTGGGTCAATTTGCAGCTGGGTATGGTAATTCACTATTAGAAATTCGGCCTTCAAATATCGAAAGAGAAATCCCTCTGAAAGTCCACACTGTTAGGTGTTACAAATTATAATGGTTCCCGTTAAATATAATCAACTTTTAAGTTCATTTATGGAGGAGTCTCCCTGGATTGCCACCGATCACCTCCTGCTTTCGGTTACGGAAACGCCTACTTTTTTATTTTATAAAATTTTTAAAGATTTTCCCTTTTTTATTATTTCAATTGTTAAAATTTTTTTATTACTTTATTTAAAATTCTTTTATTACTTTACCTTTTTATTTTATAAAATTTTTAAAGATTTTTCCTTTTTTATTATTTCAATTGTTAAAATTTTTTTATTACTTTATTTATTTTGATATTTCATTTTATTTTTATTTACTATAAACATGTGGATCAAAATTGTGCCACATGTCTTTCTCTAATGGAAAAAGTAACGGTGCCCGAATGCCAGAACATTGAGGACCGAAAAATGTAAGTTTTTTCTTCCTTTATTCTTTTTGTTTGAAAAATTTACTTGAAACCCAGTTCTCCGACAGAGTTAGCTGTTGAATATGAAAATCTTTCTTCATTCCACATAAAGTGCACGGAAATTTTTTTTCCTTTTTTTTAAAAAAAAAAAAGAGCTCTTGTTTGGAAAAAAAATAAACTTCTTAAAAATAATTTTGTAGTCATCATTAACCGAGGTTCAAAAATTAAAAAAAAAATCTCATAATAATTGAGCGAATTGATTCTAACCAAATCACTATTTAAATCAGAAAACTAATGTTTGGGTTATGGGTATAAGGATGTTAAAATTTAAAACACGAAAGCTACAAATTAAATTTTCAAATACAAAGGAATAATTTTATTTTCCTAATGTTTGACTGACCTAGTTAAAATTGAATTTTACAGAAAAGGAAAATAAATAAAATATTTATTATTTAACGAAAAAAGGCTAAAAAAGAAGGGAAATTTTTTATTTATTTATTTTTTATCAAGCACATTCCGTGTTGGCTGCTTATGTGCACATTTCAACTTTCACGTGATTAGGTCGTCATAATTCCTTTTCTCTAAAAAATTCTCTTTATGATGTTATGTTTTTTATTTAATTTTTTTTTAATTTTCAATTTTATGCTTTTTGAGTTTTTCAATTTTTTTTATTTGTTTTATTTCATTTGGAAAATCTTTTTTTCATTTAAAACTCATTATGTCTAAAGTACCCAATTTCTTTTTTTTTTTTTTTTTTTGAAACTCTAATATGAAGATCAAAACCCAAAAATTTGAGGATACCTAATTAAAGGCATCAAGGAAAACCACATGTCAAGCACACTATAAATTCATAAAGATTCTAAAACTCCTATTTTTTATATCAAAATTTTCTTTTTTCCTTGTTCCAAGATAACACAGTTTATCTCTGACTTGAATAGTTAAATTTAGACATTACTTTAGTAACTTTTGATCATTTCAAAATCGTAGCAGCATGCCTCAAAAATAAGATTTTCAATGGCCACTATTACTGATCAAAGAACCCTAAAATCACTAAAATGCCAAAAAGCTTGAATATCATCTCAAAGTTTAATTTTATGATTTTAATAAAAATCCTAAGAAACATGATTCATTAACGTAATAAACATAAAATACCCGAATTCATCTCAATTTCCAGTTTCAAGTTTCAAAATCCAAGAAAATTTCAAAAACTCTAAGAAACCTGAATTTACTTGTCTCGTGTTGCTATTATCTAAATATTGGTTTTTTTTTTTCCCGTTATTAGTAAAATGAGGAACCTAGAAAGTAGAAACACCAAAAACTGCCAAACTATTCTAAAAACTCAAATTTAAAACTAATGTAAACGCTATTTTTTTTTAAAAAAAAATTTGATTAAGACGAATGACACAATATCACAGTTAAAACAAGAACAAACAAAAAGAAAGAGAAACTAAATAATTAATATTCTTATCTTTTTCTGAAATTTTTTTTTATTTCTAGAACAATAAAGAATTATTAAATATAATAAAACAAAAATGAACATATAAATAAGGAAGAAAAAAAATACTAAAGCCCAACGCAAAGTGGGCCAATTCAATTGAATAGCCTTGGGTAGTTGTCAGCCGATAGGGTTTCATCGAATGGCCCTCCCAGGTGGTGTTGGTTTGATGGATTCTTCAATTTGTCAACTACTCACAACGTTAGAAGATGGCGCTGAGAAGCCCAAATGGCCAGCTGAAATTGGGCTAGATTTTCTGGTGTATTCATGAACTTGGATTGGGGTTTTTATCTTTTGGTGATGAATACTCGATTTTTGTGGTCAACTTCGACCAGTTTCGGTCGAAATTAGCAATCCCTAGAGAGAGAAATTAGGGTTTTGGGAGTAGTGGATGTACATGTGTGGAAACTCTGATTATGCACGATTTTAAATAAATATATTTAAAAACTCGAACTCTGCTTTAAAAAAAGTTTTGTTTTAATTCATTACGTTAAAAAGGGAAAAAAAAAAAAATCGAACTCGTGTCCTCACGTTTAAAATTAAAATTAAAATGGTGCATTTATGAGGTTCAAATCCTAACCCTCTGTTTGGCAAAATAATAATAATATAATAATAAAAGTAAAAATATAAAAAAAATCCTACCCCTATAATCCCATGCACATCCTTAATAACCAAGCTACGTTTATTGTACGTCCTACAGTGCAGCAACTACATTTTAACATATAAGTTATTTTAATGGATTTTGTGCTCCAATTTGTACTTCGGTCTATTTCATATTAAAATTCTTTATTTTTCTCCTAAAACAAAAATTAATGGACAAAAATGAAGTATCTATGATTAAATATAAGTATTAAATCATAAATAATCATTGAATAGGGCAAAATGCGCTGGAAAGTAAAAATGTTTTAACTTTTCTACGATTGAGTTCTAAAATTTTAATTTTTGCAATTGCACACGAAAAAAAAAATTACAGATAAAATAAAGTCTGATGTTTTATGTGATGCTAAACTCTCATTAAAACAAGATATAATTATTAGCACTAATCTTCAAACATCAGTGTCTTACATTAAGGATATATCCGATCAAAACCAAAACAAGTATACTCTGTTATGCCCGTTCTTTATTCAATGTTTCAGCGTCCTGAATAATAAAGCACTTAGTAGGGTATCATGTCGTGTTTAGTAAGTAGAAATTGTCTGTAATAAAATGGAATAAAATGAGTTGAAATAAAATATAATAGAAAGTAATAATTATAAAAAAAAATCATGAATTATTAAATGTTATAATTAAATTGAAAGTAAAATAAGTAACTTGATTAATAATAAT
Organism: Lumnitzera littorea; assembly: GCA_024138015.1. NCBI lineage: Eukaryota > Viridiplantae > Streptophyta > Magnoliopsida > Myrtales > Combretaceae > Lumnitzera > Lumnitzera littorea. The sequence continues at coordinate 110,191,370 of JAMXBB010000004.1, read as the reverse complement.
AAATAAAAAAGAAATAAAATCGAATTCTCTTCTTAAAACCATAATGGCTAAATCCATAGAATCACGATTTCAATTTCTAAACATAGGAAAGGAAATGAAACCTAAAATTGCTATTCCCTTTTTGTTTATTCTTGTATACCAAACATTTGACATGAGTTTTTACTTTTGAGAAAGCTTTTAATAATATTAACACGCTATACATATTTTGATGAGTAATTAAAAATTATCAATAAAATTTTGATACATAAAAATATAGATTCACTATCAATAATATGTGACTAAAGAGCTAGATAATCTTTATCATAATAATATCATCCACGAAATTAAGGAAATGGTCATGATAATTTAATAGGCCTTTTCAGAATATGCAACCTAAGTCCACTAAGTACAATACTCTGTTCTACTAAAATATGCTTGTCCACTTTCTCTCTTAACCACTCATGAAAAGGTATCGTCTCTTTCTTCTCTCGGTTGGTATTTTATTTCTCTCTCTCAAATCTTCTTTGTTCATACATAAACTAAACTAAGGTTTTAATTTCTATAAAGCAACTCTCAGTATTTCTTAACACTAATACCAAATCTAAAATCAGTATAATCAAATTTATCACTTGGTCTAACTGTTTTTGTCTTTTGATGGTTTACGAGGTACTTAAAAGAAAGGAGGAACAATATTAACTTGACTTCTAGTGCCAGTAATTCTCAAAAGTAGTTTTTTTATACCATTACTAATAAAAAGGATATTCCCTCTATCTTTACTTTATCTATTTATCTGTATGTTTAAATTTTATTATTTCTGTTATAACCCTAACTGTAATCTGCTATACATTTGTTTCTATTACTACTATTTGTAATATCTTGTTCATGTGCAACTCCATATCTATCAAATACAGTCTTTAAATTTTCTGGCCCACTTTAATACCCGTTTTGGCTTCTAATTTGTGGTGTGTGTAAACATAATTAAATCATTTTGATAAATTAACGAGTCCTAATCCATGGATGGTTAATTCAGGAACAGTTCAATACGCAAACTATTTTGTTATTACTTCCTTGTCTCGCATATACTAGGTTAATTTCAACTTTCATATCCGGGAAAATGACTTTGCCTCATATGTTAGTCAACTGATCATAAAGTCATAGAAAATCTATGATTAATTCTAAAGTGCGTGCATGAGGAAATAAACTTCTACATATAAAACCAGCAGGTTGTATTTTACAAAGCGTGTTTTGTATCTGGATCATATCAATCCAGATCAAGCACTCGAATCTATAAAAGCATGTTATTTAAATGATTGGTTAATTTGTGATTCAAATTCGTTCTTCAATCCGCTTAACAAACAAGTTATGCAGCACGAATGTATATATTGATAACAATGATGTCACGACCTATTCAATAAAAAAGTTAAACAACTTAAAAACCTATATATAAAGTTGACGTTTATCATTTTTTTTTCCTTATATTTTTGTTTTTTTTTTTAATTTCTCTGTGTTACAACAAATCTTTGTCCCAACCAATAACATGTTAACTAAGCTAGTTGATATTTAAGTCATATCCTATGATAGAGTTGCTTTGTTGGTGAATCGAGTCTTGCTACTTATTTGAAGTTTTAGTAAACACTTCTACTCATGCTTCTTGTTTCTCTTCTTGCTCTCTAAGAATGGATCTAATCGTTTCTCCAATTTTTTGTTCCGTTGTTCCTGCCATAGCCATCCACCGCACGTTTGTCCACATTTTCATCGATTACCGCTCTCCCTTCCTCGTAACCCGTGAGTCCCTTAAACTCCATAAAACCATAATTTTGATTCTTCTATTACACTAAAAACGATTCAATAATATTAATATATAATATGGATCGATAACTTTTATAATCTTATTGATATATATATCATATTAATATACTGTTACTGTACTTACATATAAATGATTTAATTAGTAATGATTAGTGCTGAATCTACTAAACTTTAGAGATTATGAATTGCAATTTCATAATATATAACATGTATTACAATATGTATATGCATGTAAAATCAAATGTTGCATAGGCATTGTTTTACATATAAAGATATTATGAATACCATCGAAAGATACTTTTATGAATATGTGTACTTATTAAAAAAAAATTTGATTCGGTTATTATTATCATTTACATGAAAGAGCATTGATATTTTATATAAAAATATTAACGTTATTGTTATTATGAATACCATCGAAATATGCTTTTTCTTTTTCTTTTTCTTTTCTTTTTTCAAATGAAGAAATTAAAAATCATCTTAGAATTTGTTAGTCCAATCTTCTTATTGCATTAATTCTTCCTAAAATTGTAATCACATGAGCCTACCTAATGTAATAAAAGTAATTATTAAGCGTAGATATTAATTAAAAAAAAATTCACATGCATGCATACGTAAGATTTTCTTTTTTTTTTTTTTTAATCTCATAATACATTATCTATATGCTTTTGATTATTTAAGTAAAATGTTCGAGTTTGGAATCATTACACAATTTGCTTCATAGATATAAGTGGATAAAATTATTCGTATGCTTCTAATCAAATGGTTGTCATGTATGAGAGTAAATATTTCAACATTATCTATTGATTATTTTTATATGTAACAGCATATGAATGTTTCACATGTATATAAAACTTTTTTGAAAATAGAAAAACGAGATATAATTATAAAATGATTATATATCATGCGTAGACTTTTTTTTCTTTTGTTTTTTTACACCACAGAAGTGAATTTTATTTATTGAGGCATAGTAATATATAAGTATATAGAGTACTCACAAAATACATTAAAAAGACGGAAATCCAAAATCCAATCGTAAATTAACGTATTCTCCATATAAAAATATAGGTGGTATTGAACTGGAAAAAATTCCTCGACAATTAGGGAACGAAACCCACAACTTTAACCCAGATTTGAGAAAGATCCCAAAGTGGGAGCACGTGTAGAAGTTAGAATATAGAAATTCTCGAGTGTTATTTATGAAATCCGCCTAATCCCGACCTTACGTAACTTTTTCGGTCTCTTCTTTGAGGGAACTTTTTATGCCTTTACTTTTCCCAGTTGGCCGGCTAACCTTTCTACAGTTCTCATCCCACCAGACACCAATTGCGACCCAACAAGGCCTTGTCCTTTCTCTCTCAATTAGTGAACAAGCACTTTACATCCTCAACATTTAGGTTATATGTATGTATGTATATATATATATATATATATATAATATGTTCGGAGGAATTAAAGGCAGCGTATTTATATATAATCTAACGGTTTTAAGAGAAGAATTTTTCTTTTTTGTTTTTATTTATCTTACTACCTATAAGAATCAAACATGAAAAACAATCAACAAGCACCTCAATCATCGAGATATACCTTTAAGAAAAAATAAACTTTTTCTATCCCTAATGGTTTGGAAATTTCATAAATAAAGACACCATCCGTCTGTCGATACGAAAAACAATTTAATAGTGTATTATACATATATGATATATAAATAATAAAAAGATGTTGATATGTATAATGTGTATAAATCATATATAGTAATTGATTTATGAATCATTTCTTTTATTATAATTCGTGTGAGTACTTTATTAGTATTTACACATCACATATATATATTACGTAATATATAATACTTATTGGATTTTTTTCTATAAATATAGTTGAATATATGGAGCGGTAGATTTTTCCTTTAAAGGTTCCAAAAACTTAGAGCTATTGCAGCCATGTGAAGTAGACAATAATGAGCACGCATGCATCGGCAAAGACGTGCATGGTATTTAGTAAGAATAAACCTTCTTAGGTCATCCACGTATTCCTTGAAAAGAATGGAGTTAAATTGATTCCTATCAGTCAACGGATTCTTTTCTGGGTGGCAAGAAAGGCCCTTTTCTCCTAACTCAAAAGTTTATTTCACAAAAAGAAAAAATGTAAGAAATGTTAAAACATTTACCAACAAGCACGTCTATTTTTTTATTATTTATTTTGCGTGTTGCAAAATAATTATCAAATAAAGTGAAGAATATTAGCATTAGTCTTCAAACATCTAGGTCTTACATCAAGGATATTTCCTATACAAACCAAAACAAGTATATTCTGTTATGCTTATTCTTTTTTCGATGTTATAGCAGGTCACTTACGTAGGATATGAGTTTGTATTTCACTTATTGGTTGATGATAATATGAACAGACTAGACGCGGTTTGATAGTAGTTGTCATAATGATATCATCGATGAAATTAAGGAAATGGTCATGATAGTTAAATCATCTCGAGAAAGACAGTCTACATCCATGGATGGTTACTTTAGGAACAGGTCAATACGCAAACTGTTGTGCTAGGACTTCCTTGTCTCGTGTATTCTAGATTAATTTCGACTAATCCAAGAAAATGACTTTGCCTCTTAGGTCATCAACTGCTGACAAAATCATACCACATCTACGATTAATTTTAAAATATGTGCACAAGAAATAAACTTCTACATATAAGATTAACAGTCCCAATTTATAGAACATCATTCGTGCCTGAATCATATCAATTTGTATTCAAGAACCTAAATCTATGATACACGTCACTCGAAAACTTAGTTTGTGATTCAAATCCATACTTCCATCCATTTAACAAACAAGTTATGCAAATGAACCCATATATCGATCATGATCATGGTGAACAATGTAACAACTAGACCTGAAAGGGTTGATTTTGAATTGTATACCGACCTAACTCATGTAAGGTTGGGCTAAACCGTCGAGTCCTAAGAGTCCAAGTAATTCAAGGAGATGGAATCGCTCAAATCTGCAATTCATGAACCACCGAGTCGACTCGCCATTAAACTGACAGGTTAGTCCAGTTGGTTCACCTCCTAAAAAAGAGAGAGAGAGAGAGAGAAGAGAGGTTATTAAATAGGAAAAAAATAATTAGATAATATTCATTAGGTTATAACATATCAAAACTACCTTTTTTGTATCACGCCTCAAAGCAGTAGAGTCGTAACAACTTTATCGTGTAAATTATTCTAAGATAGAAATTAACCTTGCAACCGTTATCTTAGACCTAATATATACAAGGCTTCCACGACTAATTCACTTTGAAGTAAATAATTCGTAATTTAAATAAGTCATTTACCTAAAAAAGTAACCTTACAACCGTTATCTTAGACCTAATATATACAAGGCTTCCACGACTAATTCACTTTGAAGTAAATAATTCGTAATTTAAATAAGTCATTTACCTAAAAAAGTAAGAAAATATATACACATTAGAATTCGGTTATTACAATTAACATTTACAACATATCACTGTAATCTATTTCCTAGTTAATACATTATTCAAAAATGAAAAATTCTAAAATAAGAGTTTAGACCTTAAAAATATATATCTGTTCTTCAAATGTTTTTCCTCACTCCTTACGATCCAACAGTTGCTAACTTTAAAATAGTTGTAAGCCGCTTCTTAACCAGCACTTGCAACGATGTCTATAGGGATGTGAGCAACCATAACTTAGTAAGTTAGGATGGAGGGCTTAAAACTATATCACTAACACAAACAAGGTTATCAACCAAATCATTAGGTGCAATGCATGTTTAAGCAAATGCCACCGTACGACGTTGTCCGACCCGTCGTAAGATTAAAGAAATTGTGTCCACTCTAAGCCGGGCTGAGGAGTTGTCGTTAATACAATAGTTCACGACCAAACCCAAGCTTGTGCAATGGAGACATTGCTCCTCCCGCAACTACTTTCAAACCATTGACTTCATTATTGTCACGACCTCCTCACTTATCACTTAATTCGACTAAGAATGAAGAAGGAACCTATTATGCTATTTAACACTATCCAACGCTATCCCTTTCGAAAAGGTCGGTATTTGGCAAGAGAATCCTAAGTTTCCCTTAATGGGTCGCTATGCAGGTTCGATTTATGATTATAGGTCATATATTTGATTAGATCTAGTTTAAGGTAATCAATTATTTCATACAATACAAGCCAAGCAGCAATTCAAAAATCATATCATCAAGTATGATACAATTTCAAACCTCTAAAATACAACACTATATTAATCCCAACTTACTTGGACTCCTTACTTGCTCACTTAAGATCCGACTCGCTCAAGCTATTGCCGATCATTCCTATAATACCAACGTTGTCTCAATTTTCATATAACTGTTATAAATTAGTTTTTATCCTATAATATTTATTGTTATCTTTGGTTTAGGGTTTAATATGTCCAATTATCTAGGTTCTTAAATCTTTTACAATTATTATGAGTTTGGGGTACATTCGGGTTTAGTATCCGTATCGATTTTTAAATTAGGTTTTAGTTCAATTTCTAAGTACTGTTTTATACCCTAACCCTAGAAACTCGTTTCAACTCATGATATGAAATTAATCACATTACTTCTAAATATCCTAAATATTATAATTACCATTAGTTAGTATTTTATTCCACCTGGTACACTTAAATCCTTATTAGTGTACCAAATTTACACTTAATATAAGAAATTTTTATATTTTTCATATAATTACATAAATTTAAGTTTTCTATCAGATTTATTATATATTCCTATTATTTATATAATATCAATTTTTATCTTAATATTATCTATTTATTATATTTCCAATAATTAGATATTATGTGTTATCACCTATTATGTATATAATATACATCTAATATTTCTATCACTCTAATTACCATCTCCCAACATCAATTAATATTTCAAAATGTCTAAATTCATCCCAAATCAGATTTTACACCTAATTACCCTAATTTACAAAATTAACTTAAAATTTACTATTTTTCCCTATTACTTATTTACTACATAATTATCATAATAATTACATCTAACACCCTAAAAGATACAAATACCATACTTCATCACATTTGAACATCTTAAAACATATAACGATTAAATCAGTAATTAACCATTTAAATACTTAATTAACAAAAAATAACCTATTTTATGCATCATTGTAAAGTCTAAAAATTATTTACAAATTTCGAAAATTAATTTTTGAAAAAGGGCTTTGTGGTACCATTTTATATCATCTAAGTAGTCTACACAAAAATTTTGGGCTCAAAACTATATTCATAAGGTCATTTATTTCTAATCCTAAACATGTTTGATTTTATTCAATTTCTTAAGGACCATATATCACGAGACATATTTTCATTAAAATAATATTTTTCCTAAAAACTACATACAAAAATATTCTAGAATAATAAGTTTAATAATTTTTTAAGAATATTTAATATTTTTACAAAATTAAATAAAATTAGGTTGGAAATCAAACTCACCTGTGTGGGTGGCTCTGACCACCGTCGGCCACCATGGCCTTCTCGGCCGGTTTGGGCATTGCCACCACTATGTGGTGGTAGTGGTGGTCCACTCCCAAGTGCTCATCAGGTCTAGGTTTTCCTTAGAAGCCTCAACTGTATAATTTTTTATGATTTTTTGTAAAACCTTAATTTCTTCTCAATTTCACCTCTCTCTAATTTTCTAAAATTCTAGACATCCAAAATAAGCTTCTGAAAAATTTGGGGTATTTATAGAGGTCTTGGGGAATTATTGTGTATTAATTAAACAAGACAATTGTCTTGTCTGTTCTTTTTTTTTTTTTCACTTTCTATTTATTGGATTTTATTTGGTTGATTTTGTTTCTTCAATTCTAGATTGCCACAACCACTTTTTGGAATTTTCCTCATTTTTTTATTTTTTCTTAATTAATTATGAATTTTCTTTAATTATTTAGCATTATTTTAGCACATTTTGTGTATTTCAAGTAATTACACATATTTTTACCTACATGTAAATTCATATATAGTACAAATAAATATTCATAAATATTATTTAGGTTATTTTATAATTTTTAGTGTGTATATAATTTATTTCTAGTAATTTGTTAATTATCGAAATACATTTTATGCATTTTCGATAAATAATTAGTAATATACTTAAAATTTAAAATTTTTATATATTTTTATTTTATTACTTATTTTCTTAAATTCAAACTTACATAATCATTTTTACTAATTTTTCTAGCTTTACTTTATAATTTAGGTTTAATCGGATCCTTTAGCCGATCAAAACCCCGAGTAATTGGATGTTGGTCTTACACTCTGCAATGGTGAAGGATAATTTTTTAAAAATCATATCATCAAATTAATGATAGATCACTAATCATAAATTAATTATATGTTAATAATAAATCGAAAATTTAATTTAAGTTAATGTAAGTCCTTTTTATAAAATTTGTCGAATATTAAGACTTAAATATGAGGGAAAGGTAAAATTTGAGGGAAAAAAATAAAAAAGTTATAATCACATTAAGTCGAAAATTAATAAAAAATTAAAAATTATTAATGAATTAGTATACTTAAAAAAAAAGAGAGAAAGGATATCATGTTATTATAATTTATGAATGTATTTAAAAAAAGAAATTAATAAAATATTAAATATTATAAAAAAAAAAAAGATTTAAGGGCTAAACCGGCTTGAAACTACCTGTCCACAGGTTAGTCACGATTCAGCCATAACTGAGCTAATAAACCGACAATTCTAGACCGATTTAAAGTCAGGGTGATACGGTACGTAAGTGAAGTAACAATAACTCAATACAAAAGTTAAGCGAGTTAGTAAATAAGCCCATTTGGTGAACATGAATTTGGATAAAAACTCAAAAGTAGGTTGTAAATGAGTTTAACCCATTTAAACCCAAGATACTTTTAATTGATCAAAACAAAACTTAGTTATAGTTATGTAGTGCAAGTTCGATTATAGGTTTGAGCAATACCAAATCGCCAATCTTAACTATTGCAAGTAAGTGTTTTAATCCATTATTCCTTACTGCTTGTGAACCCTAAGTTATATCAATTCGTGTCGTCCAAGGGAAATTTCATTTGTAGAGAAAGAGAAATGACTAAGATGAAATCTAGGGTAGGGCATTTAGAGAAAAACATTAGATCATTAGAACAAAATGTGAATTCGATGAAGGAAGATTCCAAAGGGAATTTTACTAAATTGCAATATCAAATCATTGTGGTTAAAAGAAATGCTATGGCAAGTTCGTCTTCATTGAAAGCTTCGATTAGTAATCTCAATGCTACTCTTACGTTAATTTAGGTGATGCTATAGAATTTGAGCAAGAATTTGCATAATTTAGAAAAATTGAAAGAAAAAGTGAAGTCATCATCTAGCATGCGAATTGAGCCAAGTCGAGAAAGAGAAATTGGAGAGGAATCAATGTACTTAGAGTCAAATGATGAATATAGGTCTAATGCTTCGATTGTTATAATAAGGCTCAATTTTAAAAAGAACCTACAATCTCTTAAACACTAAAGTTTTTATATCTTTTAGAGAAAAAGTTAATGGATTAATGATAACATCACTTCTTTTATTATACCATGAAGTGGAGCAAGATGTAACTTATATACAAGATAACAAAAACCTAAGAACACAAACGAATCAATCATACTAACACCAAGTAGAAACCTATAAAAATAACACAATCAATGCACATCAAACACAACCCTCTAAAGAATCTTAATTCTTGTGTTGTAAAGTTTTGGGCTCACATGAATGACTTTTCTCCTTAAAAATGTAAAGAGAGAGAGAAAGAGAGAGAACAAGTATTCTCTCTCCTCCTTCCCCCCTCTTTCTCTTATCTCTTCCCTTCCCTTTCACCTTGTTTCATCTATGCTCTTCCATCACCTTACTCCTTCCTCTCAATTCTTTCTCTCTCTTCCCTTTCCTCTATCTAGCTTCCCATCTTCCCATTTCATTTCTTTTCTCTTTCTAACCCTTTACCTATTTCTTTCATTTCAAAACCGTAGTTTTCACTTTCCTACCCTTGATTGCCACCTTTCTCTTAACCTCTCTTTATCCTTTCTCTATAAAACCTTAAGCAATCTCACTATCCTCCTTCATCCCTCTTCCTCCCTTTATTTCCTTTCCTAGCTTTTCTCTTTGTTTCATCTTTCAATGTCTCCTCGTGGTAAAATCTCTAGTAAAAGTTCCAGCAGTGGTTTAAGGTTCGGATCTCAAGGCGGCTTTACCTTTTGATAAAGGAAAGGAAAAGCCAAGGATCCTTTCGTCTTTTTGACTAAATAAGGTGAAGCTTCATCTTTTGTTGTCAAAAGGTTAAGCTTTTCTTACTCAAAGACTATAGCTTCTTATGGCCTACAAGCAACTCTTGACAGTGTTTCCTCTCTTGGAAATACAACTTTAGAAGAGCTAAATATTGTGTTAAACAAAGTTGAACCAAAATATGTTGTCCAAAATCAGGGCCAAGAACAAAAACTCCCTCCATTGCAAATGCTAACAAAGTCTCAATAGGTTAGCATCCAGGCACAAGTACATATGTTGACATTTGTGCCTCTTGCCTTAACTAAGTAGCTTCTAATTTTAAGCTAAGGTTCATTCCTCTCCTTCATCGAGGCAGCATTTCTAAGGTTAAAATCCCTTTAGAGATTGAAGAAGATGGTACTAAGTACTAAGATTCCGCTTTAATGGGATTTTTTTTAAAGAAGAAGATCCCTTTCTCCTTGGTTTAGTCAATTGCAAAGTGTATGTGGAGAGACCATAGTTTTTCCCTTGACATCACCAACAATGAGGGATGCTTTTAATTTGTAAGGGATCAAGACCTTTCCCCTATTATGGAAAGAGCATGGTTCTATGCAAAACAACTCCTTATTTTTCAAAAATGGCGAAAGGGTATGTCTCTTAACATACCTTAACCTACTAATATTCCAATTTAGACTCCATGGTGAAACGATATGTCTCTTGACATACCTTGACCCACTAATATTCCAGTTTGGACTCCATTTTCTTGTATCCCTTATGAGTTCCCAAACTTAGAATGTCGAAAACACATAGCTAGTGCTATGGAAGTACTTTTATGAGCTGAATCTTTAATAGCCTCTAGTGGTAGGGCGAACCAAGCACGTATCCTTATGGAGCTTAATGCTAAGGATGACTTAGTAAGTCAAATTGAAGTAAAATAGATAAATGGTTCTATTACTAAAATCCTCGTTAATTACCAATGGCTCCCCAAATGTTGTGCCAAGCATAAAGTTTTTGGTTATTTATGCGATACTTCTATGAAGGAAGTCAATCATACCATTACTAGAAGTTCTAATGCTAAGGGTGAAGAATGGGTCAAAGTAAGTAGGAGAAGCAAAGCAATTACTAGTTAGATGAAGGCTCTAAGGACTCCTCTCATTTGAGTATGCAAAATGGAAAAACTAACCCATCATTGTATTGTAGACGATCTACTCCTTCTCTATAGGATAAACTTGGAATTAATATCTTGTATTCATGAAGCCTTAAAACTATTTTCCCGCATGTTTGGCTTAGTTGCAAAAGAAGAAGTAGAATCTTTTTCTACAACCTTCAAAAAGTACCAAGGCTCATATTTGCAGGCTATTGAAGTTCATAGAGGGCACACTCCTGATCAAGTACCTTAGTATACTATTAATATCTACCAAGCTATAGAAGCATGATTATATGGCCCTTTGAGATAAAAATGTAGCTCGTATCTCTTCATGAACTATTGAATTTCTTTCCTTTGTGAGGCGTCTCCATTTCATCAAATCAATTTTATTTTCCATACAAGTTTATTGTAGCTCAATTTTTCTCCTCCCTAAGTCGGTTGTTCTACATATTAAGAGAAGTCTTAAAAATTTTCTATAGAGCGAAAGACCAAATGTTTCAACTAAAGCTAAAGTCAAGTAGGAGGTGGTCTATACATCTAAAAGGTGTAATGGTCTTGGGATCCCTAATCTAGTCTTGTAGGACAAGGTGGCTTAGGTGAAGCTTATATAAAAGTTATGTAACACCAGAGAAAGTGAGTTATGGGTATATTGGACACATTTAACCTGCCTCAAAGGGTGAAGTTCTTCGGTAGTTAGAGCACTAGCCTCTTGTTCTTAGATTTGGAAGAAGCTTCTAAGTCTTTGCTCCTTGGTACATACACAAATTCCATTGGAATGTTAATAACTAGTTATCGATAACTCTCTAGTCATACTTTTGGCTACCTTGTGGTACCTTAAACTCCATAAATAACGAACTGGAAATTGTAAACTCTAGTATTTCTTATAGTACTAAGCTTTGTTGCATCATGGATGGAGCAGAATGGAGCTTAACTTCAGGCGCCCTATGAGAAGACCTTTGCATCCCCCTTTATATCAAGTTAAATCTATTATAAACGAATGTGCTTAGATGGAATTATTCTTCAATGAGTGAATATTATATAAAGAGTAGCTATGATTTCTTAGCCCCTCATTCTTCTAGTGATCATTGGCATAAAGTTATGTGGAATCAAGCTCCAATACCTAGAAATGGCTTTTTTCTTTGGCTTGCATGGTTAGGCTCCATACTCTAGATAGATTATTAGTTAGGGGTATTGTAACCTCTCCCACCTGTTTTCCATACTCTCTAAGTGAATGAAGACCACTACCCCCTACTTGTTCTTTAGTTGTTCCTATACTTCCTAAGTATGGAGGCTAGTTTGTGAGGCTCTTGAATGCCCACCCCCTTACTTATCTTAGTTAAGAGCTACATGTGGCCTAGTAGCATCAACTAATTTTAAATTATTGAAGATAAAAGTGTAAAGAGTGTACCTTACAACAGCTGTTTATTGCATTTAGAGAACAAGAAAAAGTGTTTGTCTCAAGAACTGTACTAGTCAAAGCTCCTTAGCCAACCAAATTATAGGTTATTCTAGGTTTCCCATGGTGTTTTTGTTTACTCTTCTCATAGATAGAGTGGCTATGTAAGCCTTCCCATCATATTAATGGTTTGCATATTCTTCTTCTGACCAATGAAATTTACTTGTGCCAAAAAAAAAAAAAAACCCTAGATTGATTTTAGGAAGTCATCAAACCAATAAACAAAAATAGAGAAATTTCGTCACTACACTTACTGCACATCACAATCACTACCTTAAACATATACCTTATATTGTGGCTCTTCTTTCACATGCAATTTCACATATTCCATTGTGATCTGTGTAAACCAAAATAAAGAAAGAAAATAAAAAGAAAACCTTATAAAAGAAATTCGTATTCTAATGTAAGTAAATACCTCATTCATTTACTCTTTGAATTTAGCGAATGCAGCACAATTGACATATTCCCTCTTGATGGCATCAATTATAGTATCCAATAGAAACTGCAGAAATGCATCGGACAATAAAGCATCACCTAACGCTCCTTGAACAACATTAGGAGTAGCATCAACATCATTGCTAGCATCTGGTGTGACTTTAACCAGCAATTTCCTCTCTTTCTTGACCTACATCAAAAGTTTAATTAAGCATTTTAACCAACGAAAGGGAAACACAAGATAATGAAATATTCAAATCGTAGCTAAACTAGCATTGGGAACATCATCAGCATCAATAGTGTATGGTGTAACTCTACCTAACCATTTCCCCTCTTTATTAACCTACATCAAAATTTTAATTAAGCATTTTAACTAACCAAAGGAAAACACAAGATAATGAAAGTTCAAACCATAGTTAATATGGCATTAGAAACACATTAGCATTGATTGAAATGTCTAGTATGACTTTCCCAGTTGTTTAGCAATTCTTACCAAAAATGTGCTAGTTGTCATGGTGGGATTTTATATAAAAAGAAAAGAATAATAAATCATAAGAAAAAGTGGAAAAGAAAGGAAATTGAGATATATATATATTAGTGGACACGTATTTAAAAGATTAAAAAAGGAAAACAAAAGATAGAAAGAGAAAATATTGAATTTATTAAGTAAAATATACCATAACTAAATAATAACCCGTACAATACATAGGTTTTGTTTTAAAATGTACTAGTAGATCTATACCCATGATACGCGTGCAAAGTTAAATAATGATATAACAAAAAACATTTACTCAAATGAATAATACAAAAGAAACAATGATTAAAAAGAATACTTTAATTATCAATACATTGCGAACTTGTGTCTATAAATACTTTAATTCTATTGTTGTTGCAAATTAATTATAAACCTTTATATCTCTCTAATATTAATTATAGAGTTATAAATAAAATAAATAAATTTATTTAGTATAATATCCAATGTTTTGAGATTTGATTTTCACTGTTATGGTCATCTTTAATCCTTTAGTCTCTCAAGCATCTTTAATCCCATTTTGGCCTATATTTGAAAGATAAATTCTAATAGGAGGAGCATTCACTAAACATTAAAGTCAGGAATACAAACATTAGAAAATAGTTCTTCAAAGTAATAGCATATAAATTCACATGTAAAAGGTTAGGTAACGTAAGAATAATAATATTAATAAAACGTTGCAATTACTACTAAAACAATTCATCAAATCTTAATGAAATCCTACCTAAAAATAGAAAAAAAAAAAAAAGACTCATTGAAAAACCTCTTTCTATGTAGAAAATCGAATGACAGGTCGATTCCATTTCTTGTTGAGATATGGTGATCTATGCGTCGCAACTCAATGGTTATTGGGAACTGTTATTAAGATGATAAGCTTATCGAATATCCTTTTTTATTACAAACTATAGAATAAATATATATATATATATATGAAAGATTTGGAGAGATTTGTTAGTAGATAATGGAGAGAAAAATGAGAAAAGAATGGAAGAAATTAAATAGTAGTTAAAACATACTTAAAGCATAAGGTACAATTATGGAGTTAGATTAGTATAATAGCAACGGATAATTCAATTTGCTCCCACTGACGTATGGTTATTGCAATAAATTTTCAAGATTGTTGAAGAAAATCAAGTTTCTAAATGATAACAGCTTGTTCTTTGGAGAAACTTTCACAAACACATATTGGGCCATGTTATCTTACCAAGCCTATAATACTAAAATCACTTGTTTATAAAAAAGTCAATCGAACAATGCATGAAAAATCAAATGTACGAACCAATCAGTGAGGGAATTTTGAAGCCTAGAACTAAAGTCACCCCATCAAATCGACCATTTGAAATCAAGGATAGATGAAAAAGACGCCATGAAATGGAAATTAGAAAAAAAAAACAAGATATTTGCATCATAAGATATTTGCATGTATATGAGAAGATGTGGAAGCGAAAGAAAAGAAAAATAAGTCGAAAAAAAAAATGGAAAAATAGGTGTGTTTGTCTCATGGGACAAACTATTTCCTAGAAAATGGTCGTAAAAAAATAATTTATAAATTACTATTGCTAAATTGTATTTTAAAAATGCGATTCAACATTTTCATGAAATTTGGTCACGTAACTTGAAAGATAGAGGAAATTAGGAAGAAAACACATTTTCCTAATGTGATTTTATAATCACATTCCGAAAATACGACTCCTAAATCACATTAGCAGGATGTGCTTTCTTCAGAAACAATTCCTCAAGAACACAATTGCAACAGTAGCCTCCTCCAATACAAACACTATATAGTAGCTAAAAAAATAAAGAAAGAAAGATAGCAGTTACAAATAAAATAAGATAACCGTTTAAATAATTTTAAAGTATATAATAAAAAAAAGTAGAGCCGAATGGTAGTTACCAATCCTTATTCGCTTAAATATTACAGATGAAAAGCATGTAAAATCGTAATGTCAAGTGCACATTGTTTTATATATACAAATATTATGAATACCATTGGAAGATGCTTCTGTGGTATGTGTACTCAATGACAAAATCTTGTTAAGTTAATATTATTATTATTCATTTATATGACGATGCATTAATATTTTATACAAATAAATATTGACATTACAACAGGAAGTTCGTTAAAGAGAACTATATTTTGAAGGGTATAGGGTATATAATGGGACCTAATAGGAAAATGTTTGAGAATTCACAATAAACTTTTTTCTTCCCTCAAACGAAAAAATTAAAGATCATCTTTTGTCAATCCACTCATCTTATTACATTAATTCTTCCTAAATCCAAATAAAAAACAGAGAACAGGACCAGATAAAAAATTTACAAAATTAATTGATTGTAATAATATAAGCCTACCTAACGTGAAAAAGCAACTATTAAGCATAGATATTAATTAAAAATAAAAATATATATGCATGCCTACGTAAGATTCCTTTTTTTTTTTAATCTCATAATACATTATATATATGATTTTGATTATTTAAGTAAAATTAGGAATCAGCAGGTATAAAATGGATAGGGTATAAAGCTTTACCCATATCCTACCCTATAAATACAAGTTCTCAAACTTTACTATCTTATCCTATTCTATGGCATTTTGGAACCACCCCATATCATGTACCTTATAAAGCATGTAAATCTTTTTCTTATAAATTTTAATATAATTAGTTTCTATTTATTTTTCTTTCTTTCCAATTTCTTTCGTTTATTTTTCTTTAACGATTATTATTATACACACATATCAATTTTAGTGAATCCTAGTCTCGACTTTAAATATTAAATAAATAATTGAAAATTGGACTCGTTTGGGGGGTTGACTTATTTTAGCAATAAGAATATTCATAGATTATAAATTACAATATTTGAATTCATAGTCAGTATCTATAATGATATTCTATACATCACAATATTAAATCTTAACCTATCAACTAAGTTTTTTTCAAATCTAGTACAAACCTTAATTTTGAATAAAAGAAAAATGTATAAATACTAATTTTGACTAAATCTTGACTTGAACAATATTATATAAATTTATTAAGAAATATTTTTCAAACCTAATATAAAGAAATTTCTGCATCAAAAGAAAATAAGTTAATAACATATCTTATTTAAGTGGGTTCACATGTATTCTTTCTTTTTTCACTTTAGTATAGTTGGATTTAATAAATGAGATAAATAGAATGGAAAGAATATGCAATAAAATAATAATAAAAAAAAGACTAAGAAGGAAGATACTAACATAAGGACATAATGGATTGTGTTTTGTTATTCTTTTAATTTTAAACCTATACAAATGAAATGGTATTTTTTTATTTATTAACTTTATTTAATTATTACTATAGAATAGGTTTAAAATACCTTAAAACATGTATCCTATATACTTTAAAACATAGATTTTAGGATGAATACAAAATACCATAATCTCATATCTGTATTCTACCTTATAAATATAGGTTCCAAAAAATTACTATCTAAAACCTATCTTATAACCTCAAATATCCACCCAGAATCTATTCGGTCAAACATGATCTAGGTTGGTATCTTATATGATAGGGTTATTTGCTCATCTCTAAGTAAAATGCTCAATTATGGAATTACTACACAATTTGCCTCACAAATATAAGTAGATAAAAATTTTTTTCTTTTCAAATTGTATTTTAATTCGTATCGTGGGTAGTCAAACGTTGTCATGCATGAGAATAAATATTTGAATACATATTAATTTTTTTTTAATAGATGATAACATATAAATGCTAGATGCATGTACATAATACTTTTTAAAAATAGAAAGACTTGATATAGTTACAAAATGATTGTATAGCACGGGCACATATAGAAGTTAAAATTTAGGAATTCCCAAGTGTTATTTATGAAATCCGTCTAATCCCGACCTATACGTAACTTTATAAGAGTCTTTTCTTGGGGGAACTTGTTGATATACCTTTACTTTTCCCAGTTGGCTAACCTTTCTACAGTTATCCATCCCACCAGACACCAATTATGACCCGAGATGGCCTTATCCTTTCAATCTCAATTAGTCACCAGCAGTTTACATCCTCAGATAGAAACTCTAATCATTCAGTTTTTCATTGATAGATGTTGGACGAATTAAAAGGCAGTGCAACGGTATATGATCAGCATTCAGAATGGAATTGAGTAAGATTGGAGTGATAAATCCATTTTGGTGTTTGGAAAGTCACATTTATTTGTTGATTCAATTCCAATATAATGTTTGGTTGTAATCTATTCAAAATGGAGTGGAATGTAAATATAAAAATATTTATAAAAAATATTCTTAATTATTGATATCAAAATTAAACTGAAGATTAAATAAATAATTTTAAATTACTGATAATTAATGATGATAAAATAAAATCTTAATTCTACCCTTTCAAAAATTAAAACCAAAATTCCCGTTTAAAGTCAAATAGCTAATTCCTATGAATCATGATTTCATTTGTAAAGTACTTCCAAAAATGACAAAGAACCGGAATCCTAATTTCATTAGGAGTACATATTTTCCTATATCAAGCATTATTTAAGGGACTTAAAAGGTGGAAAACTTTCCTTATCTTGCTGTCTATAAGAGCTAAAACGTAAATAACTTCCTCAATTTAGATAATATTTTAACTACTGGAACATACCCTCACGGAAAAGAAATCTTCTCAATCTCTAGTAGCTTGACCATTGTATATATAAAGACACGGTGGGTTTATAATGTACGATGTAAAAACATTATAATATATGGTTGAACATTTGGACTTCTTGTGTTTTCAATTGGTTTACAAAACATAGAACTGTTGCAGCCATGTGAAGGAGACAATGTGGCACACATGCATTGGCAAATAGAGAAGTGTATGGTATTTAGGAGGAATAAACCTTCTCAAGTCATTCACGAATTCCTTAAAAGAGAATCGAGTTAAATTGGTTCCCATCGGTCAACGGATTCTGTTCTGGGTGGCAAGAAAGACTCTTTTCTCCTAACTCAATCACATTTGCATAGTTTCTTTTTCTTTCTTTCACAAAAGAAAAGGTAAAAAAAAAAACAATGAAAAAAAATTGTAAGAAATGTTAAAGACATTTGCCAATACGCACATATGTATTTTTTTTATTTGCGTTTTGTATTTAATAAGAAAAGAAGAAGACAGTTATAGAATTCAGTTTGAAAATACTTTTATATTCTAATCAAAATGTGTATATATATATATTTTTTCTTTTTCTTTTTCTAAAATAGTTAAGAAAAAAGAAAATTAAAGCAATGAACTTAGGATAAATATATATATATGGTAGTTCCAAGATCCAAGGAGATTCCAGATTTGCTTAGCATTCTCCAAGAAATCGGGCAATTTTATGATTATTTTTATGCAAATCCTATAGTAAATTAGGAAAATTGGTAGCGACCCTTACGGGGTATTTTTATAAAAACATTTTTAAACACTTGCTTTGTCATGAAGTATGCAACAAATTAACATCGTAACTTTTTAAAAAATAAAAGAAAAAAGTTCTTTTTTCCAAGCTTTTTCAAAATATTTCTAAATAAATGGGAGACATATAGTGACTATTACATATACATACATACATATATATTAATCGCACATCATGAACTTAGCTTATAGGACACTTCAAGGTCCTTTGACCCAATAAAAGTGGTGATGCAATCTGGACAAACAATGCATTATTTATTCTAAAGAGATTTTGACGAAAAACCAAACTCTTTTGTTTCCTTTTGGAAAACGTAAGGGCACGGCATCATAAGGGTGCTTAAAAATCCATCGAGTGAAGATTCCTCCTTGATGCAACAAAAAGCATTCCAGTCCACACATTTCTTCATCATGAAATTTGTTGAATGCTAAAGCATTTTGTTCTTAGCAAGAATAGGAAAGAATATTATTGTAGTAAAAGAAAAAAACAAAAAAGGAATTTTAGCCAATAATAGGTCCTATTCCTTCAATTACGATATTCATTCTCTTATATAAATACTACTACTTTTTAAAGCATCAATAATTCCAACCATGCCCGCTTTTATAGAAAGATTACTCATATCAACATCATGTTTAGGAAAGGGAATATATAGTTTCCTTGTTATTTCTTTATACCATAAATGGATCTAATTAATTGCATAATAAAGTTAAAATAGCATCATGGATTATAACTTATTAGTATAAATACTATCTTCTAGTAAAATATTCCTTCTTTTGGTATGTATAATAGTTGATAAAATAAATTAAAATTGTAAAGAAATGCACAACTTAGATAAGTTGTAATCTAATTTTAATAAAGGAATCGAAAGTACCAAAAATAGCTAGTTGAACATTGGTTATCTCATTGGAATGATTAAAAATTAGATAATTTCAATGGAATGGATTGGAACGAGATGATAATGAAATTTCGATTCTCATTCCTCTTGTTGGTAGTACCCATAGAATCATAATTGAGTTTCAATAGTTTGGTTGATTGAGTATCTTAAGAATGGAATTAAATGTGTACAAACTCAAATTTTTTAAATATATCAAGATGCACAAATACATTAAAAAAAAAATGCATCAATACAATATAACATATGTGTACGTATATGTATAG
The DNA here is from genome assembly GCA_024138015.1 of Lumnitzera littorea. NCBI lineage: Eukaryota > Viridiplantae > Streptophyta > Magnoliopsida > Myrtales > Combretaceae > Lumnitzera > Lumnitzera littorea. Next base: position 110,171,164 of record JAMXBB010000004.1, on the reverse strand, counting down.
ACATAGTAGATTCTATGAATAGATATTGTATATACAATATATTCAATATTTTATAGTGTATAATATGTAATATAATATGTATACAATTTATCATAATCAATTATAGCATATACATACACATAAATATGTATATTTAAATCATCATCTTCTTCTTCCTTTTCTTTTTTCTTTCTCTTTTTTTTTTTTCCAGTGCTCTTTAAATAAAATGTTGATCCCAACACATCTTGAGATGTTTATTACCCTATATTTTTTTTTCTTGTAAATTTCTATTTCACACTTGGATCTGTATTTTTACCCAACTTTTATTTATGTATATATATGCATATATTATAGGATCACTGTCCTAAGATCTGGTTTACGTTTTCTAAAATTAATTCTAAATTAAAAATATAAATTGTGGTGGTGATAGTGAGATGGATTAAATGCGGAAGTGGAGAGGTAAAGAAATTGATGTACGAGTTTTGGTGATAGTAATTTTTTCTTTTCCTAATGGTTACTTTCCCCGGATAGAAATTGTTATGGTATGCAGTTATAGATTTTGATATTTAATATACTTTCAATAGCTTTTTACTGAAAGCGGAACCGGCCCCCATGAGTGGTAGGTCCGAACCAGGAAGGAGAGATGATAGATCGGATTTTAATTGGAAAACAAATTCAACTAGCTAATATATATATATATATGTATATATATATATATAGATTTTATCGTTTGTACTTTATTTTGACGGGATCAGTCCCATTCAATCTCACTATTTATTTCTATATTTTTAAATCTAAATTATTAAATTTACAGTTTGTTTAATAGTTTGAATTTAAAAATGAGCAAATCAAGAAAGAGAAAGACATATATATATATTTTATAGGTCTTTTCTCTTCAAATGTTTATTAAAAAATATAGAATATTTTTACACAACATAAATAGTTAGTTGTGTAGTATTTTTGGTTTTTCTAATTGCTATTTTTCTTCAATATAAATTATAATAATATTTACAAATTTTGATTTTAATATATTACTTATTTGATAAATTATTATCTACAAATTATTAATAATCTAAATAGAAATATAATCCGATCTACTGTATGGAGTTTATTCCAGTAAAATTTGCCTTATATTTATAATTGAAATTAATGTGCAGGTCAAGACTGTTGTGGTTACTGATATACTATATATTAGATTCATTCTTGCTCCAGAATATTGTAATATAACGTAATTGGGAGGAAAAAAAAAATCCCATTTGCATATCCTACACAAACTCAATAAATAGCCCTCAAAATAGAATAAAAAGGAACCAGTCAAACCAGCTCCCCCAATGTAATTTTCTAAAACAAATTAAAAAGAAAAGCATGTCGAACCAAACCAACCATACAAGAAGTCAAAGCCCTATTTATTATTAGTATGTATAAACTTAGAATAGTGAAAAACATGAGATGAGATAGAAAAACCAAACCAAATAGGACACGAACACAATTGCATTCGCTATGCTACATACAGTCAATACACGACACAACACAACGCAGCGGAGAGAGCTAAACTCAAAAAACTCCCATCTGCAAAAGGCAAAGCTCCATGTGCCCACATGGTATTGATTAGACTACACCTTCCTCAGCACAAACACAAACACCATTTTGCTTCCAATTTATACCCACCTCCCAATTTCAATTTTCACACATACTTACATAAAACCTGTCAGTTTGGCATTAAAGTTTCAAGCTTTTTGCTGTAATTTCGATACACAGTCACAAATAGCAAGAGAAAAAGAGAGAACGTTGAGTTTTGAGTAGATAATCGAGAATTATGAAATGGGTATCTGAGAGCGGATCCGATTGATTCAGTTTGGTGTTCAAGTTCGCAACTTTTTGCTTTTAAAAGGGTCTCAAAGAGCAAAAGAGAGGGGTTTTGAGTAAATGATTGAGAAACCAAGTAATGGGTATTTGACATGGAATCATATTGATTCAGTTTAGTGCTAAAGTTTGGAACTTTTACTCCTGTAGTTTTTTTTTTCATTAGCTGGGAAGGAGAGATTTTGGTGTGAAAGATGAAGGAAACAGGAGATGGATATTTGAGAGCAGATCAGATTGATCTGAAGAGCATTGATGAGCAACTAGAGAGATTTAATAGGGCAGTCACTTTGGAGATGAATAAGAAGAATGAGCAGAATGAAGACGAAAGTAAAAAGCAAGAAGGTGAAGGAGTAGAAGTAGAAGTAGAAGAAGAATTGGAAAAGAAAAGGATTGTAAATAAAAATATTAACAAAGCGTTTGCTCCTTCAAGGAGTTTTGGTTCCATTACAATCCCAAAGAAAGTAAAGCAAGATTGGGAAATTGATCCATCAAAACTTATTATTAAAAGTGTCATTGCACGTGGCACTTTTGGCACCGTCCACCGTGGCATATACGATGGTCAGGATGTTGCCGGTGAGTCACCCAACTGTTCTTTCAACCAATCTCAATAGGCTTGCTTTATGTAATTTATCTTCTTTGTGCATTTTTGAATGTGATGTTTTTAGTTTCTGTGGTTTGTTTCACTTTGTCTTATCCTTTCTTGTAATTGGGTGTCTGGCAATTCTATTATTGGCGAACCATTTCGTGTCGAATTCGTATTAGTATTAAATGACATAATAATATGCCAAGAAAAGTTATAAAAAATTAATTTATTCTCTAATCATGTCATGTTGGTGTTCGTGTATGCCAGTTCATATATGAATGGTTGAAGGGATTGTTGTCCTGGAGATAACTATCAATGAGAGGCAAGTTTGCATTTGTTTTTGTAGATATGAGATAGTTGTATGTGGGGTTAATTTATTGACCTATTCCTAGTTTGTTGGCCTAAAAATGATAAACTAAGATGTTTCAGGGAAACAAGGAAGGTTATTCCTTTATTTTATGTCATCATTTCTTGCTGCCCTGTAGTTTACTATGAAGTAGGATTCTTCCTTGTTATGCTCTTCCCAGAAAATTCTAGACGCTTATAGAATATTTGCGCCATTTTGTGTCAGTATCTCTGTGGAATAGTTCTGTTACACCGGGCAAAAAGAAAAAAGGAAGGAAAATTGTGCTACAGAATTTGGAAAGAAACCAGCTTGATTATAATTTACTTGCTATATATATGGAGTTATCTTTCCAATTTTTATATGATAAGATATAGTAAGGACTTGGATCATTTTGTGGAGAAAGTCAATGCTTCTTCAAAAATTAATTATACTGGATCATAGACATGACTTAGGAGCACTTTTGTGGGGGAGACCGAATGACAGAGAGAAAAACAACAAAAACTGATTTGATATATCTAGGAATTGGTGAGGACATGGCTGTGATGGAGTGTAATGGCAAAACAAGATGGTAATGACTCGGATCATTTTGTGGAGGAACGGGGAAAAAAAAAAATGCTTCTTTAGGAATTGGTGATGGTGAGGTCAGGTTAATGACTTTGTCGTACTATTTTTTGGCCATCTATACCACCATTCGTATTGATTTCATTGTTGACATGTTGTCTTTTTGTTAAGAGTGGATTGAATCTGTTTAAAGCAACATTCTTTGTAAGTTTCAAGTTCACTAACAGCAGTTTTTGTCTCTCAGTTAAAATGCTTGACTGGGGTGAAGAGGGCCAAAGGACAGATGCTGAGATAGCTTCGGTTAGATCATCATTCGCCCAAGAAGTTGCTGTCTGGCATAAACTCAATCATCCTAATGTCACCAAGGTTTTCCCATATTCTATGTATCAATTTCTCTTCTTGAAAGTAGGCTGAACGGGCCAAAAAACAAAGCTATGGTTCTGGAAATGCCTGAAGAGTGCTTTTGCAAACTGCCCTTATAGTGATAAACTTAAAATTAAACTTCTTTGGCTTTGATCAGAGTACCTTCTTTGCTGAGTAAACTGTTGCTAGCATATCCACCAAAATAATCTGTGTGAAAATCCACCAAATACATAAATTCTTGGTAACTGTAAATATGTAGTGAGGTTAATGAATTTAGTGTTTATCCCCAGACCTAATCTGAAAGGAGAGATCAGGTATATATACATTTCTAATGTATCTACAGTAAATATCTGGATCCTCAATATCAGTGAGATGTTTCCTTAAAAATTAAAACTGTTTTGTCAATAGACTACTTGGTTGATGTTACTATTATGTGTATCATTTCCAGTTTCTTGATTCCATCTTTCAAGTCATGAATAAAAGAATGAGGTAGTTTCTTCTGCAAATGATTTAGCTTGATGGGGTGATATATATATTCCAGAATGCATGATGGATCATACACCACTAAATGGATTGAAGCTTGTCCTGGGCCATGGTTTAACATCTGTACAATGCTAATGATAGGCACTTTTATTCTATTCTCTGTTCATGCCATTGGACAAGAAATGTCCAGAAATCATGGTGATAAGATGATGCTCTTTTCCCCAAGTTTGAAAGTTGATTAAGGCTTGATAATATAAGCCATAAGCCATATCATGAGTATAGAAGCAAATCCTAAACAAGTTTTACGAATCATATCATTTCTTATCCTATCTTATCTTATCCAAACTTATTGTCTCCAATATGAACTTAATTTACAGACAGCCAGAAGTGGTTTTGGCTATATTCATGGATATTCTTACCTTTGTTTGTAAGCAGTAGATTCCAATTTGCTTTATACCTAATAGCTGAACTATTATAGGTAACAATAGACGAGCTTTGCTTTGTGTCTGGCAGTTTTCTGTGGTAGATTTAGGGTCAGATGTTGTCTCATCCCAATGCATTCCTGAATTTGTCCCTCAATCACTTTGATTATAATATTAATTTAACAGTTAAATTGGAACATATGTGCTAACTAGTTGCTAACTCACATATCAGACGGGAACTCTAATAGTTTTTGAAAATCCAGTTCTCTTAGTTTTAACTAATTAACATGAGGAAATTAATGCGACAATGGAGGAGTTTCTTGTCTCATGTGTGCTATTTGGTTCTATGTTCTTATTTTAGTTGTTTCTTTCCTTCTCAGTTTATTGGGGCATCATTGGGTTCTCCGGATCTACAATTTCAAACTGATAATGGTCTAATTGGCATGCCGAAGAACATGTGCTGTGTTGTTGTGGAGTATCTTCCCGGAGGTACTCTAAAGTCTTATCTTATAAAAAACCGAAGAAGGAAACTTGCATTCAAGGTTGTTGTTCAGCTTGTGCTAGATCTCGCTAGAGGGTATATACTAGCACTCTTTTCAAGGAACATATTTTTGTAAATGAATTGGAATGTTTATTTTTCTGGTTTTACCTCTGATGCTCCTGTTAGTAAGACCTATTTTGGTTTTGTAGATTGAGTTATCTTCATTCTCAGAAGATTGTTCATCGAGATGTGAAGACTGAGAACATGCTGTTAGATAGGAACCGTACAGTGAAAATCGCTGATTTTGGGGTTGCTCGGGTTGAGGCTTCAAATCCAAATGACATGACGGGGGAAACTGGGACGCTTGGATATATGGCTCCAGAGGTACTCTTTGTAGTTCTTAGACAGAGATGAGTATCCCTTTTTGGTCTCAGTTTTGTGCCCAAAAGGAAAGAATTTTTCTTTCTTGTTGAGACTGAAAGACATGTATAATTAGGAAATTTCCTGAAGAAGTGCAATTTCTCTGACCAGTTCTTATTATCAAGTGATATTATTATTAGGAATTTGTGGGGTATGAGTTAGGGCCTCAATGACATCCATAAGAAAATTAGCACAAATAGAGCTATAAATGAGAGAAATTGAGACGATGCGATATTGAGCTCAAGCTTAGCTCAAAATTCAGAGCTTCGCTCAAAGATTTGAAGCTCGAGCTTAGTTGAGCTTTAAAATTTTGGGCTTGAGCTCTAGCTCAACTTATGGTGGCACACAACACAAGATTGAGCTCAATTTTTTAACACTTGTTGAACTTGTTTTATTTTTGAAAAACATTTTTCTTCTAACTAAAATCATATTGATGCTCAATCTTGACTCAATATTGATATATGCTTAAGTTTGACACAAGTTCAATTAGGCTTATGAGCTCTTCAAGCTAACATGAAGTGTGAGCTGGACTTGACTACGATCACATCGAATTTGAGTAGGTATTGCGCCATATTCGAGTAACTTGCTAGTAGGTTTGGTTCATATCGCATGCCTACCCCAAAGGATGTCAGCTGCATAAATCTTAGTAGATAAATTTTGTTATTCGCAGTGACATGTGAATTGACTTCCTTATATTAATGACTTGTGAATGAATTGGTGCAGGTACTCAATGGCAATGCATATAACAGAAAATGTGACGTTTATAGTTTTGGCATCTGCTTATGGGAGACCTATTGTTGCGACATGCCATATCCCGACCTTAGTTTCTCAGAAATGACCTCAGCCGTGGTCCGACAGGTATGCAGTTCTGGATTCTAGCATTATTCGGTTTTGAGAAACGTACCCCAGAATTCCTCTGTTCTTACATCCTTCATCCACAGAACTTGCGACCAGAGATTCCTAGATGTTGCCCTAGCTCACTTGCTAATGTTATGAAAAGATGCTGGGATGCAAATCCTGACAAGCGTCCTGAGATGGACGAGGTTGTCTCTATGCTGGAAGCAATCGACACATCAAAAGGTGGCGGTATGATCCCTCCTGATCAACAGCAGAGCTGTCTTTGTTTCCGCAGGAAACGTGGTCCTTGAATTCTATTACTTCTTCTTCAAGGATTGGCAGAAATTTTTCTTTAAGCCCATAGCATTGTTTGGGTCCGAATATAGGGATCTAGGGATTCAAGGACTGATAGGAATTTAGACAGTGGTTGGTATAAAAGCAACCTAATGCAACATTTCTTTTCCAGGGTTGGTGGTGTATTTCTGTTGTCCTGTTTCATTTTATCCTTTTCATGTCTCTGTCCTAGTTTAGATTTCGCTTGTGACATCTTATATACATTGTTGCCGGTTCAAAATGCTGCCCTGGCAACTTATTCACTGTCAATATTCATAATTGTTATGTATAAAACAGCATGAAGAGCTTCAGCATTGTTAATAGTAGCATAAGTGATTTTAAGCTGAAAGCCATAAAGAAATGCTAGCGTATTCATTGCAGAATCTTCCTTCTGTGACTTGTACACATGGAGACATTGTCAACAGACACATCTCCAATTTTTGTTTGTCTGTCTGGTTTCCCTCGCAGTAGGGTCTGCTTGGATAGATTCATTGATGGCTTTCTTCTTCTTCTTCTTATTTGTTTCCCTCCCCAAAAAGCTTGATAAAGATGAAAGTATAAGGACATAAATATATTGTTGTAAGATAAGATATCTTGACATAATCATTAATAGGCCAACCTTTTTTTTTTTTTTTCCTCCTCGATGGAGCAGTATTTTTTCAAGATTGTTTAATAAATGAACAAATTCGCCTTTTTCAATCATTCTTTATACTGGTCACCATTGTCTTTATTGTCATTGACATTTACAGTCGTTTTCTATACTTTGTTATATTTAATTTACCTGATATAACATATGAATAAGATTAATTATCTAAATATCAACAGAAAAGATATAGATAAGCTACAGGAAGTTTGTCTGTGTGGATAATTCTCGATTTCTACGTATGGTTTTATACTTGCAGTGTGAAATTAAAACATGGAGACTTAATCTTTATATCTGCTAAGTCAAAATTTCTTGAGCTATGTACTTATTGATTTGGCATCATTACTCACAAAATTAAAATGAAACTAAGAGCTGATTGAAAATAAATAAATAAAAAAGAAAGAAAGAAAAGAAGAGAAACCGAGAAACTAAAGAACCTAGAAGAAAAAGGAGAAGAAAAAAAAAAAAAAGGAGCAGGACTCAGGTTGGAGGAAGCTGTTCTTGAATCTATTGGCCTCCCATTTCAACCTCAGATGGTCCTTGAGACTTGTCCTCATCCCCATCCCAATAGGTAGTCCTATAGTAGGTGACATATAGAATGAGCTGTACAATGCCTGACAAGGTTCCTAAGACATTGGGAACCTGAAACATTTCAAAAAATCCAAGTTTCATTATCATTACTGAATATAACAGTTCAAACATACCATGATCTCAGAATTAACTTTTCGTTATCCCGACATGCTGTTTCGATGGTCTGTCATCCAATTATGATCCGATATCTAGGCAAATCATTTAAACCAACACATGCCTATCCGTTTAGATATAATTGGTGGTGACGACCGGGATAACTAATGCAAATTTCTTAATTCCTTGCACACAGCATCTGTAAGAAACTTTCCTTTTGATACTAAAGATGCAGGTTTAAGGAAAATGGAACCATACGAGGTTTTGAAGATACATTCATGGAATTTTACGAAGAAAGATTGCATTCGAAGGTATTCATTAATCGAAACGGTGATGCTTTACCATAAGGAAAGGATCGAATTTAAGAGCTGCAAAGATCACCCAAATGACTCCATTGGCAAGGTTGAATAGTGATAGACAAAATGGCATGTACTTAACGCTCTTTGTCCTGATGACTCGACGCTGTGAAACGGGAAAGCAAGCAAGAAAGGAAGGAGGAGTTAAAAAACAAGCTTTAGCGTTAAGGTTAAAGTTAAGGTTAAAGTTAAAGTTAAAGTTAAAGTTAAAGTTAAAGTCAAAATCCTTCTTCCAGCAGCCACAATGTCCTGGAAGCAAGGGCAATAAAGGCATTTACCATGACTGTGAGGGGTGAAGCATACATGCCTATGTTGAACACGATACATAATGCTCCAACAAAAGCGGATCTAGCTTTTGTGCCATGGATAGCAAACATGGTGATCAAAATCACAGCTGCCATGAAGATGAATTCGATCAGGAGAGCAATGAAGATCCTGCGCTGCATCAATCAAAATCCCGGGTTAGATTTATCCAAACCTGTGGAGTGTATACTAATTGACTGATACTTACACGCTTATTCCAGGGAGAGTAGATTGCGAATACAAGGATATACGAGAGCTGGAGAGCTAGGCCGATGGCATTGATAGTAACAACCAGAAGGCTGTCTGGATGAACAAAGGGCATGCCATAGAACACCCACATTGCACAGTTGAGTGCAGTTGCTACATAAGGATCTGACTTGAATTGTCCCACACATTTGTCCTTGATTATTCTGTGACACGTTGTGCTGCCATTTTTTTTTTTTTTTTTCAACATGATAACCAGAAAGAATCGTGATCAGTTTCTTTAGTTTGTATACTCTGGACAGAAGAAAAGGACAAGATGGATATTTTATTCCAAGAATTTGACAAGAAAGAGCAAAGCTTACGTGGGTGACAAGAACAAGCAGAAGGATATTATATTTCCTGCAAAATGAAAGTAAAAAACATGTTATATACAAGATTAAAGTCGATTCAAGCATTGATAATGTGAGGAAAAAATGAGATTTCTTCTCAAGCCTCGTAAAAAATGAGATTTCTGCTGTTAACCGTAATTTGTCATTATAGTTTGCCTATCTATTTGTAAAAAAACTTATAAAAGAAAGAACTTAGTGAATCGATTCAATCATTATTTTTCTCAAATAGGTATCTGTATATATAAAAATGTTTCTGATTTTCACATACCATGTATATATAATAACATATGATATCTATGTAATATTCAATGAATATTTTCTCAGGATTTATCCATTTACTAATGACAAGACTGGCGAATTCAAAGACTACCAGATTGAAATTGCAGAGAAAAGCTCTAGGAATAAGTATTGGAGAACAATCAATCTTTCAGGTCCACGCCAAATGAATTGAAAAAGAAATGAGACAACATAGGAACAAATTGTTCTGTTGTATGGAGTTGAAGGGTGTATACTGACCAATGATTCCAACAATTGTCCTAATACCCTCTGTGTCAAGCATATCTACAAATTGTTAAGAAGCAACAACTAAGAGGATCAACAAGGAGTGAAATGCAAGAAAAGGAGCCACTCCAAGGGAATCCCAGTTCACCAAATCGAATAAAAAATTCTTAATCGTCTAGTGAAAATAATCTGCACCTAATGGCAAGTAGCTAGGGGGATTCTGAAATTTCTCAGACTTTGCAAATTTAGACTGAGAGCAGACGCTATATGAAATGGTGTCTATCAAGAGAAGTGGATTCAAATCAGTATTCCCAAAATGTTATAACTAGTTCCCTAAATTCAAGGAACAATAACCGCTAAGGATAAGTCAAAACCTAATCCGAAGTACTATGTTACTACCCTAAAATTTTTAGAAAAGGAAGATACATGGCCTAACGCATTTGCCTGATGTCCTACTTTCCTTGTCTTCCTCCATGCTTGCCAGCACGACAAAGAGTCGTAGAGTCCATGGAAGTGACTAGGTAACATGGTGTGTGTATATATTTCCTATTTGCGCTTGTGCAATTTTCGGGGTAATTGTAAATCTATCGCCTGACTAATAATTGGATAACAAAGTCACTCAGGATTCTCAAAACGAATTTTTACTCCTAAGATGGACTTATTTCTTCCACCATTATTAAAACTCTTAACCATCAGTAAAGGGCCCATAAATGGATTGATATTAGTATTAAAGTTATATTTTAAAAAATTATGAGAATACATGTTTTGGGAGTTTAAGTGGTTTATTTGCACATAATCTCAAGTTTGAGGAATGCATTTACAATTTACGTGCAATTTATTAGTTGCCAATTATATAATTCCTTTCTTGTTACATCAGCTTTTTTTCTAGATACTTTGTGAAATTATAAATTCTTGAAAAAATAGTATAAATTAAGCTCTAAACACTTTGCTGTTATTATATTTGAATTCTTAATACGTTTCTTTTTTCTATTTGAGTGGTTAATATTTTAAAATTTTTTTGTTTGAGTTTTAAAAATTGAAAAAAAAAAGAAAGGTTACATATACTTAACTTTGAAAACTATCAAACCTCGACGATTTTCTACTTTTTATATTTTAATTGCAAAAATGGATATAATTCAAATAAAATTTTGTTACTTTTAAACTTTTTAGGTAATTGATTGCAAAAATAAGTAAAGTTCTTATACCGATATGGTAATTACCCATTATTAGGGGCTAATTACATTAACTTACCTCTAGTTAATTTCATAGCGTATAGATATGTAATAATAACTATTTATAGATATCATAGTAGATAATAAATAATATCGTAAAGAAATAAATACCATAACAAGAGAATTATATCCAAGTTTGTGGCTTATGATGCAAGCATGCATTAAGTGTTGTATATATTATGAAGAGGTCCATAGTGAGGTTTATGAAGGGCAACTCACATGAATAAAAAATGCAATTAAACCTAAGATTATGGCAAGCAAGGAACATATTGTCTATGGATCATTAAGCAGGATTAATAGTGTAAAGCATAGGTGACAAGGAATAATTAAGAGACTTACCTACCCATTGCCACATAATCTTAGATTTAATATCAATTAGTGCATAATTAAAGTAGTCAAATACTGAGCATGGAGGATTACAATAGAGCTTGTATGTATTGCTCTATAATCTGTGATGCTTTTCATAACACATCATGCACTTGTTGTATGCCTTAAGTAGACCGACTATAAGTATTCACTTTAGTTTTAAACAAAAAGATTGTTTTTCCTTTTAATAGTGAAAAATAATTACAACTGTCATGGGCATTCTATTTTTGGTACTACTACCCATGTAATTGCTACTATTTAGAGACATGAAAGAAAATTTATCAACAAGCTACCACAAACTATATAAGGTGATTGAAAAGATGTCAAGGATTACTTGGGTTTAAAAGTGTACATCAAGTAGATTGCTTTATTTTCTTATAGTTCAAGTCATAGAAGGGTTCCAATGACTTCATGATCTTATTATTATATGGCAAAGAATATATTACAAGGTAAGGCGATTGCCATTCTACTTTATAGCAAAAAGAATAATAGTTCTTAGAAATTCATTTAACATAAAGTCTTATGTGCCAAGAAGATTACTTCAAAGCGATAGTGGTATTTGTAATATACCAAGGCTTACTTGGACTTATTAATGTAAAGAGGATCACTCCATTACTTATAGATAAAAAGAAATAATAGTATATAGAAATTTAATTAAAATAAGTATCGTTGCCATTTAATTATAACTAAAACCTTCCTTATAAGTATAAGTTTTGGAAAATTATAACGAAAACCTATTGAACTAAAGTTCATCTTTAGTTTTGATGAGACAAAACTTTAGCTAATGATGTAACTAAATCAAAACCAACTTTATCTTAATTCTAGTATTTCAAGTTTGAACTAATGTATATCAAACTTAATTAGACATATTCTTATATATGTTGAACATGAAATAGAGCTTAAAAGGAGTATAAGAAGTGTTTATTATGCATATGTGTTTGTCTATTCTTTGTCATGTGCTCTTTGACAAGCAAAGTTGGAACAAGGCCCAGCATTCGAACACCATAGGTGTTAGCATCCTGATGCCATAAGTTGATCAACTATTGGGCATTTTTCGCATAGTCAAAGTCTAGATGCTAGAAGGTATGAAGTTCAGACACTGCATGTTTTCTCATACCTTAAGTGTTAGAGTTAGTGTGCTAGATCTAATGGAGTCCAAATGCCATGACAAAAAGCTGTCATTAGCTTACATTTAATGCTCTTGAACAAAAAGAAATTTAAGAGTGCTTATAAATACTCCAATCTACCCGTAAAAGAGACATGAAAATCTGATATTCCTCTACCATTTGACCACATTCTTTCACTCTCTCATTCCTTTATTCTACTTGTCTCTTGTACTTATTCTTACAATTCATTGAGGAGAGACTTGTAATGTAATACTTGTGAGTTCACCATTTGCAAACTTATGTGAGAAGATCACTATACTAGTGAGATAGAAGTGATCATGTGTTTGTGATTTGAGTTGTTTATTATGAACTTACGTAAGCTCAAATTAAGCATTGTGATTTAGTGATTAATAAAGTGAAATGAAGTCTTTGTAGGAGGCATTGTATGTATGCGGAGTGTGGGGACGGTCTAAGCTCTACGATATAGTAGATCTCAATCTTCGCTAACTCTATCTCTTTTAAAATTTTGTCATTTATTATCATTATTATATCATTTTGTCTATACATCTAGTTGCTTATATTGCTCGAAATCGAAAAGAAGTTAAAATCTGTCACTAATACTTAATGAATCCTCGCTCTCCCTCCTAATTATTAGCTTAGTATTTCAAAACCTAACTCGTAGCCTTTAATGTCAACCCAAAACCTAACTAATTAAGCGGTATTATTCGGTGTAGGATATAAGAGTAATACTAGCTTACCCTTAATTTACGTGTTTGATATGATTTTAAAATTATACTTGCATAATTATTCAAGTTAATTAAAACATGTGTGTTATGTTCAATGAATTATTTTCATAATTAGTTTATCATTTTAAATTTAGTTACAAAAACTGCATATTTTCAATAAACATTAGTTTTGTTTTTTGTTGAAATTTCTTATTCACTCTAAAAGTTACGTGTTTTCCCAAAAAAAAAAAAATGCATATTTTTTAAGAAAAATTGAAAGTTTCTTGAAAAACAGGATTCTTTTTTTAAGGGAAATGAAAATTAAGGTCATCTAATTAGTATTTTTTATAATGACTCAACTAAAACTCTTTCTATCGAGGTATTATACATTTTAGCATCAAATACTATACAGTTTTATTCCTTAGTGCAGTTACTTTCAGGAGGTCACTTATCTTGGGAATACTTTGGCTTGAGTATGCTCAACTTCATAGCTCCAATAAACTTCAAGTTGCTATACTAAAAGGTGTTTTGATGATTAGAGTTATTTTACCTTTTATTTAAAGAGTATCACATATTATTTTCTTAAAAAACTAATGTTCTCATCAATTTCGTTACATAAGTCTAGGACGACAACTAGGTGGGAAATCTACCCTTCTAACTAGTGGACTACTCTGATATCACTCTACTTCAATCCCTGAGAAGTGGTTACACCAAAAGACAAAGCCATGTTGTGTTTAATATCAAAGTGGCAAATATATTAGCGGAAAAAGTTCCAGTCGTGTCATTACAAATCATATCAAAGTAATTTCTCAACCGAAAAAGTAAAGTCCTTGCTCGATGGTAGTCTTAGACTTGTATAAATTGAGAGTAGGTTAGTTCTATAAGGGGGATAGAATATAATACCCTTTAAATAAAATGTGACGAAACTCTAATCATTTACACACCTTTTGATTTAGCAACTTAGAGTTTGTCAAAATTTTGAAGTTAAGCATGCTTAAATCAAAGCAATCACAAGATAGATGATCTACTAAAAAGCAATCATACTAAGGGATAAAATTGTGCAACCTTTGATGCCAAAGCTGAAAATACTTTGGTGGAAGGAGTTCCATTTGAGTCGTTATACGAATGAGATACTCCTTAAATAGAAGGTGAAGGTAATTTAATCATCGAAATGTCTTTTGATATAATGGTTTGAAGTTAATTGGAATTTCTAATTTAAGTACACTAAGGTTAGAGCAATCCTAAGATTGCTGACATAGGAAGTAGCTATACCAAGAACAATACCATGCAACATTTGATGCTAAGGCAAACAACATCTTAGTAGAAGAATTCTTGGTCTAACGGTCACATTTTTCTCAAAATTTAGGGTTTATTAGGAATTTTTACAAAAATTGAGTTACTATCACACTTAGGTTCTTTCAAAAATAAAAAAGTTTGGCATTTTTCGAAAGAAGACCATTTTACGGTTTTCCATAATATGACTTCAAATTTAGGATTTTTGAAATTTTTAATAAAAATGAAAGAAAATGATAAAAACATAAATGTGAGAGATTTTGAAAAATAAAAAATAACCAACAAACTCAAGTTTGATGAAAGAAAATGAATAAAGATGTACTTCTAACAATCAGATACATAAGTACATTTATGGCAGCCATAATCTCCAAATGAAAGAAAATGATTTTCTTTTACTTTTTTATTGCTTAAAATGTTATAACAAAAAAAAAAACAATATCCATATTTATTTTTTTCACTCTTTGTCTTTTTTAAGTAATATTTTTTATTAGCTTATGTTAGTCAAATATTTACAAAAATAAATAACCCAATTGTGAATTTAGAAAATTTTGTGGCTTTAAAATATCGTCCCCGAACCTCAAATTTTCTAGTTTTTCTTTTAAATCTTTTCTAATAAAGTGATTTTTTTTTATCATGGACTAGTAACTAGTTAGGGTCTTTCCACCCATTGGCTTTGTCTATTCTTTTTTACCAATTATGGTGGGATGGCGTCTCTAGAGTTCTTTTTTTTTTTTCACAAGTATTTTCTTGAAAAATTAGTTTTACTTTTTTTTTTGCTGAGAAATTTATTTTAGATGGGCCTGATTTAATATAGATTAAAAATTAAGAGAAAAGGTTAAAATTTATGCTCAATAGCAATACATGCACAATGAATGATTCTCCTAAGTAGTTTTATGTTGTGAAACCTCTATGCTTACATGACATGATTATCTTCTGCATTCAAAATCTAACTTTTGATCGATTTTTTTCCCTCTCTTTTGTTGAGAACTGACGTGTTAGGCATCAGTCTCTTGGTAATGAAGGATTTATTGGACCCAAATTGCAAACCCCAATAGATGACAATGAAAGCAGAGATATTATAAGTGAGAATCGAGTCATTATCTTGTAAGGTATAGCAAGGTATAGCAATCCTATCCTAAAAGATCCTTCCAAAGGTGTCTCTATCTGTGGATTATCTCTGCACGTTTGCGCATTTAATTCATAACCCTAACACTATGTTTGCATGGATGGAAATCATGGGAAAACTAAAGGATTGGATGGAAATGAGAACAAACTATGTGCTTGGTTATTTTAATAAGGTGAAGAAATGGAATGAATTAGGTGAAAATGAGTGGAATTATTTCTATTTTTAGATTTTTTTTTTTTTTTCTCTCTAAACATGGAGAGAAATCAAAGGAAATGGGTAAAAGGTTTTTAAGATTACAAAAGTAACCTTCCAAAGGGAGGAAAAGAAAAAAGAAAAAAAAACTTTAAAGGGTAATTTAGTCTAGCGAATTAGTATTTTGTTTCTTTTTTTTTCATTTGCTTATATTTATCAAACATGGGAAACTGCCTGTTTTCTTTCATTTTCGAAAAAAGATTAAATGATATTAACATATTACGTGGATTATGATTAACATACAAATATTAATAATATTTAAACATATGAAAATGAAGGCACGTACTTTTTGAAAATATACATATATTAAAATTTTAGTGGTAATTATATCACATCCCTCAATTCACATCACATATTAATATCATTAAATCATTTCCACAATTTATATCTAAACACATAATAACGAATGAACGTACTTTTTAAAAAAGTACTTCACCTGTTAAAATTTTAATGATAATTATATTTTGTCCATCAATTTACGCAACTTATTAGTATTATTGGATCATTTCTATCATTTATATTTATACATGAGTAAAAATTGTTTTATTTTGTTTCTCTCTTTTTCTTTCCTTAGATTTCCTTTCATTTTTACGCTCATTTTCAGTTACCTAAATGTGTTATCAATTCCATCAAGATTTTCTTTCCTTTTTATTTTTGTTATTTGTCTAGCCAACTAGGTAAAAATGACAAGAATAAGCTAAGGACCCTCGCTAAGAACCTCGCCTACCTTACATAATTTTGCTGGGGTAATGCGTGAAATGTTTGTAAATTATGGGAATACCTTAAATTCTACAAAATACAGTATTGTACTCACTATTAGAATTGTTGGATATACTTTATCGACTTAATTGTCATCTTATTTTTATATCACTGGACAATTTAAACAGGAGTACAATGTTTTTCGTTTTTTTTGAATTCGGAGTGTTTCGTTTAATTTAAATAATGTTTGGGATGCCAATGTAATTTAGCATTTATTCAAACAGGTACACTTTTAAATATTATAATTGAGATAGCGTGTTTGTTAAAAAAAAAAAAAAAAGGTGTATTTTGCTTTATATGATTTTTAACGAGTGCCTTGAATATTAGTTAACAAAACCAAATAATAATTCAGGCATAATGGAAGCAGTGAATAAAAAAAGAAAATAAAAACAAAGAGGAAATATTATTTTGTTCCAACATAGAGTGGCAACTCATATTAGCAATCGTGGTCATGTGTTTATTTCGTATCAAAATCGTGTCGGTATCAAAAGTACATAAAATTAATTAAATAGATATCATAAATAATTATTTATAATATAATCGTATGTACTAACGTTATAAACGTGCCACCTTCACGTTGTGTACATATCATTTTCATTTTCATTTTTTTTCTGTAATCATGTTCCCGATTATATAGTGTTGGCACTCGTGTTAACATATCGTATCATAAATTACAGCCCCAGATAAAATATACGTTTAAAAATTATGCACAGCAACCGTGGATAATTATATATCCTGAAGTAATACATGGGTAACTCAATTATAAATAGGTGTTAAATGACAAGTCATTATCATAATGCATAAATATACCTATAATAACACCGGTTTGTGTAGCATGATTATGCGATGAGCTGTGCATGCAAAGTCATTATCCTAAAATTGCACTGTGTAGATAGTCTTGCCATTTAAGTATTTTATTCGGTGGCTTAAGTTAAATGTCTAAGTTATCATGAATGGATTGCCCTTTTTAATTATTATTATTATTATATTACAGCTTCTACAATCTCGTCCTCTATTTTAATAGAATCAATCTACTCATTCATCCTATCATTAATTTAATATACATTAAATTTAAATTGTTAAAAATATAATTAGTTTAATAATTTAAATTTAATGAATATTAAAATAAAAATAAAATAAAGAGCTAGATTTATTCAGTCCATCGAGGAGAGTTTTACAAAAATCCACATGCAACTCTTGTGAATAATGGAGAATGTTGAGACGAAACTTGTTGTCTATGCTATTTAATTTTTCAATAAATATTCACTATATTGACAATCATTCGACCCATATGCTTTGCTTGGCTTACTTGAATTTGTTGGGAATGCAACTCCTGTTCCATGCATTTCCATGAAATATCATTGAAATATATGTATTAATTTGTCACATATATAGCCTTAAATTTTTACAAAAGGACATTTCAGTTTGCAAATCATTTAGATTTTCTTCATGTAATGTTCCATATTTTATGCCAAAAGATACCCACATAAAAGAAAAATTAGAAAAAGAAAGCACCAGAATGAAAATAGTAAAATTTTTATGTAGTTCAAGTTACAATTGAAAATGTCTAAGAAGGAATTTTCAGGCATAATGTCCTAAGACAATCCGACCCCTTGGAAGTACCTGTGATGAAAATGGTCTTTATATAAAAAGAAATATATATATATATATATATATAATTAGGATCTTGATGCTTACATCCTATCTTTTACATTTTCTCATCCTATTGTTGATGGACAAAATCACCTTATCAAAGTAGGTCTCTTTTACTAAAAATTAAAAAACTTTTCACTCAGAGAAAAAGAAAAGTAAGTACATTTAAAAAGAAAAAAAGAAAAAAAAACGAGTAAATGCATGTTGCATAATCTGAATAATTAAGTAATAATTTGACATCATTTGCGTTAAACGAGTAAATGCATGTTGCATAATCTGAATAATTAAGTAATAATTTGACACCATTTACGTTAAATGGAAAATATCCACTCATCTATCTCGTTTTATATGTATCATTAATAATCCAGATTTTATTTCCACTGGGTTTTAGTTATTTGCATTATTTATATGTGTCATATTGTATATCTATTGTAACTTTTGAATCTTTTCATTTTCTTTGAATTATTTCCTTTATAATTATGGTTGAATATTGGTGTAACCGGATAAAT
The DNA here is from genome assembly GCA_024138015.1 of Lumnitzera littorea. Classification (NCBI taxonomy): domain Eukaryota; kingdom Viridiplantae; phylum Streptophyta; class Magnoliopsida; order Myrtales; family Combretaceae; genus Lumnitzera; species Lumnitzera littorea. The sequence goes on along the minus strand of JAMXBB010000004.1, from coordinate 110,152,392 downwards.
TAAACTCCATTTTTCGTTTTCGTATCTTTCATTTTCCGTAATGATGGTCCAAACTCCAAATCGACGATTATAAGTAACATTACATTATTATTGTTGTTGTTACTATTTTAGGTATTTCATAGTATTAATAAGCGCTCGCTTGAATTCCAAATCTGTACTACATTGGAATAAAAGAAAAAATAATAATTCTTGGAAATAACTATAGGGAACAAGATATATATATATATATCCAATAATGGCAAAAGTTCATAGAGCAAGAGATTTTTTTAAGCAAGCATTGTTTATCTAATATCATTTAGTAAGGGGAGATTTGAAAATCATATCCAAATTTCATTCCCGTGAAATTAGTGAAAACAAAATAAGTTAATAATAGATGTTTCACGACAGTTTTTTTTTTTTTGGTCGAAAGGTTCACGAGGTTTAAATTTTGGATATTTTTATGTAATTTCTTGATTTAAATATAGAAAAAATAAATAAATTCTATATGATGAGAAATTATTTATTTAACTATTTTTAATGTGATAATTTAATAGCTTTTATGTACAGATATGCATTATTAATAATATTAAATTACTCGATGTATCCTTAATTTTATTGAAATGTCCTCGTGCATTCAATGTCCCTACACGGTTTTTCGCCTTCTTCCTTTAATTAAAATTGAAAAAAAAAAAATGGAAAGAACTATGACTATATATAATTTCGTTTCAGATTCTCTGAATATTAAATTACAGAACAGATATTACCCATATATATGTATATATACGTAGATTACAGAACAGACAAGAATCCACTTGTTAAAAAAAATGCATTCAGGTATGTCCCTAGTCTAGAAAAACCATACGGACCGCATGCAACACATGTAAGTTCCAGCTCTCCTTCCTCCTTGTCCATCGGTTTCTGTCCTAACACTCCCCTCCTCATGTAAACTTCATTTCTCACAATTTCATTCAGATAATAGCAAAAATTTCTGGATATGAAGGTCTTTTCTCAGCTTAAGTTAGTTTTGTGAAAAGGAGGTGATCCGGACATGCCTTCTAGTATGACTACATTGTTACGCTTTCACTCCAGTCACTAATCCTGCCTGTAAATCCAGTAGGAATTGTACCTACAAATTCGCCAATTACATTCGAGCAATTTTTTAACCATTTGGCTATCTTGTCTCGATTTCACTCTAGTCACCAGTTTTGCGTTTTTTGCATCTTGTGCATCCAGTAGGAATTGAACCTTCGAATTCACCGATTTTGAAGAACATGCATCACTTGACAAGGTAAGTTACTAGGTGAGTAATGCTTTCTAGAGATGAAATAAAGTCAAGAGATACCTCTATTGTTGTGATCCTTCAACTATATAGTAATGGAACTTGTGATCTCGGTAGTGTTGTTGTTTCTGGGAGTTGTCGTTTTGGTGGTGGTTCATGTCTGGCTAGTGGAGAGGTTGTTTAGAGGAGGAGAACTAACGGGAGGGGTGTATTCAAATGATGGTGTTACTTACAGATACATGACGGCGAACGCAAAGATTACTGCTGAGGATTTGAACATGCTTCCTTGCTTTGAATTCAATGAAGAGAAGCATAAAGAGAAAGGGAAAAACAGTGTGGAGTGTGTTGTATGCTTAGAGACTCTCAAGGTAGGTGATATGTGTAGATTGTTGCCAAATTGTAGACATAGTTTCCATGCACAATGTGTGGACTTATGGCTGCTGAAGAAACCCATTTGTCCAATTTGTAGGACGATTGTTAAGCCACCAAGGAATTGCATTGTTCTACATGATGCTAGGGTTGCAGTGGTATAGAGGAAGAGTTACACTGGTTTCCTGGGTGTAGATGATAGACCACATCCTTATAGACCAGTCTAAGGCAGCAATACCATCTAACTCAATAAATTGGTGTTTCTCATCAGGTGGTATGTGAAGAGAATCAGATGGCCCTGTTTTTAGTAGTTGTAATGGATTGAATTGAACCTCACATTCACAATGTTGTCCATTTAATTGTGGATTAAAATGTTCTGAATGACAATGTCTTTGTGATGTTAGCACCATTTCCAGTTATAACACATGATCTTTCTCCAGTGAGATGTTCTGCCAACAAATTATTTGTGATTACAAGCAACGAAATCTGGTAAATCTGCTTTATCTGGGTTCGTCATTTTTCTCAACGTTTCTTTTACATCATAACGTTTGCGCGGGTTATATCAAATGAACAATGCGGGAAATTTGTTCGTGTTTCACTGAAGAAATGGTTGGTTAATACACAAGCTTAAACATACCATTCTCCGGGTCCATTAGGCTTGGAAGAAATTATGGGTTTGTAGCATTTTTTTGGTTTCAAATAGGTCGTATACATTTGAAACTTAAAAAAGCGTCTCAAAAGAAGGGTTGGAATAGACCGACTTGAAGAAACTCGTCTTCTCTTTTGGCCGACAATAAACTATAGCTGGCCGTCTCGCACATAAGTATAATAATGCTCTGAATTCTAAAACAACCCAAACCCACGCATATTTTAGAGAACTTTGTCGGCATATGGGTATATAGCTCCACAAAATGGTGATGCCAACTTCTTGCAGTCGAAGCAGCCAAGAAGTCATGCGACAAAGATGAATATAAATCCAAACATAAAGATTAAAGATGAATACAAATCCACGCATCACACCCAGAACAAGATGACGACGCCACGTTCATAATTTCGTGCCAAAAAGAAAACAGAAAAAAATAAAAGAAGTATCAACATTTGAGTCCCAAATTTATAGAAGATATAAATTTAACACTGCCATCTTATTTGAGTAGCTGAACATTATAACAGAAAAGGCATCAACAATGCATATGACGATTGAATTCCACGTTAAGCAAGATATCTAGAGGAACCCAGCAAGCAATCCTCAGGAGCAACTCAATTTCGATGGTATTCATATGCTGCATGAATATGATTGCTTAGTGACTAACAAGAGCTGATGGTAAATCGTCATGAGAAAGGTTTTGAAAACCGGTCGTGGTAGTTTTTCTAAGATTGTGAGTGGTATGTCAAAATTTTACATTGATGTCTACCATTAAGCATTGTGGACGGCATGTAATGTCTAATGAACCTTTTATATAGGAAATTTAGCAGAAATTTAAAAGGCTCCAGCTCATAGCCGGTGCATATGATATCGGAGGAATAATAAAGAATAACAAAGGACAGAGAATATGAGATCCTTCAAAGGCCAAATTCGAGTCACAGATCCAAGCAGCATAGCATTTCTGAGTGATTTAACACAAGAAACACAGTTCCTTGAAGGAGTTTGGGCAAGAGTTTCATTGGAGGAGTTCATCATTCAAAAGAAACATATCTAAGCTCACATAAGGAACCATGATTAAACATCCTAGTTGCCACAGAAACATATTAGTTCAATTCATTACCCACATAACATGTTAGCTCAACCCATTAGGAGTCCCCCACATTCCTCTAAGAGATTAAGAGAAAAGCCAAAAGACAGACAAATAGTGAATTTGCTAAAGTTGTATCAGTTCTTCTCAGCATTACTTTCTAGTTCCTTCCTCAACTGCAGGGAGAAATCATCGTTAACATCGTCATCATCCCAGTCGTCTTCCCACTGCTGTGTCACTTCTTGTGCTTCTTCCTTCTCCTCCCACTCTGCATAGAACAACGTTGACAGAGTAGAAGTGTTAGGACCATTCTCCCTATAGAGGGAAAGAACAAGAGAAACTCATTTTGCTTCAATTTCTGAAATTTGCCAGATTTGGTAGTTTCCTCTCCTGTTAATGGCAAGGCTTATAGAAATATGCTACTAGTATGAATAATAAAACAAGCCAGAGAAAATGTCCCTTAAAACACATTAAATCTCTATTGTGCTTTTTTCCTACTGTAGAACAGCAGGTTAAAATGTCCTTACCACACCAATCTCTGAAATTTTATGTCTCATTGATGTCCAACGGCTTAAAAGGAAACTGAAACACATATGCAAATCTTGGTGAAGCATGACAAAAAAAACAGAGAATACGTGGCATCAACAGACTAAGAAACTTGTTACCCATTTAAATCAATCAACTCCCCCTACTTGTTCAGTAAGCAACCATAACAGAACAACTCAATGACATCCATCAACACATCTTCCCGACATTCCCAAAGCTCCTCCAACTCTTGGCCGAACTCTAACTTGCATTTGTACTTACCTTGATAGGAAAAGGTAGTGACTACCGCATAAGCTAGATGAAGCTCGTTACCACATGCTATACTCCACTATCAACCTTCTACAGAGTTTCTAACTAGGGAAAATGCCTCCCACAGTACTACTCAATTGATTAACAAGAAATTTAATAAATCAACAGAAAAAAAAGGGGCTTCTTCGTAGTTCGTCTTAATCAGTACTTGTTAGATTTATCTCATCAGCTTGTTGTTCAAATGCCATGAGATATTACTTGAACGCTAACTTATTTATTTATTCATTTACTCTTCTATAAGTTGAATACTCAAACACTATTCCTCGTTCCTGATTCAAGATGGACATTTGCTGATGCAATAGGACAGCAAACATGCATCTGGCTTATCAGGACGAATAAACCCTAGAACGAACAAAATGATACAATTTAAGGCAATAACTAGGGTTCTAACCCTAAAAGTAACAAGTTCATCCAATTTCAAACCCTAGAAATAAGAAAGCTAATATATTCAGCCCTAACGAAGGTTTTAACCTTAAACTTAAAAAAGTTATACGATTGCAAATTACTCTTTCAAACAATTTCAAACCCCAGGATTAGAAATTTTCATAAATTAAGCCGTAAATCCCTAAACTATAAAAAGTTAGTCAAATCCAGACAATGTCAAACATAAAATGAACAAGGATACTCAATCAAGCACCAACTAGGGTTTAGACAGTCGATTTAATATACCTTCATTGATCTCGAATTCTTCGAACTCGTCATCATCTTCGAACAAATCGATCTTTGCCTCCTCGGTGACGGCTTTTGGTTCACTCGCCATTTTCAAATCAGAATGTAAAATATCTGCAGATTAATAATTACAAAATTAATCTCCAAAACGGAGTTGCATAAAAACCCCAGAATCGATAAATAAGATCACTTTCAATCACCAATAGATCGAGGGAATTCACTCGCAAGTTCCCAGTCCAAGCAGAGATTATTGTAAAAGAAAGAGACAGAAACCTCTGCTCCAAGAAACGCTCAGGCCTGGTTTTATCAGACGGTGTCATTCTGTTCTTACGGCCCATGAAAGAAAGGATGGAATTTTAGAATTTGAATTTTTTTGTTTTTCCTTTCCCCCTTTTTTTGTTCCAAAATATCAAATTAATCTTGCATTTAGGGGGAAAATAGCTAAAAAGGCATATATTTTCAAGATTTGAAAATTTAACGTCCAAACTTTTATTTGTCGCGATTTATTACTTATCTTTTTAATTTAGTTTTCATTTAATATCTCTATTAATGGAAAAATTAATTATTGTCATATTTTTTTTTTGCATTTTTGTGTTTGTACATTAGTTTTAATTGCACTTTGGATTCTATACTATTGCTTTGATGCATTTTTGTTTCCATTTATTGATTAATTTATAATTGTTCTTAAATAATGTACTATTTTAAAATATAAAAAAATTATATATGTCTAGCAATTTCAACTATGCATAGTTTTTGTATTTAATGTTTGATTTTAGTAAATTTTATATTATTGGAGAACTTTCGAAATCTACTTTTATTTCTAAAATGTATTTTCTATATGTTCTAAAACTATATGGATCAAGTAAAATCTCAATATGGTTAAAAATAGTAAATTAGGTGTAGTTTCACGCTATAACATAAATTTTCGAAGTTGCCATATAATACATATTGTTAATGAGTTTTGGATTTGAACTTTATCTTGCACAAAAAATAAAAACTTTTGGTATTAAAGCTAGTTTGATGTGGCCACTTCGATATCTAAGTCAGTAAAATGAATGTAGAAAAAGTTGAGAGTAATAAAGAGTTATCAAATATCTTTTACAATGTTTTTTTCCCATATTTATAAGTGAATGTTACATTTTGAAGTAATGGTTATCGGAATGATTATCAAGACATGTGAATGCCTCTTGATTAGACATGTTCCTAAAATGTAAGGAGAGTAGGTAATTATGTAATATAATCGTGCCAAGTGATAACTGTTCGCACCACTTCCCTTAAATTCAAATTAAACATGGATCCGTATTACTCAGTATTAGCCAATAATGTAGATAACTTGGCTTTTCGGTAGCTGAATGGATAAGTGAACAAAACTCGACTATTAACATTTGCCCCCCACTCCCGTATTCAAGGATTTGACTAAGGAAGTAAATATTTAATACTTTGAAAATCGAATGAGGAACAATACCATAAATGCCAAGTAAGGTAGGAAGGAAGACAGATCGCATCCTAATTGGAAAGTCACAATTTTCAATTTTCCCACCCGTCAACAAAGCAAAACAATGAAAAGTACGATAGCCCTCACCTTGGTCATCATTCTGTTGCAAGCCTAATAACTATCAGAGACTTGACAATTGTTGGATTTCTATCTCGAAACATACGTCAATGATTCGCACCGTTATTTAAGCAGCACAACATTTGTGTCAGAGACTCATTTGCAGTTACGAGGTTAAATCATCTATATTTAAAGAACTTTTCAAAACCGAAAATAAATTTCTTCAGTCACATCCATAAGTTTTCGTCACCAGCTTAACATCTTGCCTTATCTTGAAAATTTCACTTTACATGACATTTACTAGAGTCAATCAAGTATAGTTAACATAATTCATCCACCTATCCTTTCAGATTCTGAAGTAATCAAGTTTGAGGCTACTTTTCCCCCTTAGAAGGGGAGCAAGACAACATATTCCTCAGGTAACTCGACCAACAGTATTGTGGAGTAGTGGGATGAACTCGCTTGGATCAACTCTCTTGTAGTAGATAATTATCCGGAAGATAAGGAAGGAAGATCTGAGGCTAGGTATCTGTATAATAACATAGTTTACTTAAGTGATTCACTAGATATAATAGCCAGTGTTGCAGACAAGGTCCTTATTTCAAAATATAACAAGTACTAGCAAAACCTTTATGGAGCATTGAAACTTCGAAGGCTAAGAAAAGAGGAAAGGGTATGTTTTCCAAGGGAGCACGAGTTCCACATCTATTTGAAATATCTCGAATTTGGGCTACGCTTTCCTTTCTCAGCATTTTTCAAGCAGTTCTTCGATTATTTTCGAGTCATGCCGAGTATGTTCTCACCAAATACATATTGGCATGTAGTAACTTTCGAAATAATCTTTGAAGAAGTTAAAGTCAAGGCTATGCCTTAACTATTTCGATACTTCCTTACAATTAGGAGACAACTCAATGGCTGATATTTTGCAACTACTAAGCATAAGGGAAAGTTCATGAACGGGTTAAAGTCCAAAATCCATAAATGGCACAACAAATTCATATCTATTATTTCAAACAAGGAGGTGGATTTCTGGACCCAGTGGACTAAGCCAATCCATGCTAAGGACGTAGAGTTGATACCACATGATGTTACTACGACAAAGAAGATTTAAGAAAGGAGGAAGAAAAAAATGTTCCTATAGGACGCCAAGTGAATAATAAAGCATTATGAAAGCAGAGAGCCAATTTTTTTTGCCTTACTCGGCACGAAAAATGTAAGTTCTTTCTTATTCCTCACATTAATATTAATATGTTTATTTTATATTGCAAATATGAGTGATGGTGAGGTGAATCCCGCTAAGTTATAGCCTAAGCAAAAACCAAGAAGTCAAAAACTAACAAGCATGCAGCCACCACTATTACCACCACTATTACCACTACTATTACTATCACTTGATCAACTATTGTCAAGAAAACAGCAAAGGAGGGTACAGTGAAACAGGTAGTGGGCCAAAAGAAAATCTCCCAACCAGCTAAGAAGCGAAAAGGGAGCAAGAAGCCTGGGTTGGTTGAGGTCATGTAAATTAAGGCACCTCCAGTTGAGAATATTCCATCTGTTGCGAAGCTGAGAAAGGGTGGTCAAAAAACCCAACCCCACAATGAGGCTAAAACTAACATTGCTGTTGAAGGGTTATCACTCATGACAGAGGTTATACCGAGTACTCATAAGAGAAGTGGGAAGAAACTTGTCGACTAACCCCTAGCTAAAAGGTCCAAGGAATTAGACGAAAGGATGAAAGAAGCCATACACAACAAAGCTCTCAGTATCAACAGCACTGAATTCATCCCCAATACGAAAGTCGACGAGTACTTCGTCCCGTGTTAAAGTCACAACATCTTACATATCGACTCGACCTTAAGCAACAGGATAAAATCTTTGGCCTTGATGGAAAGCGTTATACTTCCCAAGGACAAAAAGACTGTAGTGAAAGACATTAATAGGGTTAGCGGTTATAATAAATCTCATATCGTAACCAAGCTCTATGATGTGAGTATCTATTGCATCCTTTTAGTTGTTAGGTTCATTTGGTCACTAATACTCGTGTTTGTTTTCAGATTAGCTGCCACATTCTGACAGCCTGGGACGAGGCCAACAAAGAAATGAAGAAGGTAATAATAATAATCTTTCATGTATTATACTGGGTGATTTGCAATATTTATCATTCTATAGCAACTTATTGTAGAAAATTAAGGATGCATATAACTCCTCATAAGCTTAGATTGCGGCTTTTGAAAATGCAAGAATAAGAGTTGAGATGGAGGCCAAAAAGTATCAAAATGAACTAGCTATCGAGAAGCTGGCACACTCTTTAGTCGTTGATAAAGTCTCAAGCCTTAAGGCCAAGGTTGAAGAGTAGTACGAAGAAGCTGAAGGCCTAAAAGAGTTGTAAAAAAAGAAGGAAGAGTGCTAAGGTCTAGGCTGAATGCTCTATACAATGAGTAATGAAGAGGATAGGCTTAGGACGTAAATCAAGGTACTAGAGGCCAACAACGCTAGGTTATAAAGCCATGTTGCTGAGTTAGAAGAGATTGTTAGGAAAGGACCTTTTGTTGAAGAGGCACTAGAAATCGTAACTCTCAGTCGACAATATGAGAAACTATTGCAAAAGAAGTTATTGGAGGGGGTTTAGGCAGCAAGAGAGGAAAACCGTAAGCTTCACCCTGATTATGATCTCTTGTGCCTATATTTCACCAATGTTGACGATAAAGTCAGCAACTGCAACTAAGATGATGATAAGAATTTAGGTGCCAAGATTGATATAAAGGGTGATAACAAGGCTCGTGTCAAGAATTTAGAGGAAGACAAAGAACGTTTGTTAAAGGAGGTCCCCTATGAGCGTAAAGGCAAATCTACTTGTTCCCAAACCCTAAGCACTGAGAAGAAAGTATGCTCCAAAAAGGCTCTAGCTTCTAATCAAGAAAATGCCTAATCCAAGAATCTATTATAGGATTATTTGCCTTGTAATTTGTTTATCCTTTGTATGGACAATTCTGGGCTAAGTGGCCAAAAATTGTAACTGTAACTGTACTGTGATGAATGAGAATCGTTTCTTTGTATAACTTGCTATTTTCCAGCATGTTTTCTTTCATGCACTCTGTTGTTTCTAGGCATAATTTATTTGACACACTATATTTTCCCCACATGTATAATTTTATTCTTTTTTCTTGGCGTGCTTATATTTCTTAACATGTTTTACTTCACATGCTAAGTTTCCTCAACATGTTTTATTTTATACGCCTAATTTCCTTGGCATATTTTATTTTACACACCTAATTTGAGCGTCTTATAGACATTATCCGTTAGTCATTGAGACATGGACTGGCCATTTTACTCAGATATAGGATTGATTTATGAAGTTTGTTAACCGCAATAGACTTGAACTTATATAGGTTCATTCATCGTGTAGAAACAAAATATAACTTCAAATATAATTATCTTGCAAAACAAGTAAGTTGTTGCCTTACAAAATAAACAAAGATGCATACCATTGCAAGAATCAGTAGAAATATAATTTCAAGTTCTCGGCATTCCATACATAAGGGATAATAATACCATCTAATCTTTCTAATCAATAGACCATTTTACCAACAACTTCCTAAACAAAAACAGGATCCTCCCAATTTACATCAAGCTTCTCTTGCTTTTCTTGCACGCTAGTTACTTCCAGCTTTCTACAAACCAAGTCCTCAAGTTGAAAAACCTTATGGTTTACTTTCTAATTATAATACCTAGTTGCCCTATGTTGATATGATGCAACCCTTGCTCTCGAGACATCTCTAATTTTTTTAATTATGACTAAATTTACTGTCAATCTAACATGATTAACCATCACATCAAAATTTTGCATACGTAGATTAAGCAAATCCCACTCAATCGACCATATGCTAACCTGTAGAGGGTTTCCCCTATTGTAATTCTATAGGTAGTTCGGTACCCCCATAAGATGTTCGGCAATTCATTGACCCATTTCTTCTTAACTTGATTAACCTTTCTTTTTAAGCCATGCAAAATGATCTTGTTAACAGCTTAAACTTGTCTATTTGTCTAAGGGTGTGCTTTAGACGTATAGTTCAGGTGTCGGGAAAGGTCCAAGAATATCTAACCCTCACAAAGCAAAGGGCCAAGGACTAGATAAGCAGTATAGTTCAGTATAAGGTATATAACTCGACACCTTATGTTTCTGGCACTGTGGACAAAGCTAAACAGCTATCCTTGCATCTTCTTTCATTGATAGCCAATAATAGTCGAGTCGCAACGTACATATATACAACGTCTGTACTTTCACGTGGTTGCTACATATACCATCATGTAGTTCAGATAACACTCGTTGGGCATCTCTCGGAGGAAGACATTGAAGATAACATTGGGATCTGTAGTACTTGTACAACTGATCATCTATCAATGTGTAATTCGCAGCTTGATATGCCAACCTTCATGCTTCCTTCTTGTTATCATGGAGGACACCATCTCTTAAATAATCTATAAGGGGATCCATCTAGGACTTTTCTCTCGAGCAAGGAGCCAATTCGCAATTATGTGAGACAATGGATAAACTTATTTGTACGAGAAATTCGACAAAAAGTTTGTTACTCAGGTTAAGAAATGCCATATTAGCTAGTTTGGACAACTTATCAATAGCAATATTCATATTTATTGGAACCTTACGGATTAAAAAAGCCTGAAATTCTTCGGCAAACATTCGTATCATTAATAGGTACTTGTTCATTTCTTCTTCCCTTGCTGCATAACTTCATGCAACTTGATTCACCACCAATTGTGAATCGGAGAAAACTTTGAGTTTCTCAACACTAATTTCTTTTGCCAGTTTAAGTCCAACAATCAAAGCTTCATATTCCGCTTCGTTGTATGGAATCAGAATTTTAAGGCATAATTAACCTTGACATTATGGGGGGAGGGCTTATAGAACAAGGCCTGCACCACTTTCCTCTCTAGTGGAAAAACCATATAAATAAAGGTTCCATATGGGTTTTTTGGCAATCTTTATGTTATTTTCCTCGCTAGTGAACTCGGCCAAAAAATCTACCAACACTTGAGCTTTTTATACCATTTTAAGTTTATATTGTACACCATAAGCATTTAACTCTAAGGCATATTTTATCATCCTCCTGGAAGAGTATGGTCATTGCAATGCTTGTCGCAATGGTTGATCAGTGAAGACTACGATTTAGTGAGCGTCAAAATAAGGTTTTAATTTCCTTGCCGAGAGAACCACTGCTAATATAAACTTTTCAATTTTTGTGTACTGATGCTTTGGTCTTTGCAAGACATGACTTATGTAATAAACAGGTCGATGATCCTTGCCATCGATTTGAACTAATATAGAAGAAAGAGTTCGGCAGTTAACTAATAAGTACAAATATAAATTCTCTTTGGAGAAAGGTGTCGAGAGTATCGAGGGTGACCCAAGGAATTCTTTGAGTTCATTGAAAGCCATTTCGCAATCATTGATCCATTTGAACTCTTTCAGATTCAAAATTTTAAAAAATTTTGCACACTTATCTATACTTCTCAACATAAATTGATTAAGGACAGCTATTCTCCCGGTGAGTTCCTATACTTCCTTAACCATACAAGAAGATTTTATGTTTATTATCATCTCAATCTTTCTTAGGTTGGCTTCAATGCCACATTAAATGACCAAATACCCTAGAAACATTCCCAAAGTTGCACTAAAGACGTACATTTGTAGGTTGAGCTTCATGTTGTATCTCCTGAGAGTTACAAACGTCTCCTCAAGGTCAGCAAGATGCCAATTATTAGTCACGTTTTTCACAATCATGTCATCGATATATACTTCAACATTTCGATGGATTTGGGGTTTGAACAGCATAGTGACAAGTCTCTGATAGGTTACGCCAGCATTCTTCAGCCCAAAGGACATCACCGTATAACAATATGTTCCAAAATTCATGACGAATGATGTACAAACTTCATCTTCCTTAGTCATTCTAATTTGGTTATAGCTTGAAAAAGCATTCATAAAAGAAACAAATGCATGACTAATGGTTGAATCAACCGTCTAATCCATTTTTTGGCAACGAAAAGTAATCCTTAAAACATGCCTTGTTAAGATCCATATGGTCTATGCACATGCGCCATTTGCCGTTAGACTTCTTGACCAACATACAATTGGTTAGCCAAGTTTGATAAGGTTCTTTTCGAATGAATCCTGCTTTCAAGAGTTTCTAAACTTCTTCTTTTATGGCAGCCTACCTTTCAAGGGGAAAATGTCTTTTCTTTTGTTAGATTACTTTTGCGCTTAGATCAATCTAGAGCTTAGGTATCATAACATCTTTAGGCATACCCGACATATTTGAAGGAGACCATGCGAATATGTCGGCATTTTCCTTTAAGAAGTTGATTAAACTTTCACGAATTTACACTGGCAAGGTTTTCCATATCTTAGTTGTTTTTTCAAGGTCATCTCCCAAAGAGATTTCATCCATTTCATTCTCAGCATTATCTATGCCAACTAACTTGCCCTTCGAATAGGTTTCTACTTGAAAAACCTCTTCTCGCCTCAAGGCTCTCATATATAAAGACCTTATCAACTATTGATCCCCTTTATATACACCAACTTTTGTAGAAGTGAGGAATTTAGCTTTAAAATGAGCAGTGGAAGGAACGATACTAAATAAGTGTTAATATGGCCATCCCATGATTATGTTGTATGGGGACCAACATTTGACAATAAGGAAGTTCACTTTATCTTTTACGACGTGCTCATCATCTTCAATCTAGATTGGTAAAGAGATCACTCTAGATACTCGAACAGGTTGATTATTAAAGGCATACAAATCATAATTACAAGATCTCAGTGTACTTTGATCTTTGGTCTATCCAGTCAAATGCGTGTTGGAAAATAATGTCTATCGAACTTCCAATATCAACGAGAATTTTCTTGACCTCGAAGTTGGCGATTCTCGTACTGATCACTAATGCATCATCATGCAACTTTTAGATACCTTCAAAATCTTCCTCTATGAAAGAAATCGTATTGTCAATCTTGACTTTTTTGCCTCGGATGTTGCAAACATAATTCATGGCGTTAGTCAAGCTCAAAGAACTTGACTGACTTATAGCAAAAGGTCCGCCAATGATAGTGTTGGTGCTCTACTAGTAATTCCCATCTCTTGCATCTCTCCCAGCATTAGCTTATTGAGTAACATTCTCTTAGTCTTCACGTTTCCTCAGAGATGGTCACTCGATATTCTCGACATCTTACGCCTGAAACTTGTGTAAATGCCCTCTTTGTATGGCATCCTCAATTGCATTTTTAAGTTGGATACATTCGCCTATGTTGTGACCTTTGTCGCAATGAAAATCGCAGTATTTATTGGAATTTCATCTAAAGGGGTTTCCTCTCATCCTCTTTGGCCACTACAACACTCATCTCTGCCCACGCATCTCCATTAATATGTTTGATAATGAACAATTGACTAGTGTGTGGGATAAATATGTTGGAATTCAAGGACTCTTTCTCTCGATGTTTTGACTCTGATCGTTGTTTGTCCTAAGTTGATCTTTTTCACTTCTCCTCTTGTCATTTTTCCTGTCTCCTCTATTCTGATCAGCCTCTCACCGAGCCTTTATATTGTCCTCCTGTCATATGTAGGAGGTGTCTTTGGCTTTAGTTTTGACTTTGAACTCAGTAAAAGTTATTGACTTATTCTTAGTAAGAGACTTGAAAAAGTCCCCATGGGGCTTGACCCCATTAATGACAGCATTAAGCGCTATACTCATGTCTAACTCCAGAATTTGGACCATCTCAACTATAAATCTGGCTAGATAGTCTCTAATAGATTCATCTGATCTTCCTTTTATTGTGTCAAAGACTGAAGAGTCCTTAACAGTAAACTTATTAACAAGGAAGTGTTGAAGAAATACTTTTACTAGTTCTTTGAAACACAAAATAGTATTCGGCTTCAAATGCTTGAACCATATACTTACCGCATTCCTTAATGTCAAGGGAAAAGCTTGGTAAGCTACAACATCACTCAAGTCGTGCAACTTAGCCAAAGTGCAACAGTACTTCAAATGATCTTTAGGATCTTTCATTCCATCATAGGTTTCAAATTACGGCAACTTGATGTGTCATGGTATGACCTCCTTTAAGATCTTAGAAACAAAAGGGCTCTTCTTAATTTGAAATTGCTTACTCGTTGCAGCAGGGGTGCTAACATGCAAAGGTCTAACATGGTGCACTTACAGTAGTTGCTTGCCTTTGTTAACTTTTTTTAGTGTAAGAGCTAATGGTTCCATCGTAACCTCGACTTGCTTTTTCAGCAATTTAAGTGAATAGATTAAGTCATCACTGTTATCAACGCCGTAATCGCCATGATTTGTGTTTTGATTTAGGTAAACACTGTTATGAAAGAGATTAAGGATTTCTTCATGTTTTTATTTAGTTCCTAACTTTCTTCAGCTAAGTCAAGGCAAAGTGGCTTCAACTTAGCTAAACGTTGCTCATTAGCATGCCTACTCCCCTTTTTAGGGTGATAAGAGAAAGTATTAGCATTTGTGCTCTTAGTCAGTTTAGTCTTTACCATGTAGGTGTGTTTGAGAAAAAACAAACAGCACCAAATGTTATTCGTGGGTTTTGGATTTGAACTTTATCTTGCATAGAAAAAAAAAAAAAAAGCTTTTGGTGCCAGAGCTAGTCCGGTATGGCCATTCTGATGCTTGAGTCAATAAAATGAATGTAGGAAAAGTTAAGAATAGTAAAAAGTTATCAGATGTCTTTTATAGTGTTTCTTTCCCATATTTATAGGTAAATGTCGTATCTTGAAGTAGTAGCTATTGGAATGATTATTAAGACATGTGGAGGCCTCCTAATTAGATACATTCTTGAAATATAGGGAGAGTGAGCGGTTATATAATATAATCGTACCAAATGATAACTGTTCATGCCAGTTCCCTTGAATTCAAATTAGACACGAATTTGTGTTACTCGGTATTAGCCAAGAATGTAAATAACGCGGCTTCTCGACAGCCAAATGGATGAGTGAGCGAAACTCAACTATCAACAATACACCTCTCTATAATTAATATTTTATTATATTTCAAGATAGTATTTGAATACTAATTTTTATAATTTTGCTATCTCATAACTTACAAATCAAGCATTACGCTCGCAAATATATAATAGTAGGAAAGCTTAGGTTACAAACTACCTAAAAATTTGCTATTTTGACCTAAAATTATATAGTTGAAAATCATTCAATTTATAGGTATGCTAGTGTAAATCCTTTATAATTTTCATATTTTCAAAATAATGGATTGATATAAGGAAAAAAAAAAAAACAAAGAAAATGGTTAGAGGAAAATTGCATAATTCCTTTAATCTTTTCTTATATTCATCTTTTATTTTCATATTGTATAATTTTTTTTTGTATCAATTCTTTTTTTTTTGTTTTTTTTTTTTTTTTTGCAACATTCCACTATTTATAATAATCCACATAGGTTAATGTCTTCTAAGTTTTACAATTTTCAAGGCATTACATTATCCTTATTTTTACAAATATATTTATTCTTATTTTAAGAAAAATTTATATTTTGTAAAAATGTCCTTAGAAATAAGCTAATCTAATTTGCTGGACCCATTTAGCATATTTACTTTAAGTTTTATTTGGTCCACCTATAGAGAGGAAAAAGGAAGAAAATAATTATTCTAGATTTTGTCATAGAACTAGAATAAGGATATAAATAAATCAAGTTACTCTACAAACTACTCCAATTTGGTAGATTATGTTTATATGAGCCTAAGCTCTCAAGGGGTTTATTGAGTCAAAGTTTTATGAGTCAAGTTTTATAATATCATGTTTGACAAGCTCACTAGCTAGACTGAGATCCAATTGAATTTATTTGTACATGAATTTAGAATAAATAAAACCTGTTAAAATGAATTTAATCAAATCGAATTCAAACTTATCATGTGATGCTCTCAATTGAGTGTAAGTTCAAAATTCTATGTTTAATGGAGATTGAACTTATGATTTTTTAATCAAGTTCAAATACAACATTATATTGTCTTAACTCAGCTCAACTTTTCCCTTTAATTAGAGGTATTCAACAAACTAAACTTTTCTTCTATTTAGATAGTTCGAATAGTCATTTTCATGTTTTTAAGGTACATCTATATTCCAAATTCATATTAGGTTATTCCATCTTCTAGTAAAATTAACAATGGGTTTAGAAAGGCCTTGAAGTCACCACCAATGATGAGTTAGTTTAGACAGTCTATAATCTATCTTACCATATTTGATGAAGTAAGTTTCTAACTTGGAATTAAAAGTCATAGAATATATTTTAAAAAAATATATTTTATGCAATAGACTAAATTAGCTTAATTTTAGGGATATATATACAAAATATAAATGTTAGTTATTTTTACTAGATGTACACATGAAATTAGCTCCACAAGTGACTCGTGCCTGGTTTGAAAGGACATACCCCGCAGTGCTCTTGCCTATGAATACAAATAATGAAGAAACTAATAAATTTAAATAGGAAGCATTGTACAATAAACCAAATTTGATACTTGAATACTTCATTTGATAACCCACTACCAATTTTTCCTTAGCTTTTGGTAAATCAAAATATAATTTCTTACATTCTACTAAAGAAGAAATTAGAAGAATGATAAACCCTTTAAGTTGATGCCACAAATTCCAACCCTAAAAACCATATCTTAACTGAGCCTCAACTATATCAACTATAATTAAACTATTAGATAATCATAGTCGTTGGGAACATTATTATTCGTATTGCTATTATAGAACTGTATATGAGATTTTCATCTCATACAGCTCCTCCAAGGCCAACCAATAAATCTAAGGATTGGTTTGATGTTTTTTTATGTTAATATGTTTGTAGTATAAATATATATAGATAAAATAGAGCAAAATCTTTCTAAGGTCTCGAATTGGACCAATGGAATTCTATCTACTATAATAATAACTAACAAAAGACTTTTGAATTAATCTCGTTCTCTAGTAATTTCAATTTTTCTTTATTGAGCAATAACTTAATCTTTCAATAAAATACTCGTAAAATTACAATAGATATTTCAACCTATCTTTTTTTGATTATGAAAAATAAAATTATGAAGTAGTTCATCTATCACGACATACAATTTTTATGAATAAATGAAAGAATAAAAAGATTTTTTTATTTTTTCATTTCTATTCTTCTTTCCTAAAGAGGAAACTTTAAAAAAAGGATTATTTCATTTTCGATAGTCATTTTTTTAATCTGTGGATTAGAGCATACTCTAGATCAAAATCGTAGGGAGTACTACTTAATCATTTCTACCAACTAAAAGCTCCAATTAGGATTCATTTATATATATATATATATATATTTATATATGTATACAAAAATATATCCTTTTGGATAATTTACTAAACCTTTAAATCAATCACTTGAGTCTCAAATCTTTTAGTCTATTTTGTTTTAACTTTTTTGTTACTAAAACCAATTTCATTCAACAAGAAAATATTATGTCAATAAAATTTGATTGTTATAAGAAGAATCGTAGATAGAGTTTTGGATATTAAAATTCAACTGAATAGGCCGACATATCTCTTCCAAAGTCATCATATCTTACATTAGAGATACAATAATTTTTTTCTAAACAAATAAAGCCCACTCAACTAATGAATCTCATAGAATTGATACAAAGGATGACAACAATAGAAAAGAAAAAAAGTAGCAAACACATAAAATAAAACTTGTTATTCTAAAAGCTATCAGTAAACAAATATCCTAATTCTAAGATATCTGTAGATTAATTAGATTTGTAGAAAAAAATATTTCTAGTGGTGGATATAGATATATTATCGATGGTGAGATTGGTGGAATAATATCAAATATAGAATTTTTACTTAACAAAATAGTAGAGATTTAGGAATATTGAAATTAATAGTAGTAGATTTATGGATTGAGAATGGTAAAGGAAGGGAAGAACATATAGAAGGAGAGAGAGAGAGAGAGAGAGAGAGAGAGAGAGGCCTTGAAAACAATCTCAATCTTTCTAACATGTAATTAAGTTTTATTATGTCAAATCATTCTAATATGCTACAGTCAAGAGGAATATAAGGATTAGAGATGTATAAGTAGGCTTTGGCCGGCGGATCGGTCCATTTAACTTGCTTTTTAATGAGTTTGGATCAAAGTTTTTTAACCAGTTTAAAAGCAGGCCAAATGAGCTTAGCTTATTTAACCCGTAAGTCAACATAAGTTGGGTTAGGTCGGTTTATTTAATACATTTACTCTTTTGGCCTATGGATGACTTTTTTAACTCGCTTTTTAAACATATTAAAGTAAAGGTTTTTTTACTCGTTTAAAAGTAAACCAAATAAGTCTAACTCGTTTAATCCACGAGCTAAAATAGGTTGGTTCATTTAACTCATTTATGCACCTCTAATGAAGATAGTCCTATAAAACCCCTTACTAGGGATTCATGAAAAAATCAAGATAAGATGGCTTAATATTGATCCTTAGGTTAAGCTTAATTTAGAGATTTAAAGCTTGGGTTAGATTTGATTATAAAATTTGAGTACAATCTCGACTTTAGGTAACCTTAACAGGCTTGAGCTTAGCTTAATTTAGCTTATTTAAGCCCATTGTATTTTGAAAACGAAAATCATCTAACTAAGATAATAAGTATGCCCAAGTTATAATTGACTTAACTCAAGGTCAATTGAAGTTATAAGTTTATCGAGTCAAATATTATGAATTTCATGTTGAAATTAATAAACTATTTAAGTCGTTTGAATTGAAAAGTAAGCTAAATATAAATATGTGAATCCAATTCGAGTGAGCATTAACCCAAACTCATGCAAGTAAATTTGTTTTATTTATCCCCCTATTCCTTTTAAGTTGATGAAGGAGATTGGCTTTGAAATGGTTAACCTATAAAATAACAAACACTCTTAGAGGAAGAAACTAAATTGACCTTCTTTGAATATTGGTCTTGAATGAATTGTTTGGTCCACAAAGGACACATTGTAAAGGAGGGAAACTAATTTGTGACAATATGTGAGTGAAAAATATGATACCCTTATCAATGTAGAATTTTTTTATTAAGTAATAAGTAAATAATAATTCAGACTCTATCGATAAGTTTAAACTTTTAAATAATGATTTAGTTACGATGTTAACTTTAGTATGGTATTAAAATAGAAAATTATTTCAAATTTTTTTATTCTTAAGTTCTATCTAATTAAATAGTCCTTTTACAAAAACTTTTAAATTAGATGGTTATAATAAGAGCTGTAAATGAGTTGAGTTTATATAACATGATGTTAAACTCGAGCTCAAATTTAACTTAAAATTTTAAAGTTTAAGCTCAACTTGAGCTAAGCCGAGTTAGGAATTTAGAACTTGAGCTAGATTTAAAGTAGCACTTAATAAATTTAAACTCGACTTGATTAGATTTATTTGAGTTTGATTCATTTAAAAATATTTTTTATTATGATTATAATAATATAAATATTGAAACTCGAACAGCAACACTATTTGATTCGAGCTCGATTAGGTTCGTCAGTTAATCAAGCCAAGCACTATGATACTTGAACTTGACTGGATTAACTATTCAAATTACTTGAACTCCAACTCAACTTAATTGTTCTCACATCGAATTTAAACAAATTTCAGACTAAACTTGAATAATTTGGGAGCATCCTAATTATAATGCCTAATTTTTAAAACACTTTCGTATCCTAATTTGGAATGACTTCTAAGCAGCGAAATCCCCCGTTTTTGGTCGGCCTCCTTTTTGACTTAAAGGCATTCGGCTTTGCTGACCCATTTTGACTTAAACATTATCCAACAAGCTAAATGAAAACCGGACGAGTCACTTCTTGGATGCTTTAATTACGAATAAAATTAAACTTCAAAAACGACTCATTAGGTGAACAGCAGATATTTAACTAGAAACAAATTACAAGGAAAACGATAAACATGAGAAAATTTACATGGATCGACATCAATGTAACCTACGTCACGGGCAGGAAGAGAATTTTCTTTCCTTGAAAATAATTGATACAATTTACATTGTAAAACCTTAAAACTATTCATATACAATCACCCATAACAAATGATCAGTCTACAAGCCCTAGTCCTTGCCCCTGGCTTCCATCACATACGTTCCAAAATATTCCCTTAGAAGTCAAGCATTCAACAACAATAAATTGCTACTTTTTTTGCATTATTTTCTCCTTTCTTAAAAAGTACAGACACATTACAATCTAAGTAAAACATGTATTTGCTTAAACAGACTCGTATGAGACTCAGCTCATGCCAAAAAGGAGCTAAGCTAACCTTAAAAAAAAAAAAAAAAAAAAAAGGAAAGAAAAAGGGAAATTCTAAGTACTGAATCACATCACGAACTATGAAGTATGTATTTACATAAGAATCAAAGAAACACACTCCTAGGAAAAACGTCCAAATCGATGATCATGAGAACTTGCAGCACACCTCAAACCAGAACCCCTTGCCTCATTGAAAGCAAGCAAAATCCGGATCAGCGATCCCGCCTTCTTCCGGGCAGGCGAAGTACCATCCGTCATAAGCGTGTAAACCGAAGCCGTTAAGGCATGATTCTTAGCCAAAACAGCAACCACATCTTCTCCACAGTTCATGCACAATGACAGCAAGATGGAAACAGTATGTTCCTTGTCGGCTTTGGAACTGGAAGACTGCAAGAACCCGACAAGAAGAGGCAAAACAGGAGTCTCCAGGATAGAATTTGCCCCTTCTTTTTTCTCAGATAGGGATGCTAGAACCGCCAATGAATCCGTAACCAACTCGGGTTTATCGGAACAAGCTAGGATGTTTACAAGTAATGAAACAGTACCGGCGTCGAGCACTCTTTGATGGTTCTCATGGTACATAAGTAGCCCGAAGATTGCAACGACCGCGTTCTTCTTGCCACAAGCCTTGCCTTCTCTAATGAGGTCTACAAGACCCGGGATTGCATCTGGCATTTCCCCGATGATGCGTCGAAAGCCCTTAACCGAGGAGAGGTAGAATATAGCTGCAGCTGCGATTTGCCTTGATTCAAGGCTTCGTCCGGTTTTGAGAACCGAAACGATGGATCTTAGTCCACTGCATTCGATGATCAGTTTCTTTCCACTAGTATGCTTTGAGAGCTTCAGCAAAGCCGCGATCGCATTCTCTTGTGTCATCGGATCGCGGGAAGTTAATAGATTTAACAACGGCAAGATCACTCCTGCATTGACCAAGCACGACCTGTTGAAAATACTAGACTTTGCAAGCAACCGAACTTCGTAAGCCGCCTTGCTCTTCTGCTCATTAGCCCCGAATACTAGACTACGCGCGAGGAACCTAGAGAGTTTCTTCATTGCCTCTCCAGCAGCTGCACTTCCAGGCAGGATTGTTCTTGTAATATCTGAATTTCGCCTTCCCGAGGTCACCATAGATATTCCATTATCTGCACAAATTTGCCGGATGAGCTTCCGGAGTGTCGCGTTAGGAACCAACTCGTTGCTGGCAAGCTTCTCCCCGGTTTTCGGGCACATGGAATTCCCTGCTTTCAGCCATTTCTCGATTGAGGATCGATCGTAAGTCTGCCCGGTTGAGACCGTCACGGGGTCTGTCATGAGCTCTAGAGAAATCGGGCACCGAAAATCCTCAATACTCAAGCAACTGACAGTTTCTATGTTGTTCCTGGCTTCTGCTTGGTCTATGTTTTGATATTCCAGGGTTTCGAAAACAACTCCCCTGCAATAGCACATGAATCCAACTACACTACTTAGAATTGGGACTTCCCTTTCATTACATTCCGAGTACTTGAAATTGATCTCCTCTTCCAGGAACTTAATCTCCTTTTGACAATCGCTCCAGCTTCTAATCTCTAGGTAATCGAGCACCGTTTTGATCACAACATGGTCCGGTTCAATGCCCTTTTCGAAATAATCCAAAATCAAATGAACTCGTTTCATGTTATATTCATCTCTAGGATCGAGCTCAATATTTGCTTTCCTAGCTTGTCTTGCTACCAACTCAACCAATTCCTTTACTTCACAACTAACATCGATCGAATCCAAGGGCAGGACATCCAGAGCTGTCGCGATTGCCCGAATTAGCAGGCGAAATTGTGCTGCGATGAACTCCGACTTCATCAAGCACCAAAGCCTTGCTCCTTCCCTACAACAATCCTCCAACAAATATTTGGTCTTCTGAAATGTGAGGTGGAGTTCTGTGAAGCAGAGGATTATGGAATCCGAAAGAACTGGTTGCCAGTCCTGAATCTCCTCGAAAAAAACCGACAAAATTCCGATTTGTCGAATTGCTTCCTTGGCGTTTTTCCTTTGAGTAGTGAAGCATTTTGGTTGGAAATTGCACACACCATTGCAAAGATTGATCAATGAGAGAAGAAGGGTTGTCGGGGATATGCCTTCACAGGGGTGAACTGCCGGAAGAGACAAGAACTGGCGGTCCGACCGGTCGAATTTCTGGATCATAGTATTGAACAAATTTTAAGGTTTAAAAAAAAAAAAAAATGGGTGCTCTGTTTTCTGCTCTGTTTCTCTAGCATGGAAACCCTGATAACGTTTCAACTAGTATTACATATAGCCGAAAATTCAGTTGGACACGTGGCAATATACCAATACTTTCCAGGATTATTGAGTATTACTCGGAAAGATCCCAGGGGATATATTTGGCACAAGACAGACAATGCCACGTGACACTAGCCACGTGGAACGTGATGATTGGGAAGGTACTGTTCCTTGGATCCTGATCAATTAATGAAATCATGATTTAGTTTTGGTATGCAGGAAGATGTTTGTCAAAATTATCCGAGTCGCCATATACCATCATGGGCCCCTGGTCGACCGACTTGGACACGTGTGTGAATCAGGTAATGACATGTTCCCTAAGCTATGGGGATTCAGTGTATTGATGGCAAAGGGACCAAGCTGACGCTTCAACGATACTTACGTGTATTTTTATGGGTAAAGGAGTGCCGAATTGACTTGTTGCATGGGTCATTGTTTTCGAGAAACAAGTGACCGTTAACATAATCTAAACACACCGACTTCAAATAAATTGTGATATTATCGTATCCATGATTAATCCAAAAAATATTAGAGGATAAAAAATTAAAAAAATAAAATCAAATTTAATTACAATTAAAGTAAAATTGAATCAAATCACTTTTATGATCATATCAAATCAAATCAGATTAAAACGTAAAAATCCATTCGAATACGATAATACTAATAAATTATATTTAGATATTTCTAATAAATTTATACACATCACTCGATAAACCTATAAAGTTACTTTTTAGGGAGAAAATCTTGGTATAAATCCGGTTTACATGGATCATTTTAAAACATTTAACTTGTATAAGTATATAGTATTGATACTATACTTTAATAGGATTTAAGGTAAAATGACCATTAAAGATAGAAACTGGGTATGATAAGAGACGGTCGCAAATATACCAATAAAAATGCAATTCCTTTGGGCATTATAAAGAAAATAAGTATGATAGGGATAGATCATTTAAAAAAAGGTTTTTATTTTATTTTCGTTTATTTTATCCTTTTTATTATTTCCCTTTCAGGTGCTATTTGTAGTAAGCACGTTGTCAGGATTGGAAGCAACGTTTTACTTACCAAACAGGCTGGCGATTTCATGGTTACAAGTTAAGGGTAGTTACCATCAAGGTTTAAATATTTACTAGTCCAGTTTAATGATTAGATTTTTGTTTCCACTTCAAGGAACATCATGGCATTAATGAGATGAAACCATTGACTGTTGACGTTTATACTTAAAAATGATAGAAGAAACTTGGGAGAATATTCAAAGAGAAGAAATTTCGAATTGATGATTTCTACAAGAATCATTTGTTCATCAATAGACTAGTTTCGCTTTCAATTTTTTTTTTTTTTTTTTTGTTAGGAAGGACTTGAAGGAGACTAATATATATAAACCTCTCGCATCTAATTTGAAATCCAGTTATATGTAAAAATTATACATTTATAAAAAATTTATATCTAGTATAGAAGATTTCCTAAGATTTGTCATGAAAGGAGTTTTCAATGGAACGTTGGCTCTATATAATCTAATATATTCTAAT
This sequence comes from Lumnitzera littorea, assembly GCA_024138015.1. Taxonomy (NCBI): domain Eukaryota; kingdom Viridiplantae; phylum Streptophyta; class Magnoliopsida; order Myrtales; family Combretaceae; genus Lumnitzera; species Lumnitzera littorea. Next base: position 110,127,823 of record JAMXBB010000004.1, on the reverse strand, counting down.
GTATGTAATAACAATAAGTTTTAGCCCCAAATTTCTAAGACTTTCTCCTATGGAATAGGATGCAAGTTATACAAACTTAAACATCCTAAGACCATCATGTAACATGTGTTTTATAATTATATGACCCATCTTTTTAGGTAGTTGTGTTTTGTCACTAATTGTTGGATGCCTTGTAGCTTACTTGTAAGATGTCCTTAGTAATAATATCGAAGAGACAAAAAGAAACTAGCAACTTACTTGGTTAAATGGTCAAGAATATAAAGATGTTAAGTGACTATTAAAGATGATGTTTTGACTTGTTTTTGCACGATATTGGTGAGATCGAGTGCTATTGACAGACAATGCAAGTGTTAGGTTTCAAATTAATGAATTTTGTGCATTTTATATATATTATAGCTTTTGGGTTAACTTATTATAAAATTCACTTCTTCTATATGCATGTATCATGGGCGGATTCCGTCACTCAATCCTGTGGGCACTTAGTGTTCCTGACCACACTAAAGAAAGCAAAGTCAGCTTATAGTATACTCATAAGGTTTAAAGAGAGAAAGTAGAGAGAAAGATTCTAAATGCAAATTATATTCAATCAAATGACTGATATCTTACAACTAAGGAAAACACCTCTATATATTTCAAAAAGCCTGTAAAAATGAATAGTTAAGATTGATTCAATCTAATAATTACAATTGATTCCTAACTATCATGCTCACTTATCTTACCTATTACTGTACAAAATTCTAGACATCTCTGAAACCTTTTAGAACTTTTCATGTTTTTGAAACTTTTAGTGGGTTTAAGTTTTAGTCTTAGACTTTAGGAACCTCTTGGGAATGGCCCATTTTAGGAGGCCCGTAATATTCTCTCTTGCTCAATTTAGTGACGCCTTCATTGCTCCTTCATCATGGAACTTTTGAATCTTGTCTTTGAATTGTCATAGTGCTTTAGCTGGTTCTCAACTAGTCTCACTCTCTAGTCTTCCCTTACAAATAACCATATACTCGTGTTTAGGAGTTTGTCTACGTTATCTCACATGTGTATCAGCTATAATCTCTTTAACTTCTTTGTCAAATGAATCCCGTACTCCTATTGAGGCCCTTTGTGATACTGCTCTTATAGAGTTTACCTCATCCTTATAGAATTGTAGCGCCTCATCAAACCTTTATGCAATTGACCTTTCGTACATTGTATCAAATGTAACTTAACAAGCATTTGGTTGCCTACTTGATATTCCATTGGCCTACGCTTCTTATCTGCACTCTTCTTTATTCTTTTGATGGCTCGGTCTAAGTATGTTCGAGTTAAATCATGATTTTCTTGCAATTCCTTTGCAAATTTGTATGCGAAAGGGTTGGACCCCGTATATCCCATTATTACCGTATTAGGAGTTAAGGGTTGCCTTCCTAAAATGATCTCGAAAGGACTTTGACTGGTGGACTCATTCTTCTATAGGTTGAATGAGAATTGCACCACATCTAATAACTTGGTCCAATCATGCTGGTTAGCTCCTAAAAAATGCCTTAAGTATAGTTCCATTAGAGCATTCACCCGCTCAATCTGGCTATCCATTTGGGGATGTAAACTAGTTGAAAAGTTCAACTTGTGATGTGTCTTTGGGGTCGTACAAATGAAAAGACACTATGGTGAGCAAGAGAAGAAAATAAAATGCGGGTTTTAGCAAATCCGTAAGTTATCTAGCTGGATATAACACACCAACAAGATCTAACACGACCTAAGACTCGTTGAATGTGACGCATTGGTTCGAGTAATAGAGTAACTTGCCACTACTCCTTACTAAAAAGAATATATTAGAGTTGAGAGTTAACAAGAACATTAAGGTTACTCAAAGAGAATAATTCTGTGTTGAAAGTTGGATGATTATATGCGTATAAGGAAAATAGGGGTTTATATACTTACCCATTAGGGTTATTTTACACATATGAAAAGACAAAAAGGTATCTTACAATTACGTTACATTAATCATACTAAAAAGAGGTAAAAAGGACAAAGAATATTCAATACGGAAAGGAAATAATTATTCTGAAATGTTGTGTCAGAAGATACGTGTCACTTGATGGTTGTAAGTCAAGAGTATGATACAACATAAGCAAAAATAGGAAGTGCCAGTAGTCAGGGGCCAACCTGATCTGGATTAAGTCGAGAGCCAATCAGTCTGGTTAGGAAGTCAGCTAAGTTGGAGTCAGTCACTAGTGGTTGGTTGGAGAATTTAGCTCGGTTAACCTTTCTTAGGTTACCTTCAATTAGGTAGGAGCATGTTGGATACACGTAAGGATCTGACAAATAGATCGATAGGACGTCGGTTTGGGATAGGAGTCCCCGTCTTGACTATGGCTTACAGCTAGTATTTTTCGTATGAGCCCTTAAAGCCCTTTAGGTTGACTTCTTGTGATCGATCCAAGGGGTTGATTCTTATCAACTCGGATCCTAGAAGTTTGAATAATTCCATCTAAAATTTCCCTATGAATTGCCTATGTCTATCATTCATGATGTTTCTTGACAAGCCCCAATACTTTACAATATGTCTCAAGAAAAATCGGGCAGCCTCATCTACTGGGTACTCCTTCATTGCTAGAACGAAGGTCGCATATTTTAAGAACCTATTTTCTATAATCATAATTGTGCTATACCCTTTTGACCAAGGCAAACTTACAATGAAGTCCATGGAAATACTCTTCTATAACTGTTCAGGAATGGGAAGAGACTCTAGTAGCCTTAGAGTCGCCTTATGTTCTACTTTGTCTTGTTAGCACACAAGACAAGTCCAAACATAGCTTTCAACATCTTCCCTCATATGTAGTCGAAAATACTTCACCTCCACTAAGGCTTGTATACAGTGCATTCTTGGATGACCAACCCATTTAGAATCATGACATTCTCTAAGTATCTCCCTTCTTAGATTCAAGGAGTGGGGTACATAAATTCGATGTCTCTTTGTGTATACTAGTCCATTTTCTTATCAAAATCTCATTGTTTTCCCTTCTTTACAATGGATTAATAGGGCTTTAGCCAGCTTATCAATCTACAACCCCTTTCAAATTCTATCAACGAAGTTGCTTTCGGGTTTATTGATGATTGCCAACTCAACCCTTTGACTCAAAGCGTCCACCACAACATTAGTCTTACCTGACTTATTGTAAACCCCGTAAATTTAGCCATTTAAGTATACAATTAAGCTCAAATACTGTAAATAACTTTAAGAGTCGATAAAGCTGAGTAAAATAAAAATTTTATTAAGTTGTAAATTTGAATATATTATGAGTAATAAAAAAAAACCCCTAAAATTTTAATTAAAACCTAAATCGCATATAAAAAACCTTAAATCCGATGTATGTGCAAATACTTAAAATTGAACCCGAACTTGATAAAAAAAAATCCTAAAACTATAATTTTAAGCTTATAAAATGAATAATTATGCCCTAATAGTAATAAAACCCTAACGAATACAATTATCGATTAATACGCGCATTTGCGTAAAATCATTAACGGACGTATTAAGATAACTTTCAAATTCTATAAACATAAGGGTTAACAATTAAATTAATAAGCTTTATAAAAATTCAACATTATTTTATAATTAGTAAAGTTATAATTTTTATAATTAAAATTTCTAATTTTTCTTTTCCTTCTTTCCTCTTTTCTTTTCCTTTTTCCTTCCCTATTTTCTTTTCCCTTCCATGTTGCTGTGTTCATTTAGCTACTAGTGGATATGTTTTCTTTTGTTTTTCTCATGTGCTAAATGTGAGTAAAATTTAGAATATAAGATAAGGATTTAGGTCAAATCAAATAATTCTCATATCTTATTTTCTTTTCTTTTTCTTTTAATTCTTTTACTTTTCCTCCTATTTCTTTTTGGCCAGCTGCATGTGTACTCATTTTCCTTTTACTTTTCTTTACAAAACACAAGAAAATACATGCAATTTTTTTTTTCCTTTTCCCATTAAAAGCTTTCCATCTTTTCTTCACTTTCATCTTGTGAATTTTTTTTTCTTATATTTTCCTTCAACAATTACAAGAAGAAGAAAAGCTTGATTCAACCACTTTTCAAGACACCAAAAGAAATAATCAAGCAATATTTTTAAGTTATTTAATGTATTACTATACATATACTTTTGTTATGTATGTCTATTTTATGGAAATATATGTGTATATATATGCATATATAATACGTATATTAGGTATTCTTATTATATATATATATATATATATATGTATATGTATAACATGTAGCCGAAAATACATATGTATATACATATATTATATTTACTAAGTTATACATATGTATGGTAAATAAAGAAGTATATGTATACACATGTTTATTTGCTTATGTATATGTATGGTACTTAATAGTATGTAAATAAGAGTATATGATATGTACATATACATATAAGACTTAGTAAATTAAGTTAATATACATATGCATAAAGTATGGTATAAGTAGCATAATTAAATATATGTAAAAGTGTAGGAAAATAAAAGTATATGTATAAGTATAAATACACGTATAGTATAAGTATGACATACGGATATGTATAAGTATATGTATATTGCTAAATAATGCACATACAAATATACTAAAATACTAAGTCCTTAAATAAGTTAATATAATATATAAGTATATATACATGCCGTGAGGTCAGAAGAAAAAGGAAAATAATTAATTTGCAAAATTTAATAAAGTAGAATAATAAACATAATTATATAAATATCATGAAAATTAATAAAATAGGAATTTTTTTTTTAAAAATATACTAAATCATGAAAATAACAAGTACTACCTCCTCATGCTGCTGCATCATCATTTAATAAAATATAATTAAATTCGTAATTAATAATAATAAAATAATTAATTAATTAGAAAATTATTAATATAGCAAAAAGTGAATTAAATAAGAATTTAACCTTAAAATAGTGAAATAAGTTAATTATTGAAAAATAAAGCCTAAAGTAATAAAATTTCAAAAATATAAAATTGAAAAATTAATTGAATCATAAAATCATGAAGAAACACTTAAAATAATAACTTATAAATATTTAAATCAAAATAATAAAAATTCATAATATTTTTATACCATAATGAAAAATACGGGTTACAACGTCTAAAACGGATTTCGTTATGAGAAAATACACTCAAGAGCAATCGAAATGAACTATAAGTTCATAAAGATTCAAGCTAAATTGAAAAAATTATACGCAATTCGATAAAAAGCTCGAATCGATAATTTTACGCAAATCAATAGCTGAGTTAGGTAAACAATAGACTTAACAAACTAGTTTAGTTATTTAATTTCCAAACTTACTACTTTTCTTATTCCCCTAATGTTAAGTGATCTTGAGATCAAGACCGATTTACCTTTGGACTATTATAATCCTTGACATCATACAGGACCAAGTGAGTACTCCTAATAACTCTATACTTGTGTTGTGTTTGTAATTAGTATACTTAAAGTAAACATTAAAAATTTGATGCATGGGGGTGTGGGTTGTGCATGTATCTGAATACTAGTTATGTATTGTGTAAAAGATTGTGAAACATAATAACCGAATAATTGATTGCTTGATTTATTGCTGCATAATGGAATGGTTTGTTGATCACCTCATAAGTCAACTTAATCATATTCGACTCAACTAAAATTAAATAGATCATAGATAAATACGAACATTGTATATAATGTTCTGGCCGTCACCTCACACGGTTGGTAATGAAGGGCCTTGGAGGGATGGATTCCCACATGATTTGATTAGTACAATGTAGGATCAAAGGTACAACAAGACCCTACCCTTGCCTCGTGGGTTCTACTGGCGCTGGAGACGCTAACCGTAGGTAACTAGGGGTCACATCTAGAGACCACCGCTGTAGGGTATGAATGTGGATTGCGGGGGTTACCTCATCGCTAGACTCGGATATTTATATACTATTGACTGTTGGAAATAGAAACTTGTTTCATGAAATAGAGAATTTCTATATATATTTATATATGGTTAAAATAAAACTAAAATCTTGTTGTGATTGGTGTCGATGTATCTCCAACCCTCACTTCGGAGGGTGTTAAATACGATATTGTATGCAGCACCGGTCAACTGCATATATATTGTTTGACATACTGCTTGTTCATGCATTTATATATTTGATAATAAATTGTTTAATAACTTATTTGAAGGTATAGTATGAGAGATATATCACTAAGCTTTTGTAGCTTACTCCCCAATAGTTTTCTTTTGTAGGTTGCTAGATAATAGAGCATGGATTAAGAGCCGAGTGTTGAGTACCAATGTCGAAGTGCTTAAAAGATAAAATTTGAGAATAGACTGTATAAGTGGTTTGAAATATTACATATAATTATTAATACTATAATCAGATTTTATGACTTTCGTAAGTTTGAGTTTTAGAACTTTACTACCTAATCTTATCATTTGATAGGGGATATCGATTCTCTACGGTTATGATGGACCGTGGTTTATCAGATATCCATAATCACATATATGCTGTAGTAAGTTAATTAAATTAAGAATTAAAACTTTAGTGATTAATTGTTTAAGGTCTTGCAATCTCTGACTTGCAAGGCGATTTTCAGATCATGAGTGCACACATGATATGAAAATTTTAGGCAATCCTATTAAGCCTCCTTTAGGGTCATGACACTTGTGCTCAAGATCAAATTCGAATTCCGTTAGGAAAACCTACCATCAAGCTTGCTTAGGAGAGAGCTTCTTTTGAGTCTGGAAATAGCTAGTGGCCATATTGTCAATTTTGTTCACAAACTTCTTCCCTAATAAGTAGTGCCTCTATACCTAAAGACAGTGTACTATCGCCATCATCTCTTTTTCATGCACTAGATATTGCCAGTTTATGTCGTTCAGCTTCCGGCTTTCAAACACTACAAGATGTCCTTCCTGCATTAAAACCCTTCCAATAGCAAAATCACTAGCATCTATACATACCTCAAAGGGTTTGCTAAAGTTAGGAAGGAGAAGGACCGACTCCTTTGTGATTGCCATCTTCAATGTGTCAAAGGCCTATCGTCTATCCGTACTCCAAACCTAAGGGGTATTCTTTTTGAGTAAGTCTATCAATGGGCTTCCTATCCCTAAATAGCCCATGATGAATCTCTTGTAGTAATTCATAAGACCAAGGAAGGATTTCAACTTGGTAGGCCTAGTGGGCTCCTTCCAATCTTTTATAGTAAATCTTTTGTCCATTCTAATCTTCCCTTGCCCTATTACGTGACCAAAGAATGTTACCTCTTCTTGTGTAAAAGTACATTTCTCTAATTTCACATATTGGTCATTCCTTTTCAAGGCTAAGAATACCAAGCGAAGGTGCCTTATGTGTTCCTCTATTGTCTTACTATAAATCATAATATCATCTAAATATACTACTACAATTTGATCAAGAAAGGGAGCCAAAACTCGATTCATAAGCGTACAAAAAGTAGCTAAGGCATTAGTAAGGCTGAATGGCATTATAAGTAATTCAAAAGCACCATACATTGTAACATAAGTGGTCTTAAGTTCATCTCCTTCTGCAATCCTCACTTAGTGATATCTCGACTATAGATCCAATTTGGAGAAGTATCTAGCTTCCCTCAATTTGTTAAATAAGTCCGATACCAGTAAAATGGGATACTTATTCTTCACAATGACCTTGTTCAGGGCTCGATAATCAATGCACATTCGAAGTGACCCATCTTGTTTCTTTTGAAAGAGTACAGGAGCTCCAAAAGGTGCCTTCAAAGTTCTAATGAAACTTACTTTTAGTAATTCCTCCAATTGTTGCCTTAACTCTTCTAATTCTTGAGGTGACATCTTGTATGGGACGGCGGCTTGGCTCTAGGTTCCAATTCTATCACATGGTCCACTTCTCTTCTTAGCAATAACTTCTTGGGCAATATTGGTAGCATTATATCCCTAAATTCTTCCAATATCTCTCCCACTTAAGGTGGAACACCTTCTTGACCAATAGTCTCTTCCTTAACTTTTAACGCTGCCAAGTAAGTGATTTCATTTTTCTTGAGGCCATTCACCAATTGCATAGCTGATAGGAATTTGGTGGCTTAGCCTATTTTTCTTGTAATCGGAACTATACATTGTGAGTTATGATCAAGTACACAAATGTAGTTAGCTCGAAGAACGATAAGTGCATCAATATGATCTAAAAAATCCATCCTAATCACAAACTCAAAATCATCCATTGGCACCACTTCAACAGTTTCCTTTCCTTGCCAACCCTCAATATGGAGCTCTATCCCTCTAGCTACTCCAATAGTGGGAACTTTGTTTAAGTTAACCGTTTTGAGCCATGCTTTGGTCTCCTCCACTTTTAGCCCTAACTTCCTTGTTGCCATGTCGGAAATGAAAGGATGGGATACTCCTGTGTCTACAAGAGCGTTAAGTTTCTTACCTACTACCGATACTTCGGTATACATCAATCCTTTTCTCTTCTTGTTAACTTGAGACTTCATGGCACTCAGTAGTCGAATTAAGCTTAACTGAGCCTCATCCCCTTCATTTGAACTCTCGCTTGCTATTAGTGCCGTTAATCTCTCTTTCTTCGGACACTCCTTAGCATAATAGGTGATACGGATCAAGGATTGATTACGTGCTTCCGAGCCAGGGGATTTTCTCAGATGGTTTGTCGAGCTATCCAAGGTGAGTTAAGCACTAAGGAACAGTGTTTACCCCAGTTTAATTTGCCAAGCTACTTTGCTCTCCACACCATCCAAGAAGCTACCGAGGTAATCAGCCGACATGCAGAGCCGACCCCTCTGGAATACCTTGGTCCAAGCACCAAATCAAAAAAAGAGTCATCTCCACAGTGCCAAGGCAAAGCTGATAATTATCAAGGGCTGACTATTTGAGGTTAACCTAAATGTAAGTCATCCCTAAGCTAACCTATGTCCAGCCCCAACAATCAAAGTGCCGAACTATTGACGTCGAACAGACCTAATCAAAGGCCTACCCCAGCTCAACTCAAGGTGTTATTAGGACCACAAATTGAGTAAAACACGCTTATGATGTCCTTTTTGACATTCATACCATCCTTTCTAGTAAAGGATGTTCTTTTTGTACGATTTCATGCTTTTTCTATAAATTATTCTCCTTTTATTTAGTAAGTAGGGATCCATTTTTGTAATTTTTCGTAATTTAGGACTTACACTAACTGGGTACTATGGATATTCGCATAATTTAACAGCCAGATCATCATATAGAGAATACACTGTATTTTTACTTCCTCTTGAGCTAAATGTCTTTACTCTTGAGTTACTCTTATCTAGCCCATTTGAGCATGGACTAGTGGCGAGTAACCTTCAGCCATACTTGTGCATCATATCAAGTGTGACTCGAGCTCATATGAGGCGTTAGTACGTCATATCCATCATAAGTGCATGGGAACCCTTACTCAACCTTCGACTATCATTTACTCTTCAAGCCATCTTACGACCTGAACTTACCCTTTTGGTTACACATGATATTGGGTCTGTATGTTCATCTACGGAACCTGTATTATCTTGGTATCAAAAGCCTAACTACGTTTGAAGCTGGATTTTGCTACTATGTTCTTTGAGTGGTTTGTTACTGCTCTTATATAATAACGGTTCTATTATTAACCTTGAAGTTTAGTAGTTGAGAAGTGTTCTATGCTCTGTTTTTCCTTATTTTCGATAGGCAAAAATAGAGTGTAGTTGACTATGCGTTTGTTGTATAATTATCGTAATGATTAGAATATTGGTTATTGATCTTCAAGTGGTATTATTAAACGTTAATTTTTGTGAAATAACCATCAATGTTAGACTCAAGTGTTTAAGGAACTTTGGGAAACTAAGGAAGTGATACTTGACGTGGCTAAAGGCAGGAAAGAAGCTTCACATCTCAATCAATAGGTGACTACTTGGATAAGCTTATCAACTTGGTAACTAGTTTGGTGACTGTTATCCAAAAAGATAGGCAACAAGCTAAAAATAGCTCCATTAGAGAACGTAAATAGTAAGAGTGAGGCAATGGTTAGTTTGGCCAAGTTAATGCTGTCATGCCCTGAACAGGAAGAGTCATAATAGTCCTGCTGTATAAACTATGCTACAATAGTATTTATACAAACGTTTGACATCCAAAGTTAAAGTTTGCAATAAGAGTTTATTAAAAACCACAGGTGTATATATATATATATATAATAAGTTAGGAAACTAGTAGATGTCCTAGAGAATTCCCAGTTAGTTTCCTTAAAAACTCAAAAATGTCAAAAGCCCGGGTTCAGTTGATTCCTCGATCCTCACTTTCCTAAATAGCAGCAGACTAACTTGGGAACGATGGTATCAGAATATCTTGACCTCACTTAGCACCTATAAAAGAGTCTATAGAGATGTAAGCACAACTAACTTAGTAAGTGAGACGGAGTCAAAAGAGTACCATACAATCACAAATAAGGTTATTAATTATGATGAGATGAAATACAATGCAATCAATCAAATGAAACATCACAAAATGTTATTTGGTCCACTATGAGGTTAAAGAAATTATATCTACTCCAACCTGGATTGAGGAGTTTCATTGCGACTCAAGTTGGATTAAACCCAAACTTATGCAATAGAGAATACCTTCTCCTATGACCACTTTCGAACCATAGCCCTCACCTTTGTCGCAACCTCATCGCCTGCTACTTAGTTCGAAGAAGGATGAGGAAATAACCATTTTAGTTATCCTCATCGAAGAAAGTCAATATTTGGCCTGACACTTTTAATCATTTCCCATAATGGGTGTTATGCATATCCAGTTTCATTTTAGTTGAATAGAAGTTAGTTTTAATCAGAGGTAGCCAAACAAGTTCATACAATATAGAAATAATGCGAACATATAAAACAGCACACTAAGGGATTCAACTCTTGTCACAACTAAGTATCATACACACATATAGCATACGTGTCACGCCCCGAAGCGGCAGAGTCGTAATAGCCCCCGCCGTGTAAACCATCCTAAGATAGAAGTTGGCCTTACAACCGCTATCTTAGACCTGATCTATACAAGGCGTCAGCAACTAACTCGCTTTAAAGTAAACAGTTTGTAATTTAAATAAATCATTAATCTAAGAAAGTGAGGAAATATATATATGCTATAATTCAGCTATTGTAATTAAGGTTTACGATATTTCTCCGTAATATATTTCCTAGTTGTTACATTATTCAAAATGAAAAGTAATTCTGAAATAAAAACTTAAACCTTAAAATATGTGTTTATTCTTCACATGTTTTTCCTCACTCCCCAGGATCCAGCAGTTGCTAGCTTCATAATAGTTGTTGCCGCTTCTTAGCCAGTACCTGCACGATGTCTATAGGGATGTGAGCAACCACAGCTCAGTAAGTTAGGACGGAGGACTTAAAACTACATCATATACATAACAAGGTTTTCAATCACTTATTAGGTGCAATGCATGTGCAAGCAAATGCCATCGCACGACGTTGTCCGGCCCGTCGCGAGATTAGAGAAATTGCGCCCGCTCTAATTTGGGTTGAGGAGTTGCCGTTAATGCAACAGCTCACGACCAAACCCAAGCTTGTATAATGGAGACCTTGCTCCTCCCGCGACTACCTTCGAACCACTGCCTTCACCCTCGCCGCGACTTCCTCTCCTATCACTTAGTTCGACTGAGGATGAAGAAGGGACCATTTTGCAATCCTGTACTATCCCTTCTGAAGGGGTCGGTATTTGGCCGGAGAGTTCTAAGTTCCCCTAACGGGTTGCAATGCATGTCCGATTATGATTACTGGTCGGATATTTAATTAAATCCAGTTTAGGGTGATTAATCCTTTCATACAATTCATATAATATGCGTCAGAGCAACAAACAGAATCATGGCATCACCCATAATCAAGCACATGCACACATTCAACTATCTAACAAGCACAACCAAGCATAATCTTAAGCCTCCAAAATACAGCATCATATTAATCCCAACTTACCTCGATTCCTCGCTCACTCACTCGAGGTCCGATTTGCTCAGGCCATCGCCGATCATCCCTATGACACGAACGTGGTTTCAGCTTTTCATATAAATATTATAAGTTCATTTTATCATATAACGCTTATTGTTAGGTTTTGTTTAAGGTTTAATATGCCTAATTATCTAGGTATTAAATCTTTTACAATTATTCTAGGTTTGGGGTTAAGTTCAGGTTCGGTTTTCGCATCGATTTCTCGATTTCTAAATTAGGTTTTAGTTCGATTTCTAAATCCTAAACATGTTTGAATCCTAATGTGAAATTAATCACATTAAGCTCGAGTATCCAAATATCCTATTAGGTCTTAATTTAGTATTCTAAGCTATTCGGTACACGCTAGTCCTAATTAGGGTATCGGATTTATCTCCGATGTGAGAAAATCTTATTTTTTTATATAATTACCTAAAATTCAATCCTAATTCAGATTTAATATTATTCTGATTTTTACCCTAATATTATCTAAATAACCCTAATTTTTCCATATTTATTAATTTCCAATTTTACATATTCCTAATTTTCTACATTTACCACATAACACCTTCATTACTTACACTTAACACTCCATATACTAAGATTGGGTTTTCACATCATAAATTAACATCCCTAAACATCTAATTGCTATCTAAATCAATAATTAATATCCTAATCACCTAATTAACTCCAAATTATCCATTTTATGCCTCATTTTAAGGCCTAAAAATTATCTAAAAATTTCGAAAATTAATTTTTGAAAACGGGCTTCATAGCATTGTTCTATATCCTCTGAGTAATCTACACTCCTAAGGTCATTTATTTCTAAACTGAAACATGCTCGGTTTTGCACGATTTCTTAGGGACCATATATTACGGAACATAATTTCATCAAAATAATATTTTTCCTACAAACTACATACAAAAATATCCCAGAATAACAAAATTCATAATTTTCTAATTATATTTACTATTTTTACAAAATTACACAAGATTCGGGCTGGAAAGCGGACTCATCGATTTGGGTGGCTCCGGCCACCGCGGGCCGCCGTGGCCTTGTCGGCCGGCCTGGGCACTGCCATCACCGTGTGGTGGTGGTGGCCGTCCACTCCCAGTTCCTCATCTGGTGTGGGTTCCCTTTAAAATCCTTAACTGCACAGTTTTTCTTATTTTTTTTTTATTTTCTGGATTTTCTCTCGAATTTTCAACTTTCTCTAATTTTCTTTGATTTGTATCTATCCAAATGAGCTCTGTAATTTTTCTTGCTATTTATAGGGCTTTGTGGAATTTATTGTGCATTAAATGGGATAAGACAATTGCCTTATCCCTTGATTTTTGGCTTTTATGTTGGCTTATTCTAATTGGCCGAATTTTTTCTTATTTTTCCCAGCTGTCACGACCCAATTCTGGATGATTCATGATTTTTCCTGATTTTTCTTGATTTTTCCTTAATTAATTATGAATTTTCTTTAAGCATTTAGTATTATTTTAGCACATTTCGCGTATTTTAAGTAATTACGTGTATTTTTATCTACACGTAAATACATGTGGGGTACACGTGAACATTCCTAAATATTATTTTGGTCATTCTAAAATTTTTAGTATACATATAATCTATCTCTAGTAATTTATTAGTTATTAAATTACACTTTTCGCCTTTTCAGTAATTAGCAATTATTATGCTTAAAATTTGAAAATTTTATAGTCTCCTATTTTACTACTTATTTTCTTAAATTTAAGTTTACATGGTCATTTTTACTAATATTTCTCTCAATAGTTTATAATTTGGGTTTGATCGGATCTTTTAACCGATCGCCCTAAACCTTGCGTTCTAAATTCAATCCTACGGTCAATTGGCTTAACTTTGGAGCTTACAATGCGTACAATCAACTAACTACAAACACAACCAGAAGTACTCTTAAGTCTTTAAATATTTTAATACAGTATCCCAACAGGTATTAAAGCCATAATCTCAACTTACTGATTTAGACACTCACTATCGCTGACTCGAATTGTCAACCGTTTTTGTACTTAAAGATCCTATTTACACAAAAGACTCAATTTCAGTTTTTGTAATAATTACGAAAACATTAGGGTTTGATCTAAAATTGTTATATATATATATATATTATTTCATATTATTATAACATATCAAATCAAGTTGTTAATTATCAGTAATATATGTAACATGTACTATTACGTATTATATATCGTTTCGATCGTATGGAAATGTACTTTTAATTTATTAAATCATGTTTTAATTCTAATAGGGTTAGCGAAATACACACATTCTAGAATATGATAGAATTGTAGGTTGAATTTTACGATTATCGATTTTATCGATAAATTGACATTTTTCTCAAATTAATATTTTTATATAGCTTATTTTGAGAAATTGACTCTACTTAAATTACTTCATCTAATTTTTCTAACTTTAATATGAAATTTGAAATAAAATAGATAACTTAATCTAGCGCCCTAAATTTAAGAACTCGGATTTTAGGGTTACTAAACTGACTCAAAATCTTAAGGTATTACAAAAAGAGCCATCTCCATAGTCCTGAGGCAAAACTGACAATTGTTAGGAGTCAACCATCTGAAGCTAACCTAAAAGTGAGTTGTCCTTGAGGCAACCTAGTTTAACCCTAGCAGTTGGAGTACCGAATTACTAACACCAAATAGACTTGATGAAAGGCCTACCCCAACTCAGCTTATAATGTTATCAAGACTACAGATTGAGTAAAACGCACGCGTGTTGTCCTATATAACATCTGTACTGTCCTTTCTAATAGAAGATGTTCTTTTTGCACAATTTCATGCTTTCTCTATAAATTATTCTCTTTTTGTTTAGCAAGTAGGGATCCATTTCTGTAATTTTCTATAATTTAAGACTTACCCTAACTAGATATTATAAATACTCACATAATGTAATAGCTTGATTATCATACAAAGAATACATTAAATTTTTACTCCCTTAGTCGAAGGTTAGTATTAAATGGGTAGAGTTTAATACTGGTTGATTTAAAGAAGAGTTAATTTAAAAACCGAGAGAAAAAAAAACCAAGTTCGACACTAAGGAAGGCTAAGTCAGCTTGTAACGCATTCATAAGGTTTAGAAAGAAAGTGGATAGAGAGAGTCTGAATGTAAATTGTATTAACTGAAATGACTAATGTCTTATAACCAAGGAGAATATCTTGATATATACAAAAAGCCTTTTGCAAATGAATGGTTAAGATTAATTTGATTTAACGGTTACAATTGACTCTTAACTACTACACTCACTTACCTCACTTACTACTGTACAAGATTCTAGACATCTTTGGAACCTTTTGGAATTTTTCATCTTCTACAAACTTCTAGTGGGCTTGAGCTTCAGTTTTAGGTTTTAGGAACCTCTTGGGAATAGCTCGTTTTGGGAGGTCTATAGCATGTGTAGTTATAATTTAATAATAATGAGAAACAAAAAGTTTACTGGTGTAGGTATGATAATGTAGAAATTCGAGTATTAGTTATAGAAATTGATAATTCTAGTTTCAAGTTTTAAAAAACCCCGCATACATACACACACATACACATGTAGGATATATGATATAGGATGACTTTTTCATTATCTAAGCAGGCACTACCAATATGAGAGAAATCAAAGAAGTCGAAGGCAGGATTAATCTCCCATCTACTTTCCATAAGGTAGAATTTGGGGAAAAAAGGTCCAAAACAAGGATCTTCTTTAGAATGTTTTAAGAATAATAGCAGCTAATTAACAAGAATGACTAGGGTTTAAGGTAAAAGAAAAAGAATGGTTATAGGGTAGTTGTGATGTTGATTTTTATCACCTTAAGGTATGTCCCCTAAGTCAACCTTGATCAATTCATGAATTGAGATTAAGCCATACTTTCAAAAAGCCCCATGTGATTGAGCTAGGGGCTCTCCAATGCTTAAGTTAACGTGGATAGGGAGGAAAAATGAAGTAATTGAAGTAGGGAAAGGGATTCCCAGGAGATAGAATATCCCAATCTAAGAGTTTAGGCCTTGGAATGAGGAGAGAGAATTCCCCCTCTTTTCACTTGAGGGTTTTGCTGGTATTTACAGGCTTGGAGGTGGAAGCATAGTTTCAGGCACATATTATGACCAAATTGGTAGCTGCTTCCTCTAAGGGGGCGATGTTACTCGGATTGATGGGATAATGTCCCTTGTATTAGTTGCCAGATGTGAGGACTAATGAGCTAGTCCCATTGTTGGAGAATAACTACTCTAGCTTTGACAACTAGGTAATAGGCTACTTAATAGGAAGTCACTTGGCAATTCAAGAGAGGAGAGAAAGGCAGGTAGAAAGTGGAAGAAGCGCTTGTCTGATGTCCTTGTTGGCTCTTCAAACATGATCTTTTGTGAAGGGTAGGCAACTTCTTCGGGCTTTGGGGTCGCCCAAGCAAAGGTATGAAACTGAGGCCAAAAAAGTAAGAGGAAGTCTTTGGGCTCTCTGTGGAGCCTAAGAAGGGCGGACCAACTGCTTGCGGTTGCCCTAGCATTACAACTGGCCTATACCTCTTAAGCTTAGGTGGCAAGAAACTACTATTAACAAGTAGCAATCAAGCCAAGAGAATATTAAATTTGATTTTGAGCTCCACTCAACAATCAACAAAATGTTCATTTAAGTTCAAATATTTATTTTAAAAAATTATCTTTCTTATGAATAAATTATTACAAACTCAATGTTTTTGAATCAAATTCTATAAAGCTTCATATACACCAAAGCTAGCTCAATTCGAGGTTGATTGAATTAAGGACCTTCTCGAGCCAAAACAAGCCAAACCTCAAATTCAATTTAATAAATTAGTTAAGTAACTAAAGTTTTGCTTTATTTATATTGAGCTTGAGTAAATATTAAGCTAAAATAACAACATACTATAATTGACTCATTGATTTAGACCCCTAAAATCAGCTTACCTTTTCTCTTTTTTTCTTTTTTATTTTTTTTTGTTCTTTTTTAATAATTCGATAAAGCATGAGAATACTAATCCATTCACTCTTTCTACAAATCTGCGAATTGGCATTAAATGTCTAAACGTGGATGTGCAAGCTGCCATACAATTATGTGAATACATGGAAATCCTAGCTACGCACGGCATACATCAGCGTAATTTCATTGAAAATATTAATGGATACCGATGATACTCTTGAGAGCGAAATGAATATAACGAAAGGATTATGGAAGTTTTGAAATTAATCAAAGAGTAATACACTTTCATTAAAAGATTTCATTTATGTCATGGATGGGAATTAATGATTGGCTGTCCGTTGAACTAAGTCATCTTCTGTCGCAAAGCAACAAAAGAAAAATTTACTCACTTTCATACATTTAATTTTTTTCGTAAAATATATACCCTATTAAATAAATTGCGTCATCGTCACGTCATAAATAGGACATTTGAGGTTTTTTTATTTCATTCCTTTCGATTAGATGACCAGTTCCATGAATTATTTATAAACGAACGGATGATATTCATAAAATCACACGTTCGTTTTCAACAATGGTCACCAGCCACATGTTGTTCTTTCCGGTCCTGAATTTCCTAAGATCAGCAAGTTGCGATGCCGACTGATACGATATGTTAAATGATGTCAATCGTGATCTCAAAGCCGCGTGGACCAACCATATACTAACAAGTAACACACCCGCGCTATATGTCGTTTGCTGTATCATAAGAATTAACTTGCCAAGATCGTCATTTAAATATCAATAAAAAAAGTTTGTTTATTCCGCGTCACATATACGTAAATTTAGGTGATTTCGTGACAAGAGGCTACCGGAGTCGAGACTTTTCGTTCACAATTTTTTAAGCACCGAAAAGGTAGATCGAGAGACATAGACCGTCAAATGGACGAAAATTGCTGCCCCTTTACTTCTGTTTCCAAACTGTTCCATCCAATAAAAATCTGACGTCTGTCCAATACAAAGATATCATCAAATTACCGTAATCTACTCATCGTTTCCGTCAGTCCCGTCTGTTTTAGGTTTTCTTTTTATTTATGCTTCATATCCTTTTATGCCATAATTATCCAAGTCTGTCACTTTGATTCCTAAGGGTAGAAATCATGATGATGGAATTATAAACTATAAAATTAGGATACGTTGATTGGTGAAAGAATAATGGAAAAAATATAAAATGCTAAACATTAATTATTTAAATTTTTAAAGTGAGTGATAAATTAGCAAATTAACCTCCATAATCCCTAAACTTTGAAAAAGCTATCAAATTAATTTATACAAATTTCAGTAGTAATGATCTACGTATCTTATTATTTAGCACATTATATATCTAACATATCAATTGATGTTATATTATATTAATATATTTACCATATAATTCATCCATAGAACTATTAATATAATATATTATCTAGCATATAATGTATCAATTTATAAAATCTTTGTCCTTGTCACAATTTATCTAGCATATAATATATTCTATTGCTGAATCATTAAAGATTTTTCTTTACAAATATTTAAAATTTATGAAAAAAATATATAAAGATTTGTTTTTCACCAATTGTATTACAAAAATACAAAGATTATTTAATATAAATTATTATATACGTACAAAATTATACAAAGTATTTGTTTATTTTGCTTAAAATAGACAATAAACACCAATGAAAACTTAGTGCTAATGAATCACTATCATCGTTATGAAACTAACAACCTCGTAGCATAAAATGATACTAAAATAAAAATATTATTCCTTGTATAGTACTCAAAGATAGTAAATATAAAAACCTAGTCTTTAAACATTCATCTTGACAAGAAAAATAATGATATTGGAAGAAAAGAAAAATATGAAAAAATAAAGGTCCATTTTGCAATTTAATCTTGAGACATCATCCCATTCTCTTAGAGTCTAGAATATGTAAATAAGATAAAAATAAAAAAAAAAATAAAACAGAATGAAAAAGTGATTGATACTTCTGTTATTACCACAAAATGTAAATAGATTGCTAATTTCTCCAGCTTGTATAGTAAATTTTGGAATGTGAATGGACGAAATTATCGCATAGAATTTTGATAAGGAAATGATGAATTGTAAATATTAAGGCGGGAGGGATGTTGTCAATAAAATCGTGGAGGACATTTTCAATCTACGCGATTTTCTATATTTAATTAGGTTTTCGAATTTTTCAATAGTGGAGAAGGAATTTGGGATTTGAAAGAGTTGCAGATTTTAATTATATTTGGATGATTATGGCACGAAGCAAATAAAAATCCGAGGAGTAAAATTGACGGAAAATCTAAGGTGTAGAAGACTAGTGGGACTGATAGAAACGATGAATGGATCACAGCAATTTGATGTTATCTTTGTGCTGGACAGATGTCACATTTTTATTGGGTACGACAACTTGGGAACAGGAGTGAGGAGACAGCAAATTTTCGTCCCCGTAAAATATTGCATGTTTTGAGATCCATCAGACAATACACGGTACGGTGGATAAAGTTGCAATAATGTTTTAATACATGATTAGAATGAAATTTTCTAAGCTATCTTGATCAATTTCGACAAATCACGTTTAATTTTAATACTATAAGTAAAAAAATGAAAGTTATTAATAATTTTATTTTTATCGGATTCCAATAAATTATGCCTATTAACAATAAAAACAAAGTTATTAATAATTTTTACTTTACGGTTTATGATATGATTTATTGAAATTGAATGAAATTTATTATAATATTGTGATAGTGTTATTGAATAATTTTTCATGCTAGTATGTCCAAAATGTTGATGGAATATTTATTCGAACTTAAAGCTACTACTTAAACCACATGTAAAGCAATAATTAAAAGCATAAATGAATCAAATTATTTATAAATTACTCAAATTTGATTTTAAGTTATTAATCAAATTAAGCTCAAGTCTTATAGTATTTAACTCAATTAGCTCGTCAGTTTAATTAAACTCAAGTTAAATATTAATACTAGTCAAGTTTTAATATTAATATTATTATAATCATAATAAAATAATTTAAATGAATTAAACTCAAACGAGAACTTAAGTTTATTGAATATTATTTCGAGTTAAACTCAAGTTTAAAATTCTAAGATTTTTTATCAAGCTTGAATCGAGTATAAATTTCAAAATTTTGAGTCAAGTTCGAGCTTGAATTTAATAATGTATTATCTTAATCAACTTATTTAGAGCTTTAGTAATACTTAAGCAAATTTTTTGTTTGGTGACATGGAGGGACTCGACATGCAAACCTAATTAAAATCATGCTATGCTTTGATGAATTTGAACTTCAATTTAATTTTATATTCGAGAGAAATACATTTCTTCTTCTTAAAAGAAGAGAAATTCTAAACATAAATGGGACTTAAAGTGGAAATGTAGTTTAACAACGAAGAAATCAATGGAAATCTATAAAAATGAAAGAAAGTGAAAGAAACTTTTGTGTTTGGCGAAGTGGAAATTTGTTGAAATAAAACGAAACAAGGGGAAATCTTTTTTACTTTTAAATCTGGCCATCACAGAAAAAAAAAAAAAAAAAAAAAGTAGAAACCAATAGAATTCAAGTACAGTTACAAAATTACCTCTTAAGGCGCTTGAATTGTACGCATCCCCCTGTCACCTCAGAATTAAAGTAGTGATCTCATAATTTTTGGTCTGTGAATATAAGAAGATAAAGGAAAGTTTCAGTCTATTTAAATCTCCGTTTTCTTTAAATTTGCCGAACGCAATGTAAGTTTTGCTACTTTTATAGGTGATTCCTTCGCCATTAAATTCTTTTAATCAAGACCTTCAGCCATTCATTTTTTTCTTCGCTTTTTCCGAAATAAACACCAAAAAAAAAAAAAAAAAATCCTCGTCATATCCATTGATGATCTGCTTTATGTCAACGTGAGGAAACTTAAACAAATGATTATGGAAAATTCAAGCAGAAATATCGTAAGGTGAATGATTTAAATAGAAAACCAGTCAGAAGTGAAAAAACTAGCTATTTTCCTTTTCCATGGCTATCCTATTCGACTTGACATTAACCCCTAATATTGGTGCAAGGAAATAATAATTAAAGATTATTGATATGGTGGTTGAAGCTTAATTCATACGGAAAACGGCAAAAAACGTAACCAAATGTTATTGTCTAATGTCCTTAATTAAAATTGTTTTACTCATTTGATATAATCGAATATCTCCTCACTTGAAAACTATACTCGTTTTATATTAATAAAAGAAATATTTCCAATGTCTTGAATTACTATTTCAGTGAAAGTTATTATTTCATATATACAAGGTTGGAATCCTAAGGGGATCACCTTCGAGACTATTATTTACTAGCCTATAATATCATAGAGAATGTTTTGTCCGATGTTCTTAATTAAAATTGTTTTTCTCATTTGATATAATCGAATATCTTGTCATGTCTTGAATTACTATATCAATAAAAGTTATTATTTCATATAAATACAAGGTTTCCCAAGGTGGTCACCTTTGTGACTATTATTTACTTATCTATACTATGAAAGGGAATGGGTGCATGTCTTATATATATATATATATATTTAAAAATAAAAATAACTCCTTAAATTTTAACTTTAATATCGATATATTTATGATATTTTAAATAGTATAAACATCTTAAATTTTGATAATTTAACAAATAACTCTAAAGGTTGCAAATTAACCCCTTTTAAACTTTGACTTCGTGTGGAAATTCTCCTCTCAAACTCATCAAGCTAGACCTTAACAGTTCCTAAACTTTTTTTTTTTTTTTTTTGGTGTATGTGTATATGTGTTCTTTCTTTATAAAAAATAAAAAAAGTAAAAAAAAAATTCTTTTTATATTGTTAATTTATTAAAATTTAGGAAGATACTTGCAATATTTAAAAGTATAAGAATTTATCCAGTATCCACACTTAAGGTCAAAATTCATGAGGTTATCAGTAACTTTCCCTTAAAATACTATAGTAATCTATATAATTAACAAAAGCAAATGATATGGAAATTACAACTAAAAGTTATAGCAAATGAGATATAGACGAATTATTAATATTTACACATTTTATAAGCATTCATAAGACAAACCTTCTAAAATATTCTATTATTTGCATCTCTTATCACTATCAATCAAATCACAGATGTTGCTGCTGCTCCCGAAAATTTTTGTGAAGGTTCGGATATATTTTTTAGATTGTGTCGTCGCAAATTATTTCTAAAATTAAACAACCTCATGTACTTCCAAAGGGCCCTTTATATCATTTGACCGTCATGTTTTGACATTCTGTGAAGGGTTCATTACATTTCATGAATGATGGTGGAGGTAGACTATGTAAAAGCTAATTTCAAATTATGAATAGGTTTAGTTTGAAAATAGATGTGCTTGAATCACTTTTCAAACTAATAGGTTAACTTATCATTGAATTGACGGATTTGTGTGGCTGATTCTCTCTCTTAAAAAGAGAGAGGGAGAGACAAAAGAGGTTATTGAGTTGAAAAAAATAATTAGATAATATCCATTAAATTATCATATATCAAAATTATTTTTTTTTTGTGATGATAAAAAATAATTTTTAAAAATAATATTATCAAATTAATAATAAAGTATTAATTATAAGTTGATTATATATTAAGGATGAATGAAAAATTCAATTTAAATTAATGTAAATATTTTTTATAAAATTTATTAAATGTTAAGGATTTGATTATAGGTAAAAGATAAAATTTAAGGAGAAAAAAATAAAAAAGTTGAAATCACATTAAGTTAAAAATTAATAAAAAAATTAGAAATTATTAATGAATTGATACAATTTAAAAAAAAAAAAAAAGGGAAAAGGAGGTCAAGTTTAGGAAAAAATATACAAAAATCGAAACTGGATTAAATTAGAAATTAATAAAAAATAAAAATTAAAAAAAAAAAAGTTCAAAAGCCGGTAAATAGGCTTGAAACTGTGATCAACTGGGCCGATGATGGTTTATCTCACATCTAACTCATGAATCGACAATTTTAGACCGTTTCGGTCCGGTGAGCACCACTAGGTGGAGGTTTTGGCGGAACAAGGTCCAGGCGCTTCCGCACTACTTCCAATCGGAGATATTTATTCCCGGTCGTTTTGCCCAATTCCAAAAATTACTTGCATTTTTTTTTTTAAATAGCATTCTTACTGGATAATTTTCAGAACAACAGGAAATTGTTGAGTAGATTATTATTACAGAATGATGTATAAGAATTTAGCTAGAAACAATACTCTCAAATCCGGTTTGCATAGTTGACTTCGGGAACGGACCAGCGTTGGACCAGACTGGTTTTTTTCCTTGTTACTATGAATTTTAAGACCTTGCTTCGCAGAAGACTATTAGCAATGCTAAAACTCAAAATTGGGCTCTTTAGTATATCTCTGGGAAGGTAAATATTCCTTAGAGGAAAATCTAATGTCAAGCTTCACATCAGCACACAAATCCAACCATGAAAGCAAACAACCTATTGAAAAGAGTTTTTTTTTTACTAGCAAACAAACAAAATGACATTTCCATGGTATCAAAGTCACTTCAAGTGTTGTATCAAACCTTCGATACATAAGATTTATATCCATGCAGGATTTCTTAAAGGAGTAACCACAGCCTTGACCTGCAAATAGTTGTTGAGGCTGTAGATTCCCTTTTCCCTGCCGATCCCGCTCATCTTGTACCCACCGAATGGTATCGCGGCATCAAAGACATCGAAGCAATTGATCCAAACAGTCCCAGCCCTCAATGCCCTCGACAATGTGTTGGCGACATCTATGTTTTTAGTGAAGACCCCTGCAGCCAAACCGTAGCGTGTTGCGTTTGCCCGTCGGATCACTTCATCAATGTCCCTAGTAGACAAGTGACAATTATTTATAGATGGTGAATATATATCCTGATGGCAAAGCTAGTTAGTAATGATTCGTGAGTATGTATTACATCAAACATTGACTACAGGATATCACTCACTTGAATTTCAAGATAGATTGCACCGGTCCAAAGATCTCATCCTGTGCTATAAGCATATCTTCCTGATTGCAAGAAAATGTGCATGAAATTATTTGTTAATACGAGATATCTTCCATGTATTTTGATAACAAAAAGCGATAAATATTGATATTAATGAATCATTAAGAATGCATATATTTAAAAGAGTTTTAAAAAAACTTAAAATCGCAAAATTAAATTGTCTTCACAAACTTATTTAGAAGATTTGAATTAATTGAAAAAAATAATAATTTGAAAATTTTCAGAAGCTTTATAAGAATAATTTATATAACACTTCAGAAACTTGCTTAGAGACTTCAGAGAAAAGAAAACTGCTCCTTTTCATAAGTTTATTCAGAAAGTTGGTCTAAAAAAATAACGCAAAAAATTAATTTATATCAGATTCAAATTAAACGAGATCTAGCTCTACTAGATTGAATATATTAGGAAAATGCACTTAATCTTGTTTCATTAAAGTCAGAATTAAAATCCATGAGGATTATTTTTGAGTGAATTTATTTCGAATAAATCAAAATATATATAAGAATGGATAAGGATAAGGTTATTTCAGATTTTGTGAAATTTCAATTTTAAATATGAGGTTTTTTTTTTTTTAATTACTAATCAAGCATATCTTACCATCGATTTTAAATCTAAAACTTATCTGAAAGTTACAGATCAAAGTATATCTGATAAAAACAATATAAAAAGAGCGGTTTTTAAAATTCAAAATCGAGATCTTCTCAAAATATGTAAAGATCATTTTTAACAAATAATTCTTCAAATATATATGAAAGTGAAAATAATCTTCAGCAGATTAGCCATTGGAGGATTTCAGGATTAAAGGAGAAAAGACTCAAAACGAAAAAAATGCTTTTGAGAAAAATTTTCATTACAAAAAAATTATGATCAAATTCTATCTTCTAAAAAGACATAGAAAGTTGCTCAGAGGCTTCTTCAGAAAGTTGCACCGAAGTAATTTATTCATCAATCATTATTTCTATTTTAGTGCAAAATTATTTGAGACTTGTATTATTATTCTCACTTATAATTCGTAACTTTTGTTTATTGTTTAAGTGTTGAGAGAAGTTTAATTGTACTCTATAGGTTTGTGTAAATTTAAATTGTAGAGATGTTAGATAGGTAGAATAGAGTACTATGAAGTCCATATGTGACGAATACTTGTAAATTTCTTGTGATTTTGATTTTATAGATCAAGTAAAATGGTACCGGTGAAAGAGACCGAGTCCCCAACAGTAAAATTGGAAGAGAGCAGTAAATAGAAAGCTGAAGCTCTATAAATCTTTAGCCCGATATTCTCCTTTCTTATCTTTTTTAATTTGCGTTATTTAATTGTTATTTAATTGTGTGTTGAATTATTAAAATGTAATTGTTCATCAAATTAAGTTATTAAGAGAGGTAATTTTATTTTATAATGAAAAAGTTTTAAAAATTTAAAGATATTAATTCACCTTCCTCCTTGATATCTTATACAGGATCAACATTTATATATTTCATCTAAATGACTTTGAAAAAGAAATAGATTACAAGAGCCAAACTATAAATACCGTGACATTTGAGAAAACTGTGGGCTGTACAAAAAAGCCTCTGGAGCCAAACCTTTCACCTCCACATTCAAGGGTTGCATTGCTATCGATGCCGGATCTTATGTACCTAAGTACTTTTTGAAATTGCTCTACATCGATCTAGAAGTAAACATGAAGACATAATGAGTATCAATTGATGAGTCTAAGCAATACACGCTATTCTTAGATCCATAAAAAATGAGTGGAGCAAAGTAAGCTCCTAATGACTTTTAGACTCTAGATTCTATATGAGCCTTCAATCAGATATATTCATTTCAAATTATTGTTATATCTAGTAGACATTAATACAATTACATATGCTCTTCACATGCATTCTTGTTCAAATATAGGCCAGCCATACTTGTGATGGTTACAAAGGATCTAATTTGACCACTTAGGAGAACTTTTAATTTGTGATCTTAGGTAAGATCGGTTCCTTTTCAATGGGACAAAATCATTTTTATTGTTATTTAGGATTCTACTACTTCCCCCGCCACCCCCCTCCCCCACCCTCCAAAAAACAAAAAACTCGTGGGGAGTTCATAGAGACCTTTTCATAGAGTCATGCTTACTTGTTTTTCCAATACAAGTAGCTAGAATGGATGAAGACCATATCAAGAGGTCTTCAATCTTGCAAATAAGGCGAACCTTGTCTAGGTAAGCTTTTGGTAATTACACCCTTATTTTCATATCCCCTAAAAGATCAACTCTCAAGAGTCCTCACGAGAAGATTAGCCTTCTTGCATAAACCAGGCATTGCTAGATATGTAAAATTTTAACATGCTATCATTCCTGTGAGTGCATGTAACATACAGATATAGGAAACAGAGAAGAAAACAACATACCTGAGGACCTTGTTCGACTTCTTTCTTGAATGGATCACCAACAACTCGCCTCATTGCACGCGCTTTTGCTTTCTCTATAAACTCGTCATAGACACGTTCATGTACATACGTGCGGGAGCCAGCACAACAACATTGACCCTGCAGAAATTCATGTAGTGATTTTCTGGTAGTTTATTCACATTCCAACAGAGCAAGGTCTGAAAAATTATTAGATCAAGCCAACCTGATTAAAAAATAGAGCAAAGTGTGCGAGCTCAACAGCTTTATCAACATCGGCATCCTCACAAACTATGAAAGGGGACTTGCCTCCAAGCTCCAAAGTCACTGGCTTAAGGTTGCTTTTTGCTGCCAATGAAAGAACAATCTTTCCAGTATCAGTTGATCCTGTGAAGGCGAGCTGCAGCATGGAAAGGTGTAAGATTGTTTTTAACATAATCAAAACTAAGATAAAATGTTCGAGTTTACAGAAGAAGGGGTTATATTAAATTCTACTCGATACAACATTTGTGGATGAGTTTACAATTTGTTTCGTAAATGTGATTCAAATTATCTTGCAAGAATCGACCAAAAGATTCTTGTCCTTGTAAAGAAATATTATTAAGGCAAATATTTTCATGCGATTGCAGTATACTAATAGTATCTTATTATCAATAGAAGATTATAATGATTTTAAAATGCAATGGATCATTGGAACATTCATGTTGGAAAATAACACTTTGCTATGGGCGAACTCCATACCTTATCCACATCCATATGACTTGCAAGAGCTGCACCAGCCGTGGGACCATATCCAGAAACAACATTCAAAACACCAGGAGGAAGACCAGCCTACGAAAGATGAAGCACGTGAAATCTCATTGAATGCAAATACTAGAACCAAGGAAAGAAGGGATCAAAATTGTTTGGAATTAACGTAGCACAAGAGAGTTCTCAGAGCCAAACAAAGTTTTGGTTTCCTAACCGCATAACCCATGGCCTTATTCTGGTCCGCAGATACAAAACCAATAACTAACCAATTAAGGATGCACCAAATAGGATTATCAGATGGACCTGTACTACAGTAATACATAGCGACACATTAGAGTAAGATGAGGAAAGAAAAGTTCATCATCATATGCTTCCACAAAGGTATCCATAAATGAAGATATAGATACCAATTAAAGCTTCAATTAGATTCTTTAGCCAATTTGCTTTACTCAGATCCATGAAATTTAGCTCCACCAACCAACTAATTTGAAAACATAAGTTTATGAGATCTTGTGGGGTATTTATATTTCCATTGGTTCACACTCTCTCTCACTCGTGGGCTAAAACTTTAAATTGAACCTTACCGGGTGCACCACATAATTAAATAGGGATGAAACTAGTGCCTAGGTCTTTGAACTCAAGACCGCTCTAATCCCATGAAAATTTTCAAATAGGGATTAATTTAACATGTTTTTTTTTTTTTTTTTATTGGACAGTTGTAGATCTAAAATTTATCAGGACCAATTCATACTGTGCAAATATGTTATAAGCCAGGAACATGCTTAGTCTACACAAATGCTTAGAGCATGAACAATTTGCAATCTACCAAAGGCTGTTATAATAAAAAAACCCACTTATAACGGAGAGAGACCTACCTCGTGGAAGAGCTTGGCTGCATAGAGTGCTGTCAGAGGTGTTTGCTCCGCAGTCTTTAGGACAATAGTATTTCCACAAGCTAATGCAGGCCCCACCTTCCAAGCAAACATGAGAAGAGGAAAGTTCCATGGGATGATCTGCCCTGCAACACCAATTGGCTCGTGCAGTGTCTGCACATGGTGATTACCATCAGCAGGAACTGTCAGTCCGTGGATCTTATCAGCCCAACCTAGCAGATTAGACAAACAATCAGAATTGGTTAAACATACAGAAAATGGGATTAATATACTGGACTTTAAAGCGGTCATACCAGCATAATAGCGGAACAAGCGTGCCAGCAATGGAAGTTCAGATTTTGCGGCTTGTTCATAAGGCTTCCCATTATTCCATGTTTCAAGTGCTGCAAGCTCGTCACTGTGCTTTTCAACCAAATCAGCAAACCGAAGCATTACGCGTGACCTTTCCTGAAGAATATTATTGAAGCCACGACTAAATGGTCAATATTATTAACAACATGCATTAATTTGGGGGAGGAGCATAAAGAATTGATAAATTTATACATATGCAGTCATCTTCGGCCAGGGTCCCTCATCAAATGCTTTGCGAGCTGCAATTACTGCACGGTCTATATCTTCTGCATCACCTTCAGCAACATGAGCTATGACTTCTTCGGTCCGAGGGTCATAGGTTGGAAAAGTTTTTCCTGTGTTGGCAATTTCCTATTCAGGTAAGTATCAAAATGGTTGCGAATTTAATCCGATTATTTATCGAGTTACTTCATATAATTAGCTAAATTTGAGTATATTATTACCTGATGCTGCATCCACAAACTGGCCGTTAATCAAATGCTGTGTGTAACTAATTTGAACAGTAGGGGAAATTACATCCTCAAGTGCAGCTGCTGTGCTAAACTTCCTAGTAGGACTCCTGGTACCGTGATTTCCTACTACGAACCAAATTTTCATGAGTTATAAGAGTAATGTAAGTGTTCATGAAAGAACAAAAAATAGAAAAAGGGCAGTTGGTGTTATCCCGGAAAATCAATTCCAATCCACTTGAAACCACTAATGAAAACCCTCCAAAGGGTGAATTCCTTCCATCCCGCATTTCATCTTTGCCTCTATCCACGTCTTTGCACATTCACTCCAAACCCAAGTCTAGCGAAAGTTCCGCAACACATTCTAAAAGTTTCCTGCTTAACTATCTTCAAAACTTGAAAACATTGTTTATACAAATTGACAAAAGCCAATTTCCTAATTCAATTCTCCTCCCACGTTCCACCACCGCCTATAACAAATCGCATCACTAGTTATCTTGATCATCGCTTCCAGCTAGTCCCAAATATTATGAAAAGTAGACTGTAATATAGGGTAAAGAATTTAGATAAGCTTTTGTTCTGCAAAATAAGTTCCTATCCATATTCATTCAAAAAGAACTGGAGCATTATTGTCATAACCATAAATCCAATCCACATGCAAATCTTATTTCAAGTGCATGCATGTCATATTAAATTACAAATCACCTAATATTTCCGAAAAAACCTTCAGAAAAAATTAGTCATGAAGAAGTTTACTTACTCCCGCTACACCTTCAAATTTTCCAAAGAAATTGGAGATATGAAATAACATACTACTTCCACAAATTCAAGGAATATACCCATCAAAATCATGGAAAACCGAGAAAACAACATGAATATGATGGGGGTTATTCTAAAGTTCATTGACAAGAAAGTTGAAATTCCCATTACATTAACTCCTATAAGATCCAATGAACTGGACAGTTCCATAGACCCAACCTAAAGGTCCCTGCATATGGTTCATCAAGAAAGAAGATGTATCTCATCTCAGCAATAAATGAAATGATCAGGAACCAAAAGAAAATTCCAGAAAATAAAGGGTAAGGTCCAATAAATGGGAACAAGCACTGGAGTAAGAGTTTTTACCTAAAAAACGTAGAAGAGAAGCAGACCTAGATGAAGAAGAAAGTGAACGTGTAAGCAAGGATGATGTTCTTCTTGCTGCCATCTTCGATACACTGCTTTGCTTTCTCTCTCTATTTTTTTTATCTTAGCTTTATCTTCTTTTCCACAAGAAACAGAGTGCCCTGTTTTCAGCCACAATATGCTTACCCTTTACTGGTTAGAGCAGGTAACAAAACAAAAAAACACATAGTATCAGCATGTATTGTATAGCAAACACACCTACAGCCTTATCTGAAGAGATACTGTCTCAGTCTCGCATATATTATCCTTCTTCGGTAATAATCGATTTTTATGATTTCCCTTTTCACATATTTACAGTTAAAAAAAGAAAATTTACGGTTTTTAGACACTTAATAACGATTGGACAATTTTTACGTGATAACGCCGAATTGAAAAATGTTGCATGATATGATAATATTCTAGTGAATGGTTGGTGGATCATCCAAAGGTGGTGGTGCCACTTTCCTCTAAGAAACATACATTCAATTTGGTGTGACATGATATGAGCATTATTTTTGAAGAGATTATGAGTGCCTTCACCTTTTCTTTTCCTTTTTTTTTTTTTCCTTTCTTTAAATTATGTCATGATCTTGAAAACTTTTGAAGTTACATAGATATTTTTAATTTTCTTAATAGTATAGTTCAAGCCTGTTTTTAACATTTAGTAAGTTTTTAAAATATATTTAGACGCTCCTAGATAAATTAATAATTGCATAAAGACCTTTTTAATTTCCATGAAAATGGATCCGATATATGTTAAAAAAATTTATAAATGTATGATTAAAAATATAAATTTAAAAATTTACAAGAATAATATTAGTTTTCTTGATAATAATGTAATCCCTAGATTTGGCAAAAAAAAAAAAAACGTAATGGCTAGAGTCATTACTTGAGGTAAATAGGTAACATTTTATAGGATATACTCTGCAATGTAATACTCAATTTGATTGGATAGGCTTATTGAAGATTACAGGGTGGGTTTTGAGGTCAATTTTCCATAATCTTCTCCTACAAAGTGGGGTATTTCCTATTCCTTTCTTTCATCTCTCTCTTATCTTATTTATAGGTTTCTATTTTTTTTTTTTTTGCCTGTCTTGTCTCGTTTATTCCTAATATCAAACTTACTTTTATTGATATAATCCGATCTTCTAAACTTTATAATAGATTTTAAGGGCAAGTGGAGAGGTGTCTTTTTCATAAATGTGCTGTTTTGTTAGTCTTTTGTAATGTCATTTTTATCCAAAATGTCATAGGGATAGATTTTGTAATTTCACTTTTGTAAACTTGTTGAGACTATGCATTAATTTGATCTAAATGAATAGGATGTTATAGAAATATTGATAAGTTTAGTTTTGTTTAAAGTTTATCTAAAAATTTTAATAAAAATGCAATTGAAAAATTTACATGCTCCTTAGAGTATTTTGTACCTCTTAAGTTACGGATTCCATCATATTACATGATAGATTTTGATTCCAAAATTTGAGAATTTATATTTACATGATATCCTTCCTTACATCTTATCCACCTTATACTTATGCTTCCTAATTATTACACAATCATATTACAATAATGATAAAGTATTGAGTTAATGATTTCTTTCAAAATGATCATAATATGCTAAACCACTGTTAATTGGATGTTTTATATTTTCAATATATTAAATAAGTAAGTGTGCACAAAAAATTATAATTATTTTTTTCAATGAGTTAGATGGATAGAGTGGATCTGGACATGGTTTATCTCATTAAGAGACTAACAAAGCATCATAAAGACAAATGGAAATGAAATGGCTATAGCTCCTATATGACCTATTAGGAAGATCATAGTAAACAAGTCAAAACCTAACAAAAGAAGTAAGCCTGAAGTGTTACAAAGATTGGGATGATTGAATGAGGTGGTCAAAACAACCTTCTCTTGATTCTAGTTCTATACTCACTTCCCCTCCTTTAAAGGCTTTTCACTTACTTTTCTTAACCATGAAAGGTATAGGGAAATACAAAAGAAAGAAAGCGAGAAGGAAGTCTTCTCATTGGCTCGATCCCTTAAATAGAAAGGGTTTATAGACCTTTTGTTGAAACTACTTCAAAGCCCTTCTTTTCTTTCCTCATTCACTCTTGAACTTATCATCTTGTTGCAACAGAGTAACCTTTGAATTCATTCTTTCCATGTTAGGCTACAAAGTCTTGGTTAGGAAACAAAAAGGCATTAATTGAATTATTAAAAACTACTCAAAAATCCGATGCATTTTGCAAATTTCACTTTAAGATATATAAATAATAAATTTATTTAAACGATCATCATAATAACATATTAACAATGTATGACTATAATAGTACTTTATATGTGGTATGATGAATACTATTTTCCGTTCTAAAATATTAATTTTATGATGGTCTTTCTAATACATATTCATATATGAAATGACACATTATTTAGAATAGTTACTGTCATGATCTAAAGCAGCAAAGTTATAATACTCTCCCCATGTAAACCAATCAAAAACAGAAATTGACTTCATAACTATTATCGTAAACTTTATTTACACAAGACATTCATGATTAATTTGTTTTGAAGTAAACAATTCATACAATAATTATGACGCCTTAAAATCGAAGGGCATCACAACCTGCTATATGTTCCTACCATTTAAGAACACGTTAAGGCTCTAAAACTAGTTATAATCTTCATAATTCACTTCTAATAACTACTTAATAGGTACAAAATGACAAATCTCTAAATACATCAATTCAAGTGACTTACGTGCGAGTTACTTTACCTATAAACATACTAAATAATTAGAACTTAATCTTTTACAATCTATAGAACTAACTGTCTCTCTTTTCTAATCTAATGGTAGCAATTTCTATATTTATTGTAACTTATTGAATCAACTTGTAATTGTAAAAATAAAAGAGTGAGTTGAAGTCTAGTACGGGTACACAAACACATACGAATGTTAAGCCTAAAACATACACATGCATAAAATGCAACTATAACAAAATATAAAAAAACAATCATTTGATTATTTTCAATTTAGGCTAGCATAAAATATAAGGGTACTCATGACCCCGCTATACCTTAATCTTTATCCACACACATAGGTGGATACAATGTAAGTTTTCCTTTAAGTCTTTTATACTCATAGTTTAAAGTCTAAAGTCTAAAGATTAGAAACTTAAAATTCTAGTTGTATCGTCTCATATGAAAGTTCATTAGGGAATCCCTGTATATGATCAATAGTTGCTCCTCTGAGGATTTACCGCTACATGCCCTTAGAGTAAGTGGGTCAAGCACAACCAATAGTCAAGGTCATTTAGGCCATATATGAATTAGTCCAATTATATTCTAAGTCTTAACAAACATAACCATACAAACAAGCACCACGTACTTGTAATCGCTCTACAACAGCTAATGAAACTCCAAATTCACAACTCTAAATCAAAAGCTTAGACCTTAATAAGGAATCCAACAACCACTACAAATCTATTTGAAAAAAAAGTATATATATGAGCCTTCAATACTCAGTAACTATCTTCTACCTATAAGTTACTTAAGAATCTATAAATTATCCAATCAAAGGTTACAAAGGAAAATAATTGAATCTAATCATATACCAATACTAGAAATGGAAGATAATATAAATACGTAATACAATAAAGTAAAAATTTGACATAATTACATAATATTATTTAATCACTTTAAATCATAAAGTATGATATATATATTTATATATATAAAAGAAAATATAAAGTGGATACATGATGAGGGTGTTAAAATATATAATTTTACTAATCCATATAGAAATAAAAGAATGTGTATTTAATTGGATAATATTATAGTTTGTAGAAATACGTAAAGAAGGACATTAATAATCAGAATCTAAAATGGACATACTTTATAAATAATATAATATACTATATAGTCATAATAACTATCGTAATAGGAATAGTTGAATCGTGATGTCATCAATATTAATAATAAGGCATAACAATAATAAAGTAGTATTCTTATAAACCGAATCAACACTCAAAACATACGTATAAAATATGAGCATTAATGTAACTCTATGTTTAACTAGAAAATAGTGACCTAACTCCACAATCATATATATATCCAATAATTTGATACGCGATATAATTTATAATAACAATTTTTATATAAAATAATAGTATAATTAAACTAGATAATTCAATTTATATAAGAAATTTATTTACTAGAAGAGTAATTACTTTTTACAATAATATAGGAAAATAAAAATAAAAACTAATATACTTTGTATATGATACCGAGAAATGATATTGAATCAACTTGTGGAATAAAATGCCAAAACAGAAGCATAAAATGGATACGAATCAATGTTGAATACAAACCTATTAGACACAAAATATGCATAAATTACAATTTGTTTAACAATATTCTCAAATAATTAACTAATAAAGTTTACTGAAGTAGCTTGGAACATGTGGAAACAGGAACGAATGTAACACATAGCAAGGAAAATCAGCTTCGGGGCTCCAATGTAAAAGAATTTGATTTTGGGGGTTAAAGGCGTGGTTGACAAGGATTTGAAATTAAGGAAGACTCACTAATGTAAAGGAAATGTTATTGAGGAAGGGATTTAAAGAAAGGGGCGAGTGGGAATTGGGGTTGGGAAGGGAATATTGAGAGTCTTCAAGGTGAAGGGGTCTTAACATTGGGGAAAATGGCGAGGGGAGAAGTGTGTAATGATGAAGGTGGGGCCAATGTTGACAATGGAGAAAAGAAAAGAAATAGAAGGTGAGTGTGCAGGCAAGGGAGAAAGATTAGGTTTTAGGATAACAATAATAAGGTAGAAAGGAAATGACGATCGGGAATAGGTTTTTAAGGTAGGGTTTTAGGATAGTGTCCAGATTTTTTTAGAGTGTTCTAGAATATAGGGTGAGTTCATGGAAAAGTAAGGAAAAAATTGAAATAAGAATAAATAGCATTTTGAAAATAAATCATGTATGTAAATATTGTAAGATATATATATATATATCTTACAATNGGGGCGAGTGGGAATTGGGGTTGGGAAGGGAATATTGAGAGTCTTCAAGGTGAAGGGGTCTTAACATTGGGGAAAATGGCGAGGGGAGAAGTGTGTAATGATGAAGGTGGGGCCAATGTTGACAATGGAGAAAAGAAAAGAAATAGAAGGTGAGTGTGCAGGCAAGGGAGAAAGATTAGGTTTTAGGATAACAATAATAAGGTAGAAAGGAAATGACGATCGGGAATAGGTTTTTAAGGTAGGGTTTTAGGATAGTGTCCAGATTTTTTTAGAGTGTTCTAGAATATAGGGTGAGTTCATGGAAAAGTAAGGAAAAAATTGAAATAAGAATAAATAGCATTTTGAAAATAAATCATGTATGTAAATATTGTAAGATATATATATATATATATAATACCAATAAAATATCTATACCTTATATGTAAAATAGAATTTAATCTATTTAATGCATACATAAAATAAAAGTTTTAGAATAATAAAATTGGAACTTTAAATTAGACATCTTTATGATAGGATATACTTTAGAATGAATTTGAAATTGCTTGAAGTTTGATAAATTGAAAAAAAAAAAATTCTATTAGGAAACGGTTTCTAATGATACGATCTAAAAGGTTTTTTACAATTTAAATAAATTACTAACTTGACTAAGGTATTTCAATAATATTGATAAATTTTATACAAAAGTTTTAAAACACTCATATTAACTCTGATAGTTTAAAAGATATTTACATATCATCATAACTTAGATTAAGATAATATTTTACAAAGCCATGATTTCAAAACCATAAGTTAAAAATAAAAGCTTCTAAACTAGTAGTCCTCTAGTCCAAGTCCTCACTCTCCTATAATCCAAAAGTGATTAACCTCTAGATAGTTATAACGCAACATTTTAGTCAACATCTGCAAAAAGATCTATAAGGATATGAACAACCAACCGCTTAGTAAGTAGAAGCGGAGACATGATACTATGTCTCAAACATAAATAGGGTTATCAAACATTTAATTAAACATAATGCAACAAAAAAATGTTTTCGCATAATGTTGTTCGATCTGTTGTGAAATTAGAAAAATTACACCTATTTTAATCCTAGTTTAAGGAGTTTTAGTACTAATGCAATAGCTTATGACCAAACTCAGGTTTATGCAATGGAAACATTCTTCTTCCTAAGACTATCCTTCTTATGCAATGGAGATATCCCTCCTCCTAAGACTATCATTCGAACCACCACCTTCATCCTCATTGCAATCCATTCTTCTGTCACTTAATTTAACTAAGGATGAAGAAGAGAACATTATGCTACAGTGTTATTTCTTTTGAAGGTGTCGATATTTGATAAGAGAATCTTAATCGCCCCTTAATGAGTTATAATGCATGTTTAGTTAAAGTCTTTTAGGTCAAATATTGTTATGTCCAATTCAAAGTGATCGAACAATTTCACTCGTTACAACTAA
This sequence comes from Lumnitzera littorea, assembly GCA_024138015.1. Taxonomy (NCBI): domain Eukaryota; kingdom Viridiplantae; phylum Streptophyta; class Magnoliopsida; order Myrtales; family Combretaceae; genus Lumnitzera; species Lumnitzera littorea. The sequence goes on along the minus strand of JAMXBB010000004.1, from coordinate 110,091,356 downwards.
TGGCAATCTACAACAGCAAAGCAATAATATACAGTTAAACTTAAAGATACATAAGCATGCATACAAGCGACTTACTTTTACAAGTGTAGCTAAGTATAATCTTAAGTCTTTGAGTACTGTAACCTCCCAAAATTGAGTTTAGGACAATCGAGCCTAAATTTAGCGTTTTTAGGAAAATTTATCCAATAGAGTCCAAACTTTACAACTAGAATAAAAAAGTTAGTCGAGATATTACAGTGAAGTTAAATTTTAGAAATAATGACCCAAAATCCCAATTTTTCCCTTAAAAGTAGGAATATTTAATATAGCACTAAAATGTTTGGAACTCTTAAAATCAAACTTAGATTACAATGAGAATTTAAAGATAAGTTAATTGAGCTATAAAATGAGATAATATAATATAATTTACTATATAAAAATACACGTAATTGTATGAGTATGCCCGGTATAAATAATAATTATACCTGTAAATTAATCCTAAATTATGTAATTATATATTTATTGTGTTGAATTCATAAAATTAACTTTAGAACATATCCTAAAAATAAAAGATATGTTAGAAAGTTAATTATATGAGTAAAGTTATATATTTCACATGTTATTTACATAGGGTATAAACTTATATACTAATTAAATAACTAATCCTAACATATAATATCTATATTTAAGTAATTATTTAATAAAAGAAAAAAAAAATTGACCAAATGCATTGAAGATTGTTGGATAAAGATGCGTAGCAGGAGATAAGATTAAAATGCTGATTTAAAAGCAAGTTTCCTAATATTTGGGTACCTCATGCTTAGAAAAACAAAAAGAAATTTGAAAGAAAAATATAAAATAATTAAAGAATAAATAATCTTACCGACTTGGAGGCACTATAAAAGGCTAATACCTTAAGATATGTAAATTTTAGTAGTTTGGAATTAGAAATACTTAGAGAAAAAAATTAGAAAAAATCATAGAAAATAGAAAAGAAAATAGGAAAAACAGAGCAATTACCGAGTTGAGCTAGTTCCTATGGTGTCCTTTAATCTGCTATTGTGTCCTTTAATCTGCTATTATGCCACTCCACCACCAAGGAATACTCCTAGTGTCTAGGTGTTCCGACACCCCCCCGCCATCCTATGGCTGCTGGAGATACCAAGAACAGTAAGGTCAAATTCTTGCCCTGCTTTTTAATAAATTATAAAAAATATTAAATCTACCTAGAAAATTATGAAAAAAATTGTGCTTAGGTTATTTTAAACATGCTCTCATGTGATATTTTTATTTTTGAAAAATTTGTAATATTTAATATACTTTATTAAGAAATATATTGTTTACCCAAATTTAAAATTGTAAATTAAATGTACTAAATGATGTCGTTTCTAGCTGAAAATTTTTGTGTAGGATGTTTATGATATATAGATAATTGCTATGTAGCCCGAATTTTTATTTGAATATTTTTAATATTTATTACATTTTTAGGCCTGAAAATAGCTCGAAAATAGGCTGAAATTATGAATTTAATAGGAAATTATGAAATTAATTGATGAAATGGACATGTATTGATCTATAATAAATAATAACAGTATTGAGTCAGATTGAAATTAATTTGGTGCTAAAAGAATCATAATTGGGTAATTTATGATAATTTAGAGGTAAAATCGTCAATACGAATATATAGGCAATAGGTCAGAAACTTAAAACCAAGTGATAACTGAATCCTCTATATTTTTAGGAGTCTATAGAAATTTTCGAGGAATTATTTGATGACCCAAACTATTTATTACGAATTTACTAAGTAAAATAGCTTAATTTACAAGTCGAGGTGTATTCGTAATATTAATAAGCTAAAATGAATTACATAGTTAAATAAAAACTATATATAGGATTGTTGATCAGATTGGATTAAATGGATATTTTGATTATATTTATTAATATTTTCTAATCGGGATACACTTTAAATATATTAGAATTAGATAATACTTATATTGTAACAATATATGGACAAATTAGATAAAATAAAATTTAATAATGTAAATTACGTATAATACGATCATATTTATATAATTATATATAACTGTATTGAAAACTCAAACTATTAATTAAAAGCCGTCTCTAGAATAAAACGTGTCATTAGGTCTATACAAACCCAATGACACTAATTTTGTTAAAATCGAACAACCTCAAGTAATTTAACTTATAATTTTATCATATTCAAGAATGTATATATTTCGATAACCTTACCGGAATTAAAACGTGAATTAACGAATTAAAACGTGAATTAACAAATTAAAAGTACATTTCAATACGATCGAAACGATATATAATATGTAATAGTATATATGATGTACAGTATCAACAATTAATAACTTAATTCGATATATAGTGATAACACGATTGTATATTATGGAAATATTATATATATATATAGTGATAACACGACTGTAATTATTACGAAAACTGAATTTGGGTCTTTTGTGTAATTATGACTTTCCAATACAAAAACGATTGACTATTCGATTCCGCAATAGCAAACGTCTAAACAAGTAAGTTGAGATTGTGGATTTACCGCTTGTTTGGATACTATTTAAAATATTTGGAGATCCAAGAGTACTTCTGGTTGTGTTTATAGTTAGATGATGGTGCGCATGCTGTGTATGTGGATGATACTCGGTTGTGATAGGACTTCAACTCCTTGGTGTGCTGTTCTGCATATTTGCATGGATTCTGTATTGTGTGAACTCGTTGGTCACCCCTGATTAAAACTAACGTTTATTGAACTAAAATGAAACTGGACATGCATAACACTTGTTAGAGGAAATGATTAAGAGTGTTAGGTTAAATATCGACTTCCTTCAATGAGGATAGCTGAAATGGTCCTTTTCCCATACTTAATCGAACTAAGTAACAGGCGAAGAGGTTGCGGCAAGGTTAGGGGCCGTAGTTCGAAGGCGGTCATAGGAGGAGAGTGTTTTCCATTGCACAAGCTCAGGTTTGGTTTGACTCAAGTCGCGATGAAACTCTTCAATCCAGGTTGGAGTAGATGTAATTTCTCTAACCTTATAGTAGACCGGATAACACTGCGTGATATTTCATTTGAGTGATTGCATTGCATTTCATCATAATTATTAACTTTATTTGTGATTGTGCAGTACTCTTTTGACTCCGTCCTACTTACTGAGCTAGTTGTGCTCACATCCCTACAAACTCTTTTGCAGTGTTGAGTAAAGACAGGATGTTTAGGTACTACCGTTCCCAGGTTAGTGTGTTATTGTTTAGGAAAGTGAGGATCAAGGAATCAACTGAACCTGAGCTTTTGACTTTGTCTTTGAGTTTTTGGGGAAACTAATTGGGAATTTCTTAAGAACTTACTATATAGACTACAAAACCTATGGTTTTTAATAAACTCTGATTGTAAACTTTATCTTTGAATGTAAAACGTTTATATAAATACTGTTATGGTACTAAACAGCAGGTTGTATAGAACATGTATTTTGTAAAAGCTCTACCACAGGTTTAGTTAATAATAGGTGTCAGAATAGACGTTTTAAGCTGGTTGAGTTGTGCGCCTTGTGTGAACTGTATCTACGATAGCAGCTGTGAGGTCAGCTTCTATCTTAGATTAGTTTACATCACGGGATTGTTATGACTCTTCCTGTTTGGGGTGCGACAAATACTATAAAATAATACCCTATAATATAGTAACACATTAATCTTAAACTTACCTAGACATTTTTACTTGCTCATTTAAGTACGACTTACATTGTGCATTCGTTGCTAGTCCTTACAATAGAAATAACATTTTAGTATTCCCACACTTACTATGTATTGGCTAAATTCTGTAATTCAGATTATTGTCTTCAGGTTAATTACTTAGTTGTCTATGTTTTATGTTACTTATAGTTAGGCTTGTCCTCAATTAGTCTCCGATTCAGCTTTTGGATAAGTTTCTAAACTAACCTCTGATTTAGCTTCTAATTACAATTTTACAAATAAGTCATAGAAACTCCCTTGATCCATTTTATAAAGTCCAACTAACTATATTTTAGGTATAATAAGTTTCTGATTACCCTATTTCACCTTATACATCTAGTTTTTCATTTAGCTTCTGAATTCGTTTTCGATTCGAGGTTATTCCATATTTTAGTATAAACACTCATAAGTTTGGGTTACAGTCAAATTCAAAGTTCATGATGTAACCTATTTCCACTTCAGGTTAAGTTAACTTCACTTGGCTTCATCATTTGAATACTTTACATATTACATATATATATACACCCCAAATCTATAATAGTCAAACCTAATGCTCTCAACACCACAAAACTCATTAATCAACATTATTCAATATTATAAAATATCAAAGTTTACCCCAAATCAGAATCTAGGTCAATTACTTGAAAAATTACTAAATATATGTTGATAAATAGCTATTTTAATAGGATTTTAGGGTGTAAAATTCAAATAAAAATATGAAAAATAGTTTTCATAATTTTTTTTTTGTCGCAATCTAATATACATAATAGATGTTTTATATAAAAATTTCAGAGCTGAAATAACATCAATAGGGTTTTCGAAAATAAAAACGAAATCAGCTTGGTTTTAGCGATTTGTTAAGAGTGACATATTTAGAGACTTAATTTTATTAAAATAATATTTTTCTCTAAAACTACATTAAAAAATATACCATACTACAAATTTTCAGAAATTTCCATAAAAATTTGATATTTTTAATATTTTTGTAAAATGGTGGTCATAATTGAACTCACCAGAAAGCTACCTTACAGTTACCATTGGCCACCCTACGATTATCACCCAACTAGGTGTAGGATCTACCAAAGGGTAGTGATCTTGGTTGCTTTCCAAGTCGTAGGTTAGAATTTGCACTCGAAATTAGCCCTAATTATATTATATTTTGAATGATTTTGTAAAAATATTCACTCCACTCTTTCTAACCTCTCTCCAATTTTCATAGACATTAGAGAGACTAAGCTAAGTTCAAATGGGCTCTTACGAATTTATAGAGCTTAGGTCGAGTCGATTGAAAAAAAAAATAAGTTGCTAAGTGTCCTTAATCATAACCTTTTCTAAGGTTTACTTGTCCTTAATCTATCTTAATCTCCTTTATTTTCACAAAAGTAGTTGCCATGCCTCCAAGGACAACATAACAAATTGCTACCTAATTTTTATGGGTTTTTAATAAATTTTCTTTAATTTATTTAGTATATTTTAGGAAATTTCGAGTATATTTCGCTACACATAAATTCATATTTAGTACAAAAAAAAATACTCATAAATATTATTTAAGTTATTACTTGATTTTTAGTGTATATATATTTTATCTTTAATGATTTATTAATTATCGAAACATGTTTTACATGGTTTTAATAAATAACAGATAATATATGTATAACATAACAATTTAATATTTTATTATTTTATTTTCCTATGTCTAAACTCGCGAAGTCACTTCTACTAATATTCTTAGATTTATCGTAAAATTTGAGCTCGATTGGATAATTTTCGAAATTGCTTTAAATTTTACATATCATATTCAAAACATCCAATTACGGGGCTTAAAGTTATTACTATATAATATAAAGAATTACGTCATTTTATGTTGAGTTATGTAATGATTGCCACTGTAAGACCCCATGGTTAAGTGTCTCATATGGATTGTGGGAGGTTATGATACTAGTTTATAAAGTTATAGTTGTAAATATTTTGTCAATATAAGCTTGAAATTTTTTGGCTAAGTAGTTGAAATGGGCTTATTAGTGTTTGTTAGCTTAATTATTTACTACTTTTAGTTTAGGGTGTTACAAATAGAATCAGAGAAGACCCCCCTGCTAGTAGGTAGATGATTCAAGTCTAGTTCCAATTTAGAAAAGAGATCCGAGGAAGATGAGGAGTGTCACCAAGATGTGACTCTTTATATACTTCCAAGATAACCTAGAGATAGTGGATGACTTGAATTGTACACCAAAAAGGAGGAAAGATCTAAGGTCTCGCGATGAGGACATTATGTATTTAAGAGGGGTAGGAGGGAGATTGTGAGATCTCATGATTAAGTGTTTCATATGGATTATGAGAGGTTTTGGTACTAGTTTATAAAGACATAGTTATGAATACCTTATTAATACAAGTTTAAAACTTTTAAGCCAAGTAGATGAAATTAGCCTATTAGTATTTGTTGGCTCAATTATTCACTGCTTTTGGCTTATGATGTTACAAACTCTTTCTATTCTTTATATAATGGTTGTATCTCTTGAAGGTGCAATTAAAAAAAAAATGTTAATAACTAAGGGTGAGATTGATAGAGAGATTGGTCTTGTCCTCCATCAACTATTTATTTTTATTTTTTAAAATTTTAACTGTCGAATTTATAATTTGTTTAATGGTTTAAATTTAAAAAATATAAATCAAGGGTAAAATTGATGGTAGAATTGGTTTCATAAAAAAACAAGTATAAACCATAAGAAGATCCAAAATTTACTAGTAATGAAAAGCTATAAAAAATAAAAATGAAAAGATTATAAACAGCAAAAAGGTATGACTAATCAAACGTATAAATGACAAAGGTTTTCAAAAGGTTATCATATTTAATATTTTTACAATGTATATTCACATATTATCATGAAAATTATGTGAATCTCGTTTAATAATTCAAATAATGTTGTAAAAGTACATTATATATCGGTTTTATATCAGTATTTATAATCTCTGTTTTGACATCTAGAAAGAGTTACTGCTCATAAAATTATAAAAATGCAATATCATGCATTTTGTGTTATTTGGTATTAAAATAAAATGATTTCCGATCGCAAAAAGTTCTAATCGGTGATGGTCATAAAGTTTCACCAATGAAAACGTGCAAATAACAGAAAACCTCGGAAGTTATGGATTTTATATAAAAAGATGTAGAAACCAATGATCGCTTTTTCAGAATATTCCAATTATTGAGAGTTAAGAATGACGGGGTACTGTTTTTAAGGAAAAGTTCCACCGAAGAGGCATAATACAAAAAACAATGAAAAACTTCAAAAATTATATATTATAATATTAATATGCATACACAACACGAATAGATTTTCTATAAATTATTAAGTTAAAACTAAATTAATTAAATTATAAATAAACTCCCTTCATCCATGTACCTTTAACCTTAAACCTCCTAATGTTAGAAAAATATGCTTGTAGACCCTATTTTATTATTATGCCTTTAGACAAAATAATAATAACTCTAAAATATAAAAAAATGAATGAAATCAAGGGAAAAATGAACAGATAGGAGAATGCTCAATGATAAAGATAAAGATTAAGCATACTTAGAAACAAATATAAGAAATGTATTTGTAATTTACCAAATTAAAATATAAACGTCCATACCTAATTATTCAAGTATTTTAAGGTTACCTTGTTGCTTTAGTGTTATAGTAACATTATTAAAAGGAAAATAATAGGATAAAATATATAGATGAAACACAAAACATATACAAACGAAACAAATCGGTATACAATACGAAGGTAGAATTTTTTTTCTGGGATGCTATCCTATGAACGAGGATTAAACAAATTAAATGTTCCTAATTGAATCCGACCGGTTTTACCCATGGACAGAAACTGTAACACAGAAAACTTTCCTGATGGGGAAACAGAGACAGAGCTGTTCAACCTTCTACATGAAATGATCGAAAGGGGGAGCAATAATGTTGGTGATTTTTTCACCCCTACCAGTAGGTAGGAGAAACATTGCTTTCAATGGCCCGCCATTAAGCGTTTCTCTTCCTTTAATATCCAATCAGAAAATAGCACGGATATAAACTTGTTGGGATAAAAATAGCATGATAATAGGAGCCACTAGACTCATTATCAATGATGCGATACATTTACGGAATGTTGGGTACGTGGAGAATGAATCGAAGTCACCGTTCCAAATTCTATTTATATCAATAAATTGTTACGGAATCGAATCAAATCATAAATTAGATAGGATTGATATTATATTGTTTAAAGAAATTATTTGAAAAATATTTTGAATCAAATTAAAATACAAGTTACAATGGTTTAAATTGGCAAACGAGGCCAAATTAACAAGTCCTTAACATTTTATTTTATTTTATTTTTTATATATTTATATCCTTATTGTTGTCTAATTTTTATAGAAATATTACTTTCATTAAGTCCAATAAATTGACCATCCATCCTTAGCATGTGTTACCTTTTGATTAGCCTTATGATAGTTGGCTAAGACGATTAAGGGTTTTTACAATTTTTTTGAACATTTTCCTTTTTGAATGCTTATTTATTTTTATAATATTATATAACTAAATATATTTGATATTATTTTTATTATATCACATAATTAAATATGTTTTGTGTTATTGTTTTAATATATCAATAATCATTAACTAACCACAAGCTAATAGTGTCAATAACATTCTGTAAAAGATTAAAAATGTTAAGGATTTTGAATAGAAATTTCAGTAAATGTTAACAATGATGAATGGATACCTTTTCCATTTACTTTTGCAATGGTTGTTTCCAAGAAACAGCTCATTTGTCTCCATTAAAAGTTGCCATACGAAAAATGGAAGAAATTATAGTTTGAGAACTAAAGCCGAAAGAAAATGAAATTTGAAACACTTATACTATTGTTATCTAATTTTGTAATAAGAAACAGAGACCTTGATTATCTCATTTAAAAAAGTTAATATATTAAAATGGATAAGTTTAAAACTTCGTTAATAAAATAAAAAATTTATTTAATTATTTTTATTATCATTACTACCTTTTATAATGATGGATAGGATAGGGCCACATACTATAGTATGATTGGAGCTCCAGCTATGTTGACATGGGAAAAAGATAGTTGCGAAATGGGGAAAAAGAGACAGATGCGGAGGAGAATCACTAATGAAGCCCAAAGGTGTTAGAGAAAGCGGTCACAACTCACGAGATTTTTTTTTTTTTTTTTTTTAATTTGGTTTAAAATATTTTCAAACAAAACCAAATCGTTAATTTGATTTCTAAGGATAAACTGAACCAAATCATTTTATTAAAAAATAGTAATATGTTTGTTGCAACTAAAATATTTGTTTTGTTATAACACAATATGTAAAAGAATTTTTTGTTTATATTTATTGAAATGTATATATACTAAACTTTTATTACCATAATTTATAAATTATATATATACTTTGATTTAAAATTTATGCTATACGCTATTTTTATAAATAAAATTAACTATCAATAAATATTTAAAATTTCTTAATCACATGAATATTAACTTAGTCAACCTCTGACATGGTATTAACATTCATTATTATCAAATCAATTTAATACTTTTTATATAAGATTACATGTCATATAAACATACTTTCTTGGATTATAAAATATGATTTAATCAGTAAATTAAATCGAACAAATCCCCAATTTTATAGTTTTAAAATATTCTTAATGTAAACTATATGGTTTGGTTCCAAACAATGAGAAACCGAACTTAATTATTGTATTTTGGTTTAGTTTAGAGGGAAAATATAATCCAATTAAACTGCGTCTATTAGTATCTACTTTATGTTAATCCATTACCTACATATATATATATATATATTATATTTGAGAATAATACCACTTATAATGAATGGACTTTTGTTCTTTCCTCTTTTAAGTTAGGATTTTCCAAACTTTTCTTTGATGGGTATAACTTTTTATTTTTATTTTTTTCTTTATAAATCATGTCACATGATCAGAGATGAATTTTTTTCTTAATAAAATAAATCAAGTTAAACTGAGCCGATTTCTTACATAAAAATTCTTAAAATAAATGTTTGGGAAGCTAACAAAACGATAAGGCTTTAAGTCAATGAAAGACCATTTGGTATACACGATTTTGAAATAATTTATGAAATTACATATACAAAGTTCATTTCTAATCACGTGCAATAATTTGAAAAAAAAAAGAAAGAAAGAAAGGCACCATGGATTAAAAGGATGAATATACAAAATCTAAAATGTTAAATTTAATTGTTAGCCTTTCTTTGAAAAATGTTTCGATAGTATTAATATACTACATAAATTGATGAGTAACATATAAATAAAAATAAAAATTTGACACGTAAAAATATAATTGATAAATTTTGAAAAAAAGTATGTTTTTTTTTTATTATTACATACTAAATTTTTATTGATATTTATATATCACTCATTAATTCACATGTTTTCTTTAAGCTCAAAAATTAAAAAAAAAAACCCACCAAATAGGTATTACTGAAACTTAACATTGGTATCCATGAACCATGTGTTGTAATTTGTGCACAATATGCTAAGATAATTTTGATATATTTATAGATATTATTTATAAAAGGTAAGTATTTATTGCATTTATATACTTTTTCACTGGTATATATTTTACAATAAAGTCCTATAGATAATTAGAGTATCTATGGAATTATAATAAAGGTATATTATTAATGAGATTCCATTACATTGTATTATCTAAAAGTTGTCCTTGGTCAGATAAATATTTAAAGAGGACATAGATATTTAGATTAATATGTTGTATAACTAAATCATTTTTACTGGATCGAGGGAAAAATATCCAAATTATATAAGTAGATACTCAAAGTTAAGTGAGTACACTAGACACGACCCGCAAATAGAGGATGCCATATGTTTAATGCATTAGTCTCTCCTCTAAATGAACGAGCATAAATAATCTCTAGACTTGAGATCTTCATATATTTTATATATGATCTTTAATACCATGAAATGCAGTCTTTATTTAGATTGTAAATAATACAGTTATTAGGTACGATATGAAATATATAAAGGATAGTGATGAGTCAAGATAGAATTTATTACTCTCTTGGATTAAGAAGTTGATATTTAAGGTAACTTGATTAAGATAATAGTGACTTGTAAGTCCGTGGTCACGGTAAGTATTATTAAGTCAATTTTATCTTGGAAACCAAGTAAAATGATGAAACGTTGATATCATGACACGTAATGGTTTAATCAGGACATCATTTGATGAAGAAATACATAGTAATTGGTTCATTTTGGTTTCTCGTTCATACTTTTTCTATTATGTTGGATAACCAATAATTGTTGCCAGATGGTTATCTTGGTTTATATTTATACATTACCTTCGTGTATAGAAATCTAGAGGGTTGTGCACTATAGCATGGTTAATAAGAACAAAGTTTTGATAAGAAATTTTAGTGAATATTAAAATTTGTCCATATTTATTTCAGAGTTATAATAAATTGATATGAAATAATAAATTAGAAATAATTTTTAATTATCTTTTAAAAGTTATGTATTTTATTATTTCCTTTTCATGTATAAATAGATAGAATGTATTAGTTTCATGTTTAATTGCTATTGAAAAATTTATGGCAATTGAAAGGATATGAAATTTATTAATTTTATATTCAATTGCAAAGTTCATGTAAATTAAAAGGTTGTCTGCCATTAATTTCATGTTTAATTATTATACAATTGAAAGATTATGATAATTGAAAAGTTCATGGAATGAAATGTTTCTTTCATTAATTTTTATTAATGTTTAAAAGGATACAAGAGTAGGAGAAAGAGGAATGACGATGATTTTCTTTTTAGATAAATAACTTAAAAAAAAAGCAAGAGAGAAAGATATTTTTTTCTTCCTAGTTTTTCTAATTATAATCCCAGTTTTTAGCAATATAAAGGATTATAATTTATTTTTATTAACGTGTGTATAGATACCTAGAGGGATTACATTTAGAGTTTTTATAGTAAACACATTTTGAAATAACAAATCGGATTCAGATTTTAATTAAACTTTATCCTTAAGAGAAGATGGTACTTCTGATCAGGAAAAAATAGTTTTATAATTTTATTAATATATATTTTATTATATATCATATATAAATCTTAAGATAGGTTTTATTTATTTATTTTTTTCGCTGTGTTTTTTCTTTATCTATAAAACCTAACATCGTACTATCTTTCTGCAGCTCAGTCGTTCAACATGTCCACGTCTATTCAGCTAGGTACTGACACCTCCCATCTTACAAGGGACTCCATCTTTTTTCCTTCATTTCCTTTTCTCCTTTATCTTTCTTCGTCTCTGCCTTTTGCAAAATGGTTTAAAAACCCTAGTTGGGTTCATCTAGCAATTTCATTTGCTAACTTTTAAAGGGGTAAAAATGGAAAACAGAAAGTAAGGAATCTCTTTGGTTTAAAATTTATTCCTATAATATATCCAACAATTAATCACAAATAGAATTATATAAAAAAAAAATCTACACACACATACATGTATACATACAAACATACAACTATATATATATATGGGAATTTATACAGTTTCTTCCTTATTTTAATAGGATCGGTTTGGTCATCTATTCTACTATTTATTTATATCCTATTAAATATAAATCATTAAATTTATAATTAATTTAATAATTTATATTTAAATAAATACAAATTAAAGGTAAAATGAATGGTTGATCCAATCCTATAAAAAATAAAAACTGTGATGTAAAAAATTCCATAGATATCTGTTTTGATAGCATGGTTCGTTTGTTGGTCCTTGCAATAATTTATTTTGGAAAGATATTCCCACCACTCTTCGAACTGATTTGTCCATTAGTATCATTACCCACCTATCGGTATCGTTGGAGGACCAAGCAACACCTACGACAAATAATTGGTTAAATGTCACACTTACCATGAAAATTTGTCCATTTCCAAGATATTATCCTCTTTGCCTTTGCTAGAAATGGGACGTAGTTTTCAATAGATTATTTTTCTATTTCTTCTTACAATTAGATTTAACCCCTTCCGTTGAAAAATTTTAATGATGGATCCCGTTAATAACAAGTTTACATCTCGAGAGATTTTGATAATGGAAGATAATTAAAGAATATCAAAATCGGTATACAAAACGGTTGAAATCAAGAATAAACTCAAGATTATGAAAGAGAAATTTATGGCTATATTTCTTCAATTAAATTAAAGAATAGTTTTGTGTAACCTAGTTATGCAACGGAATAATTCTGTTTGTTGATGTAGAATCATAATTTCTCGGACAAGAGGTTTGGTCGAATCCTCCATTAGTATGGTTTCTTCTTTGCCCTTGAATGTTTGTGGTGTTGATGTTGCCTAGGAAATTTTGAAAACTTGCTTTTCACACAACCCGTAGAAATTAGAATTTAGACCATTTCTCCAATCAAGAAACATTTTCCGATTCGCTACTGTATTACTAGATCGTGCATTAATTTTTTGAGGATACAAAACATGTAATCGTGAATCTCGATTGTTGAAAACGTCCATTATAATTTATAACAAACAAATTTATAGTCTGTGTATTAATTACTAGATCGTGCATTAATTCATAGTCTGTGTATTTATAATGAAATTTTGAAAACGTTCATTCTGATTTTTTTTAGGACAATTTAATGTTTGCAGCTTTTCATAACTTAGAATGTTCATCTTTTCTTTTTATTGTCAACAAATGTCAAATACACCTCTATTGCTTTTCTCATTAAAGCCTATGGAGTACAATACAACATATTTCAAACATCTCCCTTACTATTGTCATTAAAATGTATAGAGGACAAGACGTGCCATTTCATCAACAAGCTTTTTCTTTTTTTTTTTTTTTTTAAACATGACTCAGGTTAAACCACCAATTCACCGACTCGGGTCAATGACCTGCTAATTTAGGCAAGTCGTCACTTACAGGTTAGACCCGTCCCCAACGGGTTAGGGTAGGTTCAATGAATTGCCGGATTGAATCTAGTCTAGTTTCTAAATTAGACCTGACCCTCCCCTAGGTCTAAGCAAACCTATGCATACAACACAATTATAAGGCATTCCCTTTGATCTCCTATATATGCTAGTTATTGGGCTATGCCGTATCTTAACTTTTATTATATTACTAAGAATATATTCTATATAATTTTACTTTTTCAATAAGTATATTACATTATTATATCTTCCTATGTAAACATGTTATAATATTGTCAAAAAATAAAGAAAAAATAAAAAATGACGTATATCATTAATTGATGGTACAACTACGAATATCACTTAATCTTGTGATAAATATATGAATAATGGAATACTTTAATTTGTTCATGGGTAAACGTTATATTTTAAACTTAAATTTTGTTTATTTCAGTAATTAGAAACTTGAAGTTTAATATATCAATTTACTTCCTACCAACTTTTCAATGTCTTTTATAATATTCGAATTATTTAATTAATTATAAAAATGGATAAAGTTCATGTTGTTAATTACAAAAATATACAAAGTTTAGTTTTTCTATTTTTGACCACTATCATATTAAAACTTTTGAAAGTTTAGGTTATTAATTGCAAAAAAAAGGCATAATTCAACTATCAAATTGACATTATACAACTTTAAATAGCTAATTGCAAAAATAATAAATAAAGTTGAAATAACAACTGCAACATTTACCTCTTTGCTCACTATGCTAATATCTTTTTTTTTAAGCAACAATTATAATTCACTCAATATACTATGTGCAAAACCTAGTTTATAAAAAAAAAATGTAAATAAATAATGGTAAGATAGGTAGTAAAGGGTTTGTAATAAATAAAAAAATGTTAGGGGTATTTTAGACATTATAAAGATTCCTAAAAACCCTATTATATTAAACAAACCACATAATTGGTAGCCTCTTTTCACCTTTTGCTTCCCCAAGTGTGTGTGGTTTGAATTGGTTTTGGTGCAAAACTTCTCATGATCAATAATTCCAATGGTTCTTGCTAGGTAGAAGGAGAAGAAATCATGGTAGATTATAAAAAGATGTATTCTTAAAGAGTTTACTTAATCTTAGTTTGAAAATTTAGTTTTTCACTTAGGCATAGTTAGAAACGAATTAAAGGCTTTCTCTTGTGGATTGTAATGTATGGATTTTGAAGGTAGTGTATTGTTTTGAGTCCCTATGGTAAGTTTTAATCGTAAAACCCTTTATTTTTTAAGTCTTTGGTATATTAATTAAAGGTGTTGTTGGATTGATTTGTGTTGAGGGTGGGAATGATTTTGTTTTAGATCTTAACAAGTGTTTTGGGAAGGTTTAAAGTAAGTAGTAGGAGTAGAAAAGTTCTCTAGAGGTGGTAGATTGTGTTTGAGTTTAGAGTGTGGTTGGAGAAGGGGTCTAATCGTATGTTGTAGCCTGCAAATTTCTGCGAACCGCAGCGTGGAGTCTGGATGCCACCTCCTATAGCATCTAAAGTAAAGGGAGTTATACTCTTAGAAACGTAGCGTCCGGACGCCACATCCTGAGTATTCAGGCGATCACATAATGTTTCTCTTTTGTTTTCTTGTTGTTTCTGGGCCTTGTTCTTTATTCCTAAACCTTTCTAATATGTTTACTAATACAATCCTTGTTAGTATTATAGTGTTACCAAGTAGAGTAAGGGGAGTGGCATATTTGCAAATGAGGGGGAGCGAAGTATTATAAATAAGAGTTGTGAGTTAGAATATAAAGGCAGATATTTGGTTAGAAACTTGGGAGTTAGTTAGTGTTAGCAATTGTGCTCATTAGTGAGTTTTATACTCGTATGTGAGCTTTAGCTCATGGCTCTTAACTTGTGAGACAATAGGGTTCTTGTAATCAAATTTTAAAAAGTGCAATTTGCATAAGCAAATATATTGGTTCATGTATACAATAATAAAAAAAATTGATAAATACCAAGTTGATTTATGATATTTGATATTTGCTAAAGATAATGATCAAAAGCTGGAATAGAAGTTCAAGGATGGAAGCCATGTTTAGGTTCCTATTTCAAGATAATTACAAGCTATATTGATAGAGCTAGCCTGACATTGGAAGAACATCATGATATACTTTACATGCATGCAATTTTAGATTTATTAAACTTAAATTTATCTAGCACTTAGTGCTTTTGTCTGTTTTGGTTGGTATTTAAGGATATTAAGTGTGTAGACTTATGATAATTGCATGTATGAACACTCTAATACCACTTTTGATTAAAATAATTACAAAAGAACATTTGGAATGGTATTATTCATACACACACATATATATAGGTTTGAGATGCTTGGTGAAACAAAAAGATATAGAATATGAGAATACATGAATCACAATAGATTTACAAAATAAATTAAAAATAGAATTTAACTATATTGATGATTAAAACTAGAAAAAAAAGAGAGAGTATAATGTGGATAAAATATAATGCTCTATCTATACCATACTTTATAAAGTATATGTTTCCAAATTTTCGAATCGAAACTTACCTCATAATATTCTAAAACCATTCTAGAACCAATATCCTCTTAGAACATATAACATATGAAGCACCTTGTGTACATTTTCTATCATATTTTCATAATATCAAAATTCTAAGGTAAATTTTTCAACATCATGAATCTACTAATATTTCCATAATATCATATCCATTTAAATATCATGGAGGCATACGCTTCATGAGCTTAAAAATGTGAAGTTATATAATCTACCTCATGTAACATCTTGAACAAAAGTGATGAAATAACACTTCTATGAAGAAGGTATACCCTTCACTTCTATATAACTAACAATCCATTAAAAAGTTTATTCCATTTGATTAAGTTATGGAAAACTTATTGATGGTGATTTTTTGTCTAGCTCATATTAAGCTTCTCAAGGTCTACAAAATAGTAAATACATGAGAATGGGTATCAGATTTTTCTCTAGCATGACCACTCCCATAATTAAGTAAGTCCCATTAATAAGGAAAACCCAAAGAATGTAGTAGAGTGTGTATGTAAATCACCCTTAAGCTCTTAAGGAAAGCCTTAAGGTCCCCTCTAAGTACCTAAATGGGCCTTATTTATAGTTATGGATTAATAGTGTTAGATTTAACTTAGGTGGCTAGGTTAGGGCTAATAAGTCTCATTAGGAAGGTGCATGGGTCTTACCAAAATGGATCAATGATAGGCTTACTTGTGTCTTGCTCATAGATCATCTAACCACATTAAATGCATTTCGGCTCCTAGGCCACATTGGAAATGGAGTACTGATTGGAGTAGAGTACTTGGTGGTTAAGTAACTTCTAGTTTTCCCATTACTATAATGAGCCCCAAGAGTCTTAACAAGATATGACATACATTGTCAAGGTGTGTTCGGAGTTCTTTGATTTATGCTAGGCTTAGGATACTCTTTTTTGGGTCTCTTGGTTTATTTTGGACATCGAAGTCTAAGCCAAATTTTGGCCATCAACAACACTAAATCTATAACATTAGGTTTATGTGTATAATATTCGATGAAAAATATAATAATAAAGACAAGGTTACATATAAGAGGGAAACAAGGCAATTGATGTAGAAATAGAAATGTATAAATGAGATAAATGAAAGGCGAAAGAAATGAAATAAAGAATTTTTTAGGATTTCTTATGGATGATGGGCTTGAGGTATAGCATATATTTTTATTTCTTTTTGGTAAAACATAGAAGTTAGAAATATAATATTGTATTACTTCATTTTAATGACAATGATCACTCCCATGAACTTTATAAATTATGAACACTCCACTTTTTTCAAATACAATACTTCTCTGGTTTTGCTTACATGTACAATAATGTGGCACTAAAGTTGATGTGTCATTGTCCTATCATCATCAAGTCATTACCACATTAACGTTATTAATCATTTTATTTAAATATTATAATCATATATATTAATTAACTAAAATTAATAAAAAAATTAAAATAAATACGTACAATAAAAAGGAAATAATGATGATTTATTAAAAATATCATCCAAACTTTACATATATATATTAATTATATATGAAAATTAAATTAATAAAAAAATTTAAAAATTAAAAAAGAAAAAAAGAAAAAAAGCCTATAAGTTAAAAAAAAAATATTTTTAACTACCCCATAGTTAGGAAATGGCTAATAGTCACCCGTAAGAGGTTGCAAAAATAGTATTATATAAATACTTTAGGGGAAAGAACATGATACATAATATGGCGTTTTAGTTAGAATCATGGAGTAACCATTGGTATGAGCCATCAATGCAACTGATCCACTACAACAATTCATAAAGGCATCGCATACCATAAGTGTAATTTGATTACAAGTTTGTCTTAATAAACTAAACTATATCATAGTAGCTAGCTAGTCTATAACTTGCCTACATTCGATGATTTATCGCCTAATCTAAACATCATATCATTGAGGGTCGTTGCTCTAACACAATGCTACAGCTATTGATCTACCACTGCAACTTCTAATATCCAAGTCCTTTCAATACGCTTAGCACAGGCACAAGTAGAAACAATAATTAATGTAAATCCCGCAAATTTAATGTTTTAAGTAACAAATCGATTTAAATATTATAAATAATTACCCTAACTTAATGAAGTCAATAAATATAAAACTTATTAAAATTTTAAACTCAAACATAATACGAAAGATAAAAGCCCTAAAATTTTGCTCGAAACTTAAATTACATACAAAAACCTTAAATTCAAAGTACGATCAAATACTCAAAATCGAACTTAAACTTGACAAAAACCCTAAAATTATAAATTTAAGCTTATAAAATGAATAAACATTATTTAATAATGATACAACCATAGTTGATTGCAATTATCGACTAAATCGCGTAATTGCGTAATCACGTACAAATATAACGAAAATATTGAAATAACTCGTAAATATTATTAACGTAACGAATATCAATTAAATTAATAAATTTTCATAAAATCTCAAAATTAATTTATAAATATTAATTTTATGATTTTTATATTTAAAAAATTACACATATTTATTTTTAATTTTCTTTTTCCTCCCTTTTTCTTTCTTTTTTTTTTCTTTCTTCCTCCTTCTCGTTTTTCCCTCACTGCCACGTTGATTTGCAGTAGCCCAAGTTTATGTTTTCTCTTCTAAGTGTTAAAGTTCTGTACATAACACCAACTGAAATGTTTATTATGTACTATCCTAATTAATGCATAGATTTGGGTATGTGCTTTTATAAATTGCCTTCACTCTTTATCCTTGTTTTCTCCTACTACATCTATACGCCTAGAAAATCTAGAAGACGAAAAAACAAAGTAAAATACACGGAAACGCAAAAGAGCAAAAGGGAAAGACCAAAGCAAATATTTAGAGGAAGAAGAAGAAGAAGAAGGCTAAGGGTGATTTAGTTAGATATTTTACTAAAGTGATTAGGTAAGTGATTTATTTAATTTTTGTGCATATATATATATATATATATATATATATATATATATATANTATTATTAAGTATATTTTGTGTTTTCGTATATATATATATATATATAATACAACCGTATATGCACATATATGTATGTAAAGTATAAATACATGTATATTATACTCATACATATAGTATAATAGTATATAATTAAAGTTAAAATAATTTAATATATAAAGGATGGTATATGTATAAATATACGTATACGAATAGTAACATATACTTAGGAATAGATTATATTTAAATAGTATATATATAAAATACTATAATATTAATTTAATAAATAAAGTAACTTAATAAATATATATATAAATATTTATGTATATCGTAACATTAGGAAAAATATAATAAATAATTAAATTAGAAAATTTAATAAAATATAGTAATAAATAATAATATATAATTATACCATAAAATACAAGAAATAGGAAAATAATAGAAAATAAGGAAAATTCATAAGTGTGACATGTAGCACTCCCATATGTTGCCATGTCATTACTTAAATATAAATTAAGTAATTTTCGTAATTAATAATAATTAATTAATTAATTAGAAAAATAATAAAGTAGAAAAAAATTGAATTAATAAATATTAAACCTCAAAAATAAGTTAAAATGAGTAATTATAATAAAATAGACCTAAAATAAGAAAATTACAAAAATATACGATTCAAACAATTATTAAATTGTAATTATACTGGGAAAAGCTTAAATTGATATTTTATAATTTTTTAAGTCAAAATATTGAAGTTTGTGATATTTTTATATCACAGTCAAAACTGCGGGTTACAATGTCCAAAACGGACCCCATTATAAAAATGTATATCCGAAAATGATTAAAATGAACTATAAATTCATAAGAATTCAAACTAGAATAATAAATCTATACGCGATTGAAAATTTAAAATAACTGAGAAAAAAGTAAGTAAATTATTTAAGTAAAACTATATTTATACTATACTTAGGTTATAGTAGAAAACTAAGTAAATAATGATAGATATTTAGTTAATAAGGAAACTTAGTCTTCATAACATTTATACGCTTTCTTATCTTTTAGGTATTTGATTATCGAGTCTTGAAAATCTCAAAGGGTTGGGAAAGCGAGCATAATCTAGGTGAGGGAGTTTTTATAATCTGCCATTTGCTTGCTATTTGTTATTTGTATGTTACTTGTTGATTGATACCGATTGTCTGATTGAATGATTAATTGCTTTATATATTATCATCCGTGTGATCATTTTCTTAAATTGGTAAATCTAACTATTTGACTAAAATAAATGTCTATGACCCAATTGGTATACTAATGTTTTGTATGATTTCTATAAGGGCTTATAGTGCTCGTGAATGATATTTTATCGTTAAAGCAAAACTATCATAGTACCTCCAATTGATTACAAGAGGACTCGCATATTTGTGCCCGTAGGGCCTTGGATTTATGTTGATTGCAAGATGGACTCACTTTGTGTGCACAAAGGGCCTTTGATATGTTTAGTGGGCGGCCCTAATTGGAGTTCACCTATATTGATTGTTGATTATCGAATTAGGGTAATAACTGAGTAACGTCTGATGGGATGTTACCCTTAAGTAGCCTCATACGATTAAGGTGAGGTACTCTATGCGGGTAAGTATGGAGGAAAAATCGACATGTACACAACACAAATTTACAACTTCCATATTTCTAAACTTCTATGGATGTGTTGTTTGCAGTCATTTTGTATGCAAATAGCTTGCATGTGTGCTAATAATATTTGATAACTCGCTTAACGCTAATGGTGAGGAGCGAACTCACTGAGTCGTGATTTGCTCATCTCCTTATAGTTTCTTTTGTAGGTTTTTTGTAAACAAGGATTGGGATAAGTTTGAGAGCAAAATACAAATTGAAAATAAGTTTGGCAATGTTAAAGTTGATTGAAAAGTGTATAGTAGTACAAAACAATATATGTAAAGTATATTCATATAATAAGATTATGTAGTATTTGTTGTAAATTAGTAAGTTGTTTTACCTTGTCTTAGTATTAGGTAAGGAATACTGATTTTCTACGGTTTTGATGGATTATGACCTATCGAATATCTATAACCATAGTCACTTATATTTTGTAGTAAGTTAATTAATTAAAATTGAAAACTTTAGTGACTGATAGTTTAAAGTCTTGCAATTTTTAACTTGGAAGGTAGTTTTCGTATCATGAGTATATATGTAATATGAAAATTTTAGACAATCCTACTAAGTCCTCTTTAGGGTCATGACGATTAAAGTTAAGGTTTTGCATATTCTTAAGTACATTTTATTAGCTAACCTATAGGTTCAAGTGGAAAGATTAACTGCATACCTAAAATCTGCTTAACCTTTTGGAAATGGTTGAATGAACTTCAACTTCTAAAATCAAATTATATAACAAACCATTTTCACTGGAGATTCATAATTCTTATGTTTACTACGTGATCATTGTTTAAAAGATTATTCTAGATTCACTTAGATATGTAAAACTTATTGAAGATCTAACTTGGAAAATAATTAAACTAATAGCAACTCTGCCAAATTTTCATTTACAACATTTGGTTAACCGATTTTTTCTTTTGGTCAGCTTGAATTCCAATTTGCTTGACTAAAATTACCTTTGCCCCAAAAATCTAAACTTCCACTTAATATTCTCAATCTAAAGTTCCCCTAAATGATTTTAACTCGAAAAATTGAAGTATTAATGCATTCGACTCCATGCCACTGAACTAACAATACTTTATATATTATTGATTTGTTTTTGCAGGAAATCATTCGCTTACATGGAATCCTGAAGTCCATTGTTTAGATCGAGATACTAAATTTCTAAGCTATTTTTTGAAAACCTTATGGAAGAGACTTGGCATTAAACTTATGTTTAGTACGAGCAATTACCCTCAAACTGATGGCTAAACTGAAGTGGTGAATAGGAAATTAAGCACCTTACTCCGAGCTGTTGTAGGAAGGAATCTAAAAGAGTAGGATTTTTGTTCGCTTATAACCAAACTATCTACAGTACTACTAGAAAGGATCCCTTTGAGGTTACTTACGGTCTTAACCTAACCAACCTAACCATTCTCCTAGACATGAATAGCACTTATGTAGCTTTTGAAGAAAGCCAGTTTGGAGTTGACTGAGCTCAAGAACTGCATAAACTACACCAAACAAGTGACTAAGAAGATTGCTAAGTTTAATGAACAATAGCATTAGATTAGTAGTCGAATTGTTTCTTTCAAACCTGGAAACTTAGTCTAGGTCTACCTCAACTAAGAAAGATTTCCCCATCTCAAGAAGAACAAATTATCACCAAGAGCTAATGGTCCATTCAAGGTTGTAAAGAAGATTAATCGCAACGCCTACTAGATCAATCTACCTAAAGACTATGGTGTTTCTTTCACTTTTAACATATTCGACCTGATTTTCCACTAACCTAATGATGCTGAAGCAAATCCGACTAAAGAAGACCCTTCAATTTTGAGGATAAATCATTTTGACCCCTAAGTAAATGATAGGAATTAACTCCTTGGAATAGTTACATAAAGCCGAGCTAGAGGATTGTAAGGACTTACCCGACGTATACTAGCTTAAGAACCCTTTAAGGATGAAGATTTCTTTATCAAACTTAAACGCCTACATTTCCATCAACTTAAGTGTCAAGCTTTAGTTGACATTAGTATAGCTTTTGAGCTGCCGAGCACCAGGCATCTTTCTGAGTTGGGCTATTCAAGCATCCAATCAAAATTAAGTTGTCTAGTTGCCTGATTTGAAGAGACTTCAGTCGATACCCCGTGTTCGAGCTTAAGCCTGACCCATATCAAGTCAACTAGGTTTTCTATTTCCTTTCCGACCTCTTCTAAGTAAAGTCCAACAGGTGTCGAGCTATCAGAGAGTTTAAACCTATAAGAGCAGTTCAGCTACAGATCACCAACACCTGCTTAACATGTGTCTTTTGATACGATATTCGAGAATGCTTTCTTCTTCCGTACATTGTATAGCTTTTATCCTTTTTAACCCTTTTAATATGTCTTAGCTATTCCATTTGTAATTTACTTTTTTATCTTTTCCTTGTACACATGTAACCTTAGTGAGACTACTATATAAACCCCATTTTATCTATATGTAAGCAATCAATCATCACTTCATTATTGAATTACAAATTCCTTTAGTAGAGTAACTCGTGTGTTCTCTATCTTTTCATAGCTCCTATCTAGCTCCTTTAGCAAGATTGAGTGGCAAGCGACTTTAATACTACATTGGTGTGTCATATCGAGTGCCAGGATTAAGTCAAGTAAGATCGGTTGGTGTGTCGTATTCAGTTAATAGCTACTTGGGTTTGCTAAACCCTCTTTGTTTTCCTTTTGTTTCTGTATATTATGGTGCTTCTCTATGTGTATGACCTTGGAGATGCATCAATATTTAAAAGTTAATTTGTAAAATTAGTTTAGCTAGAAAATAAAGGTTCGGTCCACCAAAGTTCATTTTGGAAAAAAGAAGAAGCTAGATTTGGTTAAGATATTTTGATACCAGTAGTTTCCTATATCTCTCTTGACTTCATTTATTACTAGAAAACTTAAGGGTTAATGCCATAAATGGTACCCAAATTTTCGCAAAATATGTAATTTACTACTTAATTGTTTTTTTTTCTTTTTAGTCAATTTTACTACCTTAACTAATTTTATTTAGTTTGTTTGCTAACATAGACATAAGGATAAATCAAGAATTGAAAGGTTCAACCACTACAAGGTTAAGGGTAGCTGGTGGCCACCTATAGGGAGTTGTAGGATTCAATTAGGTGGCCACCAGTTACCCCTTGGCTTTAGAGTGGTCAAAATGATCGCTTAAGTTGAGTGGGTCACTATTTACTTTAAAAATTATGTCATTTCTATCCATTAGCAAGCTTGGATCAATTTCTAATTTATCATCATATCCACATCAACAAATAGATTTAAAAGAATTAGTTCAGATAGCAAAATGATTATCAAAATTTCAACTAGGTAACAAATTAATCATTTTAAAGTACAGATAGTCAATTGCATATTTTAGCAAAATTGAGGTATCATTCTCGACACTAACTCAATCTATATTCTCTATTTCACGCACAAGTCTAGGCAATAAAAAAGGTATAACAATTTATATAAGTTTAATTTAAGTTTTATGTTAATTACCATATAATTTCTTATAATGGAATAAATTTTGGGTTATGTAGACTTATATAGTGTATTTGGGACATCATTCACATGGCTAAGGATAGGGCTAACAACAGCTAACATGATACCATAAACAAACCTGACGATTGTTGAACATGATTATAGAGGAAAAATATGATATGCAACATCACGATTATGATATAAATAAATATGGTGTCTTATAACTTAATTATTTATGATCTTTATTCAATTCACATGTTTTGGTACTACAACAAATTCGACATGAGATAAGAATACGAATACAACCTATTAACATGAATTGTCAACCTTCAATTGAGATTGTCCAAGATGAAAAGCTTGATGGAGTCACGAAGACTCATCATAAGATTTTTGTGCATATGCTTAAGTAAGTTTTGGTTAGAAATTTTATCCTCAATTTTATGCATATCTCCCCTACGACATATAAGTCAAATGTTTCATGTAGCCATGAGATTGCTAAAGAAGTTATAGTCTACTTCTATACCTAACATACAAATTGCTTTACAGCCGATCTAGAGAGGGAAGAAGCTACAAAAATCATAAATATAGAGATGGTGTTGCTTGCTTTAGATATTTTGGTCATACCTTTTTTTAAAGCATGTTTGTTGCGTGTGTAACAGTCTAATCAAACCCACCGGCCCAGTTGGTTCATCCCCAACTCAATTGAACTGGAACTGGCCTTAATAACAGGTCAATCTCAGATAAATAAAAGAATTTTGATTAACCCGTGGTGAACGACGTGAGCCGTGAGCCTTACGATGTAACCTCACGCATCCCCAGCCTCATGATCTAACCTCCACCCAGACAAAATATATGAACCCAAATATCCCGCACTATCACATCGCTAAAACCATTATCAGCCTTGCAAGGAGCTCACTAGAAGAGTGTACAAGGGCCAGTTATGAACCGTATGCTGTCCATATCTTCCTTTAATAAGGATAAAGAACTCGAGTATTATACAGACTAACCGACGTGGGACTTTTACCCATTAGCTAAAAGATGCTGGTTCACGATGAATTCTTGTATAGTCAAACCTGAAACTTTAATACATGGCATGAACCGCTATTCTTTATTAAAATAAAACATAAAAGGAGGACTTGTTTAATTGTAACGTAAATTCCAAAATGAAAACAAGTTAAATACTAAATAAAAATCAATCCTAGAAATAAAAATCACTCCTAGAAGGCATGCTCCTGAAAAGATATAAATTGTGAAAGATTTATGATGTTGGTGACCACCAGCAAGCATAAATGATTTTAATAAGGCACACTCCTAGTTATGCTGTCTTTGTAGCTATGTTAAAGTGTGTCCTTTTTAGTCCATTAAGAAATCCGTTGGTACAATGAGTAATATTCTCCTAAATTGAATAAGAATTGTTCTTCTTATTCTATCAGCCAATCAAATAAGTATTTTTGTTTGCTTTTCCCTTCCATCATAATCAAACTTACATCAATAAACTTACAAAATATTAATTTTATTTTAAGATTATGGAGAAAAAAAAAAAACGAAGATAACAAAATAAGTTTATATAACATGTGCTTTATAGTATTTATTTGGTTGTAAATCACATGTATTCTTAAAAAACTACCAATGAAATCTTACATATACTTTTTTAATAAGTTACTCTTTTACTTTCTTACATAAGTCTAATTGAATTTATTTTATTAAACTTGTTATTAACAAAACGAGCTTTATTTTTTCCATTTTAATTGGGGTTAAAAGATGGAGTATATAGTAATTTTGAATACTTAATTGTTTAAACTAAATAATGAATTTTATATGAATATGTAATGTGAGTTTCCAATTTTGGTATTGTTATTTAAGTTAATTTGGAATTTGATCCAAGTTAGATTATATGAACCTATATATCATTTAGGGTACATGTTTAGTGTTGATTTTAGCTAATGGATGAATTTGATCTAATTATGAATTTGGTTTTGTAAATTTATATTTATTTTTTATAATTAAAATATGATTTATATCTTTTTTATTAACCCTGGTTCGATTCCCTTAGTCAAACTTGATTCTATCCCTTAACTCTTGATCCTTTCACGTATTCGAGTCAAATGCTTGGATCATGTTTGACAACACTACCTAGTAATGGGGAGAAAATATAGTATATTATGATAAGGATTTAATTTTCTCCTTTTAGTGTTCCACGTCCTTTTGTCATATCTTATATGAAATTTCTAATGATAGCTAATTTATACAAGTTTATTTTATATCAAAATTGATTTTTATATGTTTTGAATCTATTTACTTACTTATAAAGGATATTAAGTTAATTCACAAAGTTAGTTTAGTTTGGTGTGACTAAAATTCTTGATGAATGCTGAATTTAGATCATCTATGAGTGATTTTGGATTTCTTAAACCAATGGAGAATATTACGTAGAGCATATTCCTGGGATTTTATGATACTAGAAAAGGATGATTTGATTCACTAAAATTCATTTTGAAAGAAGGCTAGATTTGATGATTATATTATCTAAACTTATACATGTTTTGAAACCAATCTTAAACCGTCGGTTCACGAGTTGGTGATATTGTGAACCGTAATCAGCTCGTGAGTTAACGATTTCGAGTCGGTTCAATAAGTTTGACAGTTCAAGAGTGTTGAATTAGCTATTGAACAATTTTTTTTTAATATTTAAAATTTTTATTAATTTATTTTTTTAATACATTAATAATTTTTAATAATGTGATCTTCTTTCTCTTTTTTTTTTAAAGTGTATTAATTTATTAATAATTTATAATTTTTTATTAATTCCTGATTTAATGCGATTTCAACTTTTTTATTTTTTTCTTTAAATTTTATTTTTTTCTTATATTCAAGTTCTTAACATTTGATAAGTTTTACAAAAAGGATTTACATTAACAAAAATTGAATTTTTTATTTATTCTTAACACATAATTAACTTATGATTAATTATCTATTATTAGTTTGATGATATTATTGCTAAAAAAATTATTATTCACCATCATAAATAAAATAATTTTGACATACAATAACTTATTAGATATTATCAAATTATTTTTTCCTAATTAATGATATCTTTTTTCTCTTTTTTTTTAAGGGATAAATTAGCTGGGCTAACTCGCAAGTTTGGACGGTTCTGCTTTCTTGAATTGCTTGAGCCTTTAAAGCTTGGCAGTTCGACCCACTTACTTCCAGGTAGGTTTCGGGTTAATTCATGATTCAAAATTTACCCTTGCTTAAGTCTAATATTATCATAGGAAATATCGATATCGATAGTTTCCTTTATCGGACTTCATTCATCAATCGAAAACTTAAACTCAATTCTCATGAAAACTCCATTTTCTTTTTCTAACTTATCAAGTTGTGGAAAATTGATAGCGCAACATCATACTTCATAAATTAATACATTTCATTTCACTTCAAAAAATGATGTAAGCTAGAACATTTATCTTCACAATTTATATTCTTTATTTAAAGTGTAGGTCTTGGAATCCAAAAAGGTATACGCAACTTATACAAGTTTACTTTAAGTTTTGTGTTAATTACTATATATTTTCTTATAGTGGAGTAAATTTTGGTGTGTATAGACTTACATAATATATTTGGGATTTGATTCACATGGCTAAGGATAGGACTGACCATTGTTGATTCGGCACGATAATACAAACATAGATACAACTCGGTTATAAACATATTTACAAGATTACAATTATAATACATATGAATATGATTATTTGTAATTTAATTAGTTATGATTTCTATTTAATTTCACATGCTTTAGTACTGCCACGAATTTAACATGAAATAGGGGTATGGACTCAACATTCACGTGGATTGCTTGCCCTAGCTAAGGATGTTTTAAATGAAGAGCTTGATAAAATCACATGGAATTACCATGAGTTTCTTGCCACATTTTTGTGTAGGTATTTAAGCAAATTCAGATTGGAAATTTTTTGCTCTAATTGTTTTTGCATATATATTTCTCTAGCAATTCATAAGCCAAATGTTTTATGCAGCAATGAAAATGTTAAAGAAGTGATATTCTATTCCTATACCTGACATATATAAATGGCTTTGCAGGCAATCTAGAAAGGGAATATGATGCGAAAATCATAACTGTGGATGCACTATTGCTTACTTAGCATATTTGTTGGGTTTGCAACTTATCAACCTACTAGCAATGGGGAGAAAACTTAACATGTTGTGATAAATGTTTGGTTTTCTCTTTATGGTGTTCATACATTTTTGTCTTATGTTATATGAAATTTTAGCGGTAGCTGATTTTTGCAAGTTTATTTCACATCAAAATTGATTGCATTTTATCAATCTATTTACTTAATTTTAGTGGATATTTAAAAGTTAATTTACAAAACTAGCTTGGATTCGTACAATTAAAATTCTTGATGAATGCTCAATGCAAATTATATAGAAGTGGTTATGGATTTGTTAAACTAAGGGAGAATGCTACACGGAACGCATTTTTACGATTTTATGATGCTAGAAAAGGATGGTTTGATCCACCAAATTGGAAAAAAGCTAGATTTGGTAGAGATGTCATCGCAGGAAATTTTAATATTGGTAGTTTCCTATGTTTTCCTCATCTTCATTTATCACTTGAAAATTTAAATTCATTTCTCATGAAAAGTTCTTTTTCTTGACTCATCAATCTATGGAAATTTGATATTGCAACATCACATTTCATAAAATTGATACGTTTCATTCACTTCAAAAAATGGTGTAAGCTAAAACATCTATTTTCACAATCTTTATTCTCTATTTCAAGTGTAGGTCTTGGCAGCCAAAAAGATATACACAATTTATATAAGTTTAATTAAAGTTTTGTGTTAATTACCTTATATTTTCTTACAATGAAGTAAGTTTTGGTGTGTGTAAACTTACATAATATACTTAGGATCTAATTCGCATAGCTAAGGATACGACTGGCCATTGCTAACACGAAAAGATAACATGGACACAAACACAAGGTGATCATGACATGTTTAGATATGGAAAACATGATAAACAACATCACAATTATGATGCATATAAGTACAATTAAATTATAAAACCTCTATTCAATTTCACATGTTTTTTGTACTGCCACAAATTTGACACAAAGTAGAACTAGGAACATGACGCATTAACATGAATTGCAAACCCTGTATGAGGATGTTTCAGATGTAGAGCTTAATGAAGTCACGAAGGTTCATCATAAGTTTCTTGTCACATTTTTATGTATTTACTTAAGCATCTTTCAATTATAAATTATGTCCTCTAATTGTATCGCGTATATATTTTTCCTGCTATTTGCAAGTCAAAAGTTTCAAGTCGCCATGAGAATGCTAGGGAAGTTATGGTCTATACTTATACCTATCATATAAATGGCTTTGCAACCAATCAAGATAGGGAAGATCCTACAGAAACTGTAAGTATGGACATGTTATTTCTTGCTTTAGATACTTTGGTCACACCTTTTATTAAGCATGGATGATAGGTGTGCAACTTATCTACCTACTAGCAATGGGGAGAAAAGATAGCATATTGAGATAAGGGTTTAATTTTCTCTTTTTTAGTCTTCTACATTCTTTTGTCATATCTTATATGAAATTTCTAATGATAGCTGATTTTTGTAAGTTTATTTCACATCAAAGTTGATTGCATTTTATATCTTTTGAATCTTCTTATCAAGGATATTTAAGAGTTAATTTACAAAATTAGTTTGGCTTGGCACAACTAAAATTCTTGACGAATGCTCAATGTAGATCATCGGGGAGTAATTTTGGATTTCTTAAACAGAGGGAGAATTTCATATAGATCACATTCCTGACATTTTATGATGCTGAAAAATGACTGTTCGGTCCACCAAGATTCATTTCGAAAGAAGGCTAGAGTTGATGATTATGTTATCATAGGAAGTATCAATACCAATAGTTTCCTATACTTCTCCCGACTTCATTTTTCACTGGAAAACTTAATCACTTCTCATGAAAAAATCATTTTTTTCTTCCAACTCATCAAGTTGCTCAAAATTGATAATGGAACATCCTGCTTCATAAATTAATAGATTTCATTCACTTCTGGAGCATTTATCTTCACAAATTATATTCTTCATTTAAGTTTTGTGTTAGTTACCATATATTTTCTTTCAATGGAGTAAATTTTGGTGGGTATAGACTTACATAGTATACTTAGAATCTCATTTACATGGCTAAGGATAAGGTTGGCATCTATTGACACGATATGATAATATGAATACAAAAACATTACGATTATGAAGACAATTATAGAGGACAAAATGATACACGGCGTCACAATTATGATACAAAATGAAGACAATTATACTGTAACTTACTTATTTATAATTTCTATTTATTTTCAAGTGATTTTAGCATTGCATGAATTTGGCACGAAATATGGACAAGGACAAGTCCTGGCAATACGATTGTCAACCCTAACTAGGAATGTTTCTAATGAAGAGCCTGGTGGAGTCACAGAGGCTTGTCATGGGTTTCTCGTCACGTTTTTCGGTAGGTACTGAAGTAAATGTTGACTAGAAATTTTGTGTTTTGTTTGGTTTTTGCTTGTATGTTTCTCCAGTGATTCACGTGTCAAACGTTCCATCATGAAAATGCTAAAAAAGTCGATGGTCTACTCCCGCAGGACATATAAATGGCAGTCTGGAAAGGAAATATGCTTACATGTTATTGCTTCCTTTGATTCTTTGGTCATACCTTTTGTCAAAGCATGTGTACCAAGTGTGCAACTTATCAATCTACTTGGTGTGGGGAGAAAACATAGCATGTTTTGACAAGGGTTGGTTTTCTCTTTATGGTGTTCCACATCTTTTGTTTTACCCTAGACGAAATTGTTAATGATAGCTAATTTTTACCTCATAAATATTGACTTCATTTTATGTATCTTGAATCTATTTAGTTATTTTATAAGGATATTTAAAGTTAGTTTGCAAAATTAGTTTGACTTGATACAGCTAACATTCTTAATGAATGTCAATGCAGATCTTTATTTATTTATTTATTTTTTTTGGTTTTCTTAAACTAAGCGGGGATGCTATACATAACATATTCTGGGGATTTTATGATGCTTAAAAAGGATGGTTTGATCCACTGAGATTCACTATGGAAAATGGTCAAATTTGATGGAGATGTGGGAAATCTTGATACTCGCTCAAAAACTCCAATTGATTTCCCATGAAAAATTATATATATATATATTTTCCATATCCTCCATCTGTGAAAAATTGGTGCAACACCATATGCTCTATAAAAACTATACATTTCCTTTCACTTCAAAAGATGATGCTAGCTCAAACATCTATCTTTACGATCAACATTCTTTGTTTACGTGTAGGCCTTGGCTGCCAAAAGGTATATGCAATTTATACAAGTTTAATTTAAGTTTTGTGTTAATCACTATATGTTTTCGTACAATGGAGTAAATTTTCATGTGTGCAGACTTATGTAATGTATTTGGGATCTCCTTTACATGGCTAAAAATAGGGTTGGCAATTGTTAACAAAAGATAGTATAGCACAAATAAGAACATGACAGTATGATGAATACAATTGTAAAGACAAAACACGATATATTCAATGATCCAAGACAATACAATCATAATAATAGTAGACACGATTCTATTATATTATAACTTAATTATTTATGTTTTTCTATTTGATTTTATGTATATTTTGCACTGTCATGAATTCAACATGAAAGAAGAATACAAACATAAACTGTTCAAGTGAATAACCAGCCTTAGCTATTATTAGCTTGATTTTCTTGTAAACTAGATATGGGCTTGTTTAAACATTATTTGGAAAGAATTCTCACTTGGATTTGACTACTGATGGAGACTATAAGGATCGGTTTCTCGTAGCTCCACCTATGAGCTTGAATTTTCTTTCCTAGAATTAGCTTTAAAGACTTTTCAAATTACTTTTAAGAAATTTTGAGTTCTATAATTTCATATTAACCTTTTACATTTCATCCTTGCTCAAGAAAATCTTGATTCCACTAAATTCAAGGAAAAGGAAAAAAATTTGCAAAAAAAAAAAGATAAAAAATTACAAAAATCTCGACTCTAAAAAAAATTCTTAAAAACATAATATCCAAAATCGTCTTTTAAAATACAATTTCAACATAAATTAAATTACTTCTAGATAGGTGATTTCATTTTGAATAAAGTATTATATTTTAAGAAATATTTTTTTAGACACAGCGTTTTTAAGGTTTTATATTTTTTTTGCCCTTTTCTTTTTTCCATTTCCCGCAAATTCAAAGTGATCGTGATATGAAGTTTAGTATGCAATAAATACGGCCAGGATATTTATAACTTCAAGAAAGGTAGCTAGGCAGCTTTGAATTTAGTATCTCTAGGCAATATTCTTTTCGAATGGATACGTACGTTGACGGATCTGTCCTATATGTTTGTTGAAACTACAAAATATCTTTCTCAGATTGTCCCATTCGTTGCTTTTGTCTTTTCCTTTTCCTTTCTCGATATGGAATATTCCATCGCTCCGGACTTCAATCATTATATGTCTAAGGGTCAATACTATAATTCGAGGAGACCCATTAATTTGTGCTATCTAAATAAAATCTTGAAAGAGAGATTTTCTCTTTTTTTTAATATTGATTATACATTTTACATTTAATACAACCATAATTATATAAGTCAAGCTTTCTCTATACTCCCACTTAAAGTGAATTTGCATCTTAATAAGGTATTACGATAATAATGAACTCGTGAACTTTCCTTTTCTTAATTACTAACATCATGATTGAAGTATTCGATAGTTTTTTTTGCAAGTTTTTCAAATCAATAATCATTTGTGAATTCATTTATAAACTTTTTTGAAAGCAAATACAAATTTAGATTTGTTGATGGTAATTGTGCTAAAATTTCATTTGATGTTCGAGAATGGTTTCGTTGTAATTATAAATTAAATAAGTGGTTTCCCTTTATTTTTTTATTACTTAACAAATTACATATTATATTTAGAAAGAAGTAATCTAAATTCAATCCATTCTATTAGAAGATCAGTATTTATTCTTTCTTTAATGTAGAATTCTCATGTAGGTAGTGTGATAGAGCATTGGAGACAAGACAAAAAAAGGGTTCAAAATTTCATATGCCATCAACAAATCCAAACCCTTCTTAGTGTTAATATTAGTGTCAATGAAGATTCAGTCAACTAAGAGCCATATATAATGGGCCCAAAAAGCCCAATGGCTATGGCATATCTATAAGTGGGACATTTGATTCTACCCACTTGGAAATTACTTGCCACTGCCTCTAATGAAGATGGATAAGAGTTGGAAAGAAAAAATTCTAGTGTTTTTGAAAAAATAAAAAGAGATCTTTAAAATATATATTTTATTTATTAGAAAAGGAAAACTTTAATTGTGTTTCCTTTTTTTCTTATAAAATTAAATAAAATAAAGGATAAATAAATCGAACTTTATAGGAACTTATATTAAATATATAATTTGTAGGAGGCTAGGAATGGTATATATAATTATATTTTTATCTTTTTGTTATTTTATTTTGGTAAATATATTTTGAAAAAGGTAATGAAATAATACAAAAAAGATGGAGAAAAGATAGAAAAATTGTTTGCTAACTAATTAGATTTTCCAAATAGAATGTTCAAATCCTGCCGAATATTTTTATGTTCCATTCTCAATCATTAAAAATTATACTTTAGTTTTTATTATGCTCAGTATGATATGGTCTCGTTGCTTATTCATAAAGTTATGATGCATTAATAACAGTACGATCTTTTTAAGAAAATGTTATTTTATAATTTTTTCGATAAGACTGTCTAAACTATCATTTCGTCTTTAAAATCTCTATTATATTAACTCCTATAACAATTTCAATGATAAAAGTACAGATTGGTCTCAAAAACCAATAGTAACCAAATGGTCCAAAGTACTTAACAGTATGACAACTTAATTCCTTAGCACTTCTTGCATGATAAGCATCTCTTAATCTTCCAAGAATTTAGGCTCCGTTGGTTTGAACAATTTAGGCATCTTCAATTCGTCAGGGTCGATAATGGTGACCTTTTGCTGAGCTCCTTTCTTTGTATTAGCCGCAAATTTCGATGCCAATATGGTGGCTCCTAGATGTTGTGTGTTGTTAGCATTATCACCAGACAACTCCTCATCACCCGACCCAGAATTGTAATAACTATCATCATCTTCTTCCATCAAGTAATACATGCTCTCTTGTTTAGCCAGCTCCATTGCAAGCTTTCTCTTCTTGTATCTTCTCCAAGCAACTTGTATGAAGCAAGCTCCCCAAGTCCTCCATTGGTGAGAGTAGTACCTGAAAGCATGCTGCAGTTTCTTGCTGTGCAGGCGCTTGAATTGACCGGCGACGAACTTTAAGTCTTCAGCTCTTAGCGCAAAGGCTTCCAATTCGGTAATGGTTTTGATTGTCCTAGTTGAAGATGGAAGGTTAAGGCTGGAAGTGGGAACCAAGGCCCAAGTGAGCAATTCCTCGCCGCAGAAGTCACCACGTCCAAGGGTGATCGAGTTGTAGAACCCGCTTCTTCCTCCATCGGTTGTGCTGCTCTCTATTTTTCCTCTAATGATGAAAAGCATCTCATTCACCGGATCGCCCTCACTCATGATGTATGTATCTTTGGTGTGCAAGGATGAGACTAGGCGTTCGCATATGGCATCTAGCAGTTGATTATCCATTTGTGCAAAAAAGGGGACCTGGGAAAGAGGATATTGCTTGTTCAAACTTTCTTGTTTGTGTAAAACTAAGAAATAGTTTTCGAAATAACAAAAAATATAGCAACAAATTTTGAAAATCGCATTTAAGCCAAGATCGAAATCAAAACTCAATTCAATTCAGTAGTATCTTTCATTCACATTTTTTGAATTAAGTAACCTCCGAATTTTTGAGCATCCTCCTTTGGTGCAAATTCATAAGGTTCAAGAAGCAATGGATATTTCGCCATCAGCTTATCCGTTCAAATTAGCATTTTATAAGACATTATGTCTGAATTATCTTACCCGGCGAACAAGGGCCAGGCAAAGATGCCTCTGGATTTGCCTTTTCAGATCCAGGGGTAAGGACTGCAAGATGGATTCCTCATCTACACCTCTAGTTGCAATCCATTTGAATTGAACAAAATGGCGAATACGATCTTGCAGTTCTTGAGGCAGCTGACGGTGTCTCATCCATTCCTCTGTGTCTCTTCTCTTGATTCTCCATTCTTCCAATCTCATTGATGAAGATTGAAGATAGTTCTTCAAGGAGACAACAGCTTATTGTAAGTGCCATCACTATATTAGGAAGCCACTCAAAGATCATATGAAATTTGATCGTATATCTTTAAAGTTTTGCCTATTTTACACTTCCATATGGAAGCAGAGTTGAGAACAAACCTGTATGTTGCCTATGAAATGTGAGAAGAAAACCAGCCCTGCAATGCAGATGAGTACGGAGAATAAATTTTCGCCGTTTAGCGTAGTTGTCATCAAATTCTGGCCATACGAACTGCATTGAGCAAAACAAGTATATGACAAAACTAGCATTTGCCGCTGCAAATGAACCTTAAAATACAACGTAAAATATATGAGCAACTGGTGTACCTAACATTACGTGTTTCTTACCATTCACTTTTTAGCACATAGGACATTGAAAACTAAACATGGAAAAATGAGACCATCTGGGTGTATCACTTCTACATAAAAAATATAAAGAAGATGTTTCTGTTCTGTATATAACCTGTTCTACCTATTTTTCATTCTGAAAGATAACATCACACAACAAATCAAGTAAGGAAGTAAACCATGAAAGCTGCACGCCATTCTCCAGGAAACTCGGAAATGATGGAATGTCTGATGCTCACCTTAGGTTCTTCAATCCCCACCAAAGGCAATAGAAATATTTCTCAATGAAATCTGCCGATGCAACTCCACTTACATAAGCATCAGCAAATATTCCGAATTTCATATGATTATCATCATTGGTGCCGTTGCATCTACTCACCACGCGAGTGACGTTTAGCCATTTCTTGCGGTCGGGATTGTCTAGAGTACTGCAATCAAGATAACCCGGTTTACAAGATATGGTGCGTTTAGCTTTCAGCTCTTTTATACATTCCAAAAGCCAGCATGAATGTTGCCTTTCGATGGACCATAGGTACCATGTAGCTCCCATGACCTGGAACGATTGCATCCACAGCAATCCTTAGGACAAAAAATTAAGTACAAAGCGGTAGGTACATGGAAGAACAGATTTACCACGCCAATTTTCTTAGGTTCAACGACTTTTTCAATGAATATAATACAAAAGCTACTTACATGGCTTACTAGTGTGTAGAGAAGGAGGTTATATGCTGCTCCAGTCCAAGCAGTCTTTGCTATAACTCCAGTAGTCTTGAATATCCGTCGATGCAGAGGCAAAAGGAGGAAAAACCGCGGAAAATACTGAAGGAGAACAATGAGGGAGACCATATTGTTGGCACTATCAGCACTTTGATCTTTTGCTGACGGAATCACAAACCATATCACAAACTGCCATGTGAAAAATAAAACATTAACCTCATTCAAGCTCAGTATATTTGACTTTATTTAAATTGCATCAAACTAGATGAAAAGACATGTACATCTATTTTGACATTCTATAGTCTCAATTGTGTCCCGACCAATTTGTTCAGACAATAAACATTATTTTCGATTTTTCATATGTTTGATTGCGATTTGCAAGAACATGAGAAAATGTTAAGAACGGTTTAAACGTCTATAAATCTAAAAAAAAAAAAACGAAATACTAGAACTAATTATGTTAACCTGAGGTAGAGGAAGTGTAGCAGCAAGATCAATGATAAAATCAGACTTCAAATACCGCATAGCAATCTCTCTAGGATCCATAACAAGCTCTCCTCTTCCGAAAACCCGAGAGCTTGGTGCAACAAAAGCTGTCCTAAACTTCATAACCATATGCATCAAATAGAACATATCCGCCACGGTTCGTAGGAAAGTAACGAAGATACCGTACGCATAATCGATCCTCAAGCACGCCGGTCCGCCGACAACGGGCATGAAGAAGTAGAGAGGATCGATGAATAGTGCGATAATACAAGAGATAAGGAATATGTGGTTCCATTGGGTAACGATTTCGCTGTTGGGGTCGAGGATTTGGTACCGCCAGGGCACTTTCTTGCGGATGGAGAAGGATTTCGGGAATTGGCCGAAGCGAGTGGAGGCGGCGAAGTGGTGGAGGTTGCTCTTCATCGTGCTTTTGGCATCATGGAGATGGTGGAAATGGTGGTTGTGAAGAGAGAGAGGGAGAATTTTTCGGAGAGTTTGAGGTAGGAGAAGAAAGAGACCGTTATGTTCGTTAAGGATTCGTACAAGAGAACCTGCCAAGATAAAAGCGGAATGGTTTTTCTATTTTATTTTTTATTTTCTTCCTTTTGTATTTAAGTTATAGGTAAATGATGCTTTTTAATGGACATAAACTAGCTATGGATTCACTTAACGATATTAATATTGGTCCTTCTTTTTTTTTTTTTTTTTCCCTCTCTTGACAAGTATGTGTGAGTTGATATGATGATTAATTACAATACGTGCAAATTTATTACTATATAATAATGGTTTACATATGGAGGAACAATCAAGGGAAAAAAAAAAATTGCTTGCATAAACTTATGGAATTTGATTTTAATTAAGTTTAGTTACATTTATTAAAATTTAATAAGGGCATGAAAGTTATTTTACTTATGAGATTCTTCTTTAAATAAAATCAAACTCTATAATTAATATGAGATGCCATTGAATTGGTTCTAGAGTAAGTGAAATTTTCCCTAAATAATCCAATTATTATATATTTTTTTCTCTCATAATGTTTCTTTTTTTTTTTATTCGTAACATTTTATTCTTATTGTATCTTGTTATAATGTTGTTATCACTAGATGATAAGATAAACTTATATATATTCTTATTCTTTTGACGTTATTATCACTTTCTACTATTTCCAAAATTCCCTATTTACCTCGACTTTATCTATTTTTTGTTTGCAATATAATCTCTCTATATAATTTACTTTTAACTCACATTTTACATATACTATAAGCAAGTTCACGTACTTTTTAAACCAAGGCTCTAAACTACTATGTCTGAACCTAGAGAGCATAATAGTCTATTGTCACACCCCGAAGTGGTAGAGCTATAACAGTTCTGCCGTGTAAACTATTTTAAGATAGAAGTTGACTTTACAATCGTTATCCTAGACCTGATTTACACAAGACATCCATGATTAGCCCGTTTTGAAATAAACAATTTGTAATTTAAATAAGAAAGTGAGAAAAAATATATATACACTAAAATTCAGTTATTACAATTAACGTTTACAACGTTTCACCGTAATCTATTTCCTAGTTAATGCATTATTCAGAAATAAAAATTCTATAATAATAGCTTAGACCTTAAAAATATATGTTTGTTCTTCAAATGTTTTTTTTCACTTCCCAAGATCTAGCAGTTGCTAACTTCAGAGTAGTTGTAAGTCGCTTCTTAGTCAGTATCTGCATGATGTCTATAAGGTTGTGAGTAATCACAGTTTAGTAAGTTAGGGTGGAGGACTTAAAACTATATCATAAACACAAACAAGGTTATCAATCAAATCATTTGATATAATGCATGTTCAAGCAAATGCTATCGCACGACGTTGTCTGGCCAGTCGTGAGATTAGAGAAATTATGCCAGCTCTAATCTAGGTTAAGGAGTTGCCGTTAATGTAACAGCTTATGATTAAACCCAAACTTGTGCAATGGAGACATCGCTCTTTCTGCGACTACCTTTAAACCATTGACTTCACCCTTACTGCGATCTTCTTACCTATCACTTAGGTCAACTAAGGATGAAGAAGTGACCCATTATACTATCGGGTGCTATCCCTTTCGAAGGGATCGGTACTTAGTCGAAGAATCCTAGGTTTCTCCTAATGGGTTGCTATGCAGGTTCGATTTATGTTTATAAGTCATATCTTTGTTAAGTTCAGTTTAAGGTAATCGATTACTTCATACAATATAAGCCAAAATAATAAATAGAATCATAGCATCACTCATAATCAAGCACATGCACACAATCAACCATCTAATAAGTACAACCAAGTATAATCTCAAGCCTTCAAAATACAGCATTGTATTAATCCCAACTTACTTGGACTCCTTGCTCTCTCACTCGAGGTCCCACTTGCTTAGGCCATCGTCAATCATCCTTATAACATAAACGTAGTTTCAATTTTTCATTTAACTATTATAGGTTGGTTTTATCCTATCACGCTTATTGTTATCTTTTGTTTAGGGTTTAATATACTTAATTATCTATGTCTTAAGTCTTTTACAATTCTTCTTGAATTGTGTTAAGTTTTGTTTCAGTTTTCACATCGATTTATAAATTAAGTTTTTAACTTAATTTTTGGTTAGAGATTTATACGTACACCCTAAAAAAA
The DNA here is from genome assembly GCA_024138015.1 of Lumnitzera littorea. Classification (NCBI taxonomy): domain Eukaryota; kingdom Viridiplantae; phylum Streptophyta; class Magnoliopsida; order Myrtales; family Combretaceae; genus Lumnitzera; species Lumnitzera littorea. The sequence continues at coordinate 110,051,465 of JAMXBB010000004.1, read as the reverse complement.
ATCATTCCGACCCATAATATGAAATTAATCGTATTATCTTCGGATATCTTAAATATCGTTTTTAGTCTCTAATTAGTGTTCTAATCCGTGCGGTATACTCGAATCCTAATTTAATCACCGAATTCACCCCCGTTATGAGAAAATTTTACATTTTTTATATAATTACCCTAATTTAAGTTTCCTATAAGATTTATTGTATATTTCTATTATTATCATAATATCAATTTTTATTCCATTATCTTCTATTTATTATATTTCTAATAATTGCGTATTATATACTATTACTTATTATGTACATAATACATATCTAATATTTCTATCACTCTAATTACCATCTCCTAAGATCAATTATCATTTCAAAATGTCTAAATTCATCCTAAATCAGATTTTACACCTAATTATCCTAATTTACAAAATTAACTTAAAATTCACTATTTTTCCCTATTACTTATTTACTACATAATTAACCTAATAATTACATCTAACACCCTAAATACTACAAGTATCATACTTCATTAGATTTCAATATCTTAAAACATATAATTATTCACTAAATCAGTAATTAACCATTTAATTACTTAATTAACCTTAAATTATCCATTTTATGCCTCATTTTAAGGCCTAAAATTTATCTAAAAATTTTGAAAATTAATTTTTGAAAATGGGCTTCATAGCACTGTTCTATATCATCTAATTAGTCTATACAAAAATTTTGAGCTTAAAACTACACTCTTAAGGTAATTTATTTTTAAACCGAAACATTCTCGGTTTTGCATGATTTCTTAAGGACCATATATCATGGGAATATTTTCATCAAAATAATATTTTTTCTAAAAACTACATACTAAAACATTCTAGAATAACAAAATTCATAATTTTCTAAGAATATTTACTATTTTTATAAAATTACACAAAATCGAGCTAAAAATCGAACTCACCGATCTGGGTGGCTCTGGCCACCGCCGGCCGCCATGGCTTTATCGGCCTGTCTAGGCACTACCACCACTGTGTGGTGGTGGTGGCCGTCCACTCCCAAGTACTGGTCTGGTGTTGGTTCCCCTCTAAGGCCCTAATTGCACAGATATGAGAAATTTTTTTGTAATTAATCCAAACACTCACTATTTTGGTTCTCTCTATTTTTCTCACTCTCCAAACTGACCAAATGAGCTTCTAAAATTTTCTTATTGTTTATGGAGGTGTTAGAGAATTATTGTGCATTAATTAGACAAGATAATTGCCTTATCTCTTCTTTTTTTCACTTTCTATTTGTTGCATTTTAATTGGTTGATTTCCTTATTTAATTTTCAGATTACCACAGCCTACTTTTGGACTTTTCCTCATTTTTCTATATTTTTCTTGATTTTTCCTTAATTAATTATGAATTTTATTTAATTATTTAGTATTATTTTAGCACATTTCGCGTATTTTAAGTAATTACACGTATTTCTACCTATATGTAAATTCATATATAATACAAATAAATATTCCTATATATTATTTAGGTTATTTTATGATTTTCATTTTGCATATAATTTATCTCTAGTAATTTGTTAATTATCGGATTGCATTTTATGTATTTTCAATAAATAACGAGTTATATACTTAAAATTTGGAAATTTTAATATTCCTTTTATTTTATTACTTATTTTCTTAAATTCTAACTTACGGGATCATTTTTACTAATATTTCTAACTTTATTTATAATTTAGATTTGATCGAATTTTTCAACTGACCGGAACCCTGAGTAACTGGTTGTGGGGTTTACACCCACCATGAGTCCTTATCTCATGAACACACAATTTAATTTTATTACTAAATGCAATAATTGTACATGTAAAAAAAAATTATAGTACCAATTAAGGGCTATTTTAAGGTAAAGATACCTTTTGTCTTAAGCCAAAACCAGAGTATGAGAGTTAGTGGATCATAACAACCTCATAGTTTGAGAGTCTGAAAGTCAAAATCATCTTAATACTAAACTCATGGTTTATATCAGTCATTAGTATTCTAGTTTACTATATATAGTCCATAGAAATGTTCCATACAATCATTATAGCTTGTTGGATAGCTTCATTTTAAAATCTTAATTTGTGTTTGTTGCAATTTTACTACATCAATAATCTATTTATCCATAAAATTCTAATCATTATCATGATCGTTTAGCCTTTAACAAACAATACACACTTAGTCCATGACTTACCTACCTACATACCAACCTTAACATAAGCACGATCAATACAAGCACATTAATCATTAATAGATAGATACTTATTTAGTACATTATCTGTACTTGCCACAAATAATCAACAAACATGTAGAATAATTCTCACTTACACTTGCTTATCTATACTTTAATAACTTGAAAAATTGATCTCCTTATAAATCTTATAAATTAATAGTAATGAAATTAATTAGTAAATTGTATTTATATGTTTCAAACTTGATTTTAGATTAAATCTCAGGTTTAGGGATGTTTTTAGTTAATTTGGGACCTAAGAGTAGGTTAGAAGGAAATTAAATACGAAATCCAAGCGAAAATGGGAAAAGGTAGTTGATAAAAGAAAAATTAAAAAATAAAAAAGGAAAAAGAAGAAGTGGTCAATCAAGCGGTTGAAGAAGCAAATTTGATTGGCTAGATTTCTATAGTGATCAAATATATCATGCAAGTGGCCCATTGCTTATTGTCAAAATAGCTCAATATCACTTGGCTTTTGTACTTCCTAGTTTTGGTTTCGATTAAAATACGGTTTAAGACTTTGATTTGGGAACATTGCTCTATAAATTTAAGGACTTGGAAAGATCGGTAATCTTATTATAACGTTATAGACTCATGTCTTAATTATATACCTAGGTATTATATCTATGAAAATAAAGGCTAAGTTTTCAATTTTAAGAAATCATAATCTTAATTATGGATAAATTTACTTCATTGCTAGAGTCTTTGTAAATTAACCATTTGTGATAGGAATAGATTTAATAACAAATCATGGGTGTTTTCATCTTTAGATTATGGCTTAGGGTAGAAATTAGGGTTTCAGTTTTGATTCAGTTTCAATTTTGGATTCAAGAGGAACTCTTAAGGTTTGATTGTATCTCTAATTAATAGGGAAAAAAAAAGTTCTTAAAATTTTTTTGTTATTATACTAAAATTGAAATTAAAGAACAAGAGTTTCTATATTACTTGAGCAACGTGGCCTCACGGTGTTTCCTCTCTCCTATCACAATAAGTGGCTTATTATTAGAGTAATTGAGGACCTTATATATATATATATTTATACTTCTCATGCTTATAGTGTTTAGAATTGATTTTATGTGTGTCTTGTCGTATGACAACTTTTATATATAATTATGTCCATTTCAGTAACAGTTTAATTTTAGGTTATGATTAAATCTTAGTTCTCTTTTCTAGGATATACAAATTTTCTTCATTTGATTGGGTTGTGGAAATGGTTATATTCTTATTTATGTCATCTACTTTAATTCTCTCTATTTTCTATGGGAAAATTATACAAACACTACCTTTATTTTGAGGTTTTACAAAGAAGTAAATCGTATTTTTCTTTTTAACAAACATGCATACTTGCTTATTATATCTATTTGCTAATTTAAATTATGGACACATGTCAATATCTAATTGGACTATATATAATTAAGTTAATAAAATAATATTGAAAGTTAATAAAATAATATTAATAAATATATTTATTTAATTAATGTAAATAAAAATAAAAACAATTCATAAAATGAGAAAGAACAAAATGCAAAAAGATACAAAAAAAGACGAGCCAATAAAATAAAATTACTATGGCTATTACGAGCCACCCAAGAATAAGTAGTAGCTAACTATCCATTATCCTTGGTTTGGCTAGCAATAGCCTTACAACTATCACTGGTTTTTCTTTTATTTTTTTGGTTTTTACATTTTTTCTATTTAAAGGTATATTTATTTTTATTATAGTGATTAATTATATGTTTAACAATTAGAGGTCTAATAAAAAACTAACACATGTTCATATTAAATTTAACAAAGAGATAAAATGCAAGTCATATATTTGTCAAAGAAATTTAGGATATTACGAAGGTCGATATAATTTGATGTGATGAGTATTAGTCTTTCAATAAGATGGATTAGGTTCAATTTCTCTACTCTCCCCCCACCCACCCACCACTTTATTCTCAATGTTGTGCTATGTATGGTAGTTGGCTAAAAGAGAAATATGGGATATTTCTTTGTAAAAGCCTCAAATTAGATGTAATGTTTGTGTAATTTTCCTTTCTTTTATTTCCTTCACTTTACATTTTGCAACTACAATCATTGTTATCGTATGAGACGGGATTCGTTGGTGAGGTTATATATTTTATTGATGCATATCCTTATGTAATATTTTATTTATTAAAATTAAATTTTTTGGGATGTACATAATAACTTATCGATTATGTAATGATAAATAGTGAGAAATTTTATTGAGAATTTAAAATGAACCAATAATATTTTATAGATCTCATCATCCAGATAGTATAAGTTATTATTATCGGTTCACTTATACTATTTGGAATTAATTTTCCTACTAAAAAACACAACAATGATAAGATATATAAAACAAAATTTCTCACAATTTTTCATTATTATGTTTTTTAATAGGAAAATCAATTGCCAAATGTCTTATCATTTAGCAGCTTAAACATTGATGTTTTAATAATATGAATCGAATTTGAATATTCTTTTATATTAAAAGTTGTAATATAATAGTAAGTTAGTAAAAGATAACCCATCCGTGCATTCAAATATATAAAAAGTATGACTTAGAGAAATCATATATATATTTATATATATGATATTACTCTTAACAATCTTATTCGTTATTTTTATTGTTTATGGGGAAAGAGACATGCAATTGTGCTGATTAACCTTAGAAGTAAATACAATGCTATTAGCAAAGGCAAGGATCCTTTTCGTTAGAGAGAATTACAAATGTGAATGCTAGATTGTTATGATTATGGAATATTGTTCTTGACTCACATTTCTACTTTTTTTTTTTTCCCTTCTTTTTCTGAAAATATGAATTCCATTTATCGAGACACATTGAAATACAAACACATATAATAGTGATAAAATAAACCAAAAGAAATGAGATCCGAAGATTTTATTCAAAAATGGAGAAATTCCCTACATAAAGATGGATGGCATTAATTGATAAAAAATTGACTCGAAAAGATCCAATAAAATAAAAGATAAAAACCAAAGTCGAAAAAAACCTATATTAGAAAAATAAGATTCTAACGAGACCTTTCCTTGTTAATGGAAAAATGATTCTAAACCTTCAAAATTAAAATCAAAGTAGTGACTTATTATAGTATTTGCAAAATGAAAATAACAATTACATAACTCTAGAGAAAAATTTATAGAGAATGGAATTACTTTATATCAACGACTCTACTTTTGAAAATTGATATAGCTACTTTGGTGACATTAACCATGTGTATTGGACAAAACTACTTTGTGCCAAGATTATCGACCAAAAGCACGTGACGTCCCAAACCCATCATTCAAAATCAGGCGGCTGCTTTCTTTTTTTTACCCCACTTCTTTTCTCTCTTTTGAGACGCCTAAACTGTTTTCTTTCCACTTGGTTATATTTCTTTGGCACGTGACTTGGCACACAGCTTTTGGCCAAAGAAATTTTGATTCCTTTATTTCGAGATTGTACCGGGTCAAAAAAGTGTTCGTTATTTAATGCATATGTAATACAAGAAACAATTTATTAGGTACAAATAGATTTCTCAACTTTTAAAGTATAATATTATGTTTATCCCACCCACAAAATTTAAAGAATCTAAAGGAAAACGAGTCATATAATCGGCGTAATACTATTTTTGCCAAGGCTGTATTTCTTTTTCAGTCTTCTCAAGCCCAATCCATTTGGACCCCAGGTTCTCATCAAGAAGCAGGCGAATTCCAAAAACGCTTAACTCCTTCCCCCCACCCCTCAACAATATGTATATAACCTTAAACCATGTTGAATCTTGTGGGATTTTTGCAATGATTGATTGAGTGTTATCTGTATATTTTCAGAAATTATGAAGATGTGAAATTGTATTTAAAAGTTTAGGAGACCTGTGGATATGTAAAAGAGTGTATTTACAATTTGCTTATAATCAATATGATTGACCGTCTGCTAATATATCTATATATTAACTGAAATCATCTTAATTTTAAAAAAAGCTTGGTGAAGATTTGACATGAAAAGACCCAGGAGTGGCCTTTAACTTATGAGGATGTCCTCTTAACATTCTTTAGTTTGTTTACTTTTTTTCATTTTTTAGCCATAAATTATTTAGTTAATTAATAACATAATTCCGTTTCCTTTTCCACCCACTGAGATTAAATTGATGGAACAGAAAGAGAAGGGTACGGTGAAAGAGGGGAGAAACCTTCAATCAAGTAAATTTACAAAGCTTTTTTGTACCTTTGTTTCCAATAAAATATACCTTCCTTCCACACACATATGAACACATATGTTCATATCTATGAATAACTAAAGTATTGTTTAGCTCCCGTTATGTTATTTATTTATTTAGTTTTCTTTTTACGTCCCTTTGTGGTAGATAGGTACAACCATAGTCATATATGAATCAACTGTTACAATCCATGTATTAGTTAAATTTGACTTGAATCGTCTGATGGGCTCAAGGCCAACACATTGCTATTTGTTTATTACCTTTCTAATATATCTGTAACATGTTAGCACAAGTTCCTTTCAGATGGTATGATGTATATTCAAACATAAAATTTGAAAGAAAGAAGATAATCCATTAGTCTAAAGCAATTAGAAAAGTCATCTTATTTATCTAGTTATTCACTTTAAACTTAAATCTTTGATTAGTTATTAGACCAAATAGTAATTTCCATTTTATCCAACATGCATACATAAGCATCACACTAAATTCCATTTGTTATTATTATTATTATTACCCCGTGATTTGATTGATGATAAGAAAAGAGAACTCCTAGTTGAGATTCTGTGTTTTTATAAGAAAATAGATCCTTATGTAAATATGACCCAAGTTCTCATTTATTTTAGGTTATGCTAAATAAAAGTTTATATAAAAAACTAACTAATCATGTTTTTTTATTCATTGATTTGAATCTTCAAACACAAGTAGTAGCTTATACTACAACAAAATATGTAGTCTACCAACCCTTTTTTTTTTTTTTTCCTTTTTCCCCTCTCTCTAAGCTATTTCCCCGTGCTTCACTTAGGTAATGATAACGTACCAAATAATATACAATGATGCAATGGAGCTTCTAGGGTAAAGTACCTGATGAGCCATAATAAGCATATACAACACCATGGAGAAGGAAGTTAAAAGCTTCCTCGAGACAAATGAACACAATGGTATGTATTTCTCTATATACGTCAAGACATCGATTCAGTGATGACATCGTTCATATGTAATCGTTCCCTTTCCTAGAAAAGAAGTGACCCATTTCAATGCATTTGTCAATTTTTAAGAGTCCGAGAGTTCTACTAGATTTTTAAATACTAACACACCAAATGTTCTACTAAGTTATAAATAAGTATTAATAAAAGTATAATACGTAAAAATATGACTAGTAATATTAACATATATCTAATATTTTGATATTTACTCATTATTCATCAACACACGTGTTACTTAGTAAAAATGGAATTTTTCCACTAAAGAGATCTTTGTCATCATTGTGTCCATTAAGAATAACGTAGATGCAGTTTCTTGGGCAGACAAATGAATGAAGTCCATTTCCTCTTTTATCATGACTAGAAGATGTCACTTTTTAAATCGGCACATATTTTTGGCTTGGTTCATTCGAAATTCCCATATATAAGACGTACGAGTTAAGACTAAAGTGAGTGCAAAGGAGAGAACTTATGGAGAATTCTAAGTGTGGGTCTGTTATTTCTAGACCATTTTTTAGGGATTTAAAAGGAGAGTTATCAATGAGAATAGTAAGCCACGAGAATGGAGTTTTCAATACAATTGTGGATGTTAATTTAGAGGATGACAAAGAGTCTCACATGCATCCAGTAATTTCTGGGTGGTATGCTGAGCATAGTCCCCTTTGGCCAGGTAAGTTTCCTTCCAATCGTATTGTATATAGGAATTCGATTCTCTCAAATAGAGTTTAGATTGTGTATCCCCCAGCTCTTCGTTTATCCGTAATCATCTTATTATATTAGTCACGTTAACATCCTTCCAAACTCCACTAATTCAATAAAAGCGAACAACTTATTTCTCGTCGGAACTCCCTTAATTGAATCCCAAGAGTTAAGAGGAAAAGAGTAAGGCGTTCAACCAACGAAGATGCCTATCTTGATATTTTGACTTACCTGAAAACTCTACCTCTACTCTTAACTTTACATATCATTGGCTAAGTCCTTCCCTCATGTCTTTCACTCTCGGCTTCTAAAAGAAGACTTGTTAAAAGTCGGTTTGATTGATATTTTTTCTATTAAATGAAATTAATATTATAACAATTAAAACATTAAAAAATAAAACTATGTAATATGTGTGGATAAACCCTTTAAATTTTTTAAGTATATGACCTCCTTTCTTCATAATTTTTGAAACTGTGCATATAAATAGATGTGCTCATCAAGCCAAACCGGCCTGAAACCACTGGTTCACAAGCTGAATGTGGGATGAGCTGTGATTCACCAGCCTTTGAACCTTTTTTTTTTTAATTTTTATTATTTTATTAATTTTAATAATTTCTATTTTTTAATTAATTTTTTACTTGATTCGATTCCAACTTTTGTGTATTTTTTCCCTAAACATGATCTCCTATCTCTCTTTTTTTTTTTTTAAATTGTACTAATTTATTAATAATTTCTAACTTAATGTGATTCCAACTTTTTTACTTTTTTCCTATTAAATTTTATCTTTTTTCCATATTTAAGTCCTTAACATTTGACAAGTTTTATAAAAAATATTTACATTATTTTAAATTGAATTTTTTATCAATCTTTTACACATAATCAACTTATGATTAATCCTTTATTATTAATTTGATAATATTATTTTTAGAAAATTATCTTTCAGCATCGCAAAAAAATAGTTTTGATATGTTATGATCTAATAGATATTATTTAATTATTTTTTTCAACTTAATAACCTCTTTTTTTTTTTTCTTTCTCTCTTTCTTTTTAAAGAGGATGAATTGACAACACTGATTCACCGGTTCATGACCTATCAATTCGAGGGGGTGGTTCAGGCTTGTTTATTTTTAGGTCAAGCCAGTTCACAATTCGAAACTCATCCTTACACAAATTTACATATAAACCGAAATATGGCCACATCCCTAAATTAACAATAGTTTAAGAGATCATGTAGATATTTAAAAGTTATAACAAGTAAAATTTAGAAGTGTATCATAAAAATTTAACCTGCATACATGTCGTATCGTTCCATGTAAAAGTGTAATTTGTCTTTTCTTTTGGACAAACCAAAGTGAACTTTTCCATATACTCTTATAATATGATGTCCCCTCTCTATTCATTCCTCACGGAATTATGTATGTGATAAGTATATTCTCTCCAGCATTATATAAATTAAGAACTTAATATTTTCAGGATAAATTTATCAGCACTAAGAAAACACACAAACCTCTTAGATAAATGTGTAAGCAATATCGTCCAAATATTTTTTTCTCTATCTCTAAAATATTATAATCGAGAGTAGGAGAGATTCGAACCTGACACTTTCCTATAGCTACTCCTAATCAACAATAATGTATTAGTAATTGTTTATTTTTTCTATATCTTATCGTGATGATATATTTTGCAAGCTGTTGATAGTTAATTTTGTAAAAAAAAATCAATGACGTTTATTGAGATTTATGAGGAACATAGATTTTGTTCTCATTTTGGCTCATCAACTATGGAAAAAGTATGTCACGGCACAAGCTAATGATAGCATCTAATGAGACGGCTTTTTGCACATATACAATACTATTCACATTCCTTACTTTGATTATTAGTTAATTGCTACTTATAGATAATAATCTTGTCTTGTTTATAATGACTGCTCTCACCTTAGACATGTGCATGGGCATTGTGCTTCACGTTTTCCTAATCCTTGTAAGTTGCAACTGGAGATTCGAACCGAGTTTCTCGTTCTTCAAATTTGGCATTGTTAATATCTCAATCAACTACATGCAATTAGAAATAAACACTATATATGATATGTTCAAAATTTTAAATCATCTCTTACACATGACAAGATATGATTAAAGAGAGAGATGCAGATGAAATATCAATCGGAAAGACCGAAACCTTAACTATGATTTGAAAGGTCATGACAAAATACCGATTATCCTCCTTGGTTTCGTTGATTGGTTGGATTAACATTTGGTCCGAGAGCACTAGCTGATAAATTATAAAGTAAATAAACTTGGGGTTTTTCCTTCAGACCAAGTTAACCTATACTTGCCAGCATTTTTCTACTTTTTTTCCCATTAATAACACAATCTATATATGATTGCAATTCTTTTGCAGGACAAGCACATTATATAAAGATAGAGAGAGTACTGTTTCAAGGGAAGTCCCAGTATCAAAGCATGACGGTATTCCAGGTAAATTAAGCTCCATATATCAGCAAAAGGGGAAAAATAAATAAATAAATAAAATATGGAAGACAACTTGGAATGTGTCTGTCTATTTATATGTGACATTACATGGGACTGTGCCCATTTTTTATTATTACAACCTTAATGATGATGTCTCTAATTTGCAGTCATCGGCATATGGCAAGGTTTTTGTACTTGATGGAGCCCTTCAACTAACCGAGAAAGATGAATGTGCATACCAAGAAATGATAACTCATCTTCCCCTATGCTCTATCCCTTGCCCACACAAGGTTTTCCGTCTGTTACTCATAATTATTGAGGACACGTGCCTGTTTTATTTCGTGAAACCATGCGATAGGCGAAAAAGGACTAGGGTTAAAAATTTGAAGAAATTCCATGCTTGATACTGATGTTTTAAGAATAACCTTTCTTTCTTCTTTAATCTTTTGTTTAACTGAATTCGTTTTCAGTCCATAGAGTCCACTTGGAATTGCTGTTTATTAAATTAAGTAAAATAGCAGATAATCTCCTTAGATTTTAATTTATATATAGGTTTACCTTTTGAGCTTTTAAATATTACAAATCATGCTCCTAAACTATGATAAATTAATAACATTATGGATGTTTCATTTTTAGTTAAAGGAAAAAAAAGAGCCATATTATGGTTGAAATTTAAAGGTTTTAGAATACACTATGATAAGTTTAAGGGGGTGATGTTATATCAAAGTCAAAGAATAGAGGGTGCTTGCAACCAATGAAGTTATTTGTCAATTTATCAAAATTTAGAAGAGTAATTTCTAATATTCGAAAGTTCAATGAGTAAATCTATGCTTAGATCAAAATTTAAAGGAATTTATTTTTATTTTCCTTTTAAATTAAATTATATCAATCCTATGCCCTCTATGGAAGGGGTACATGCATATATAAGAATATTTTAGGGTTAGTAATCGACAACTCAACACCCCAAATAAGTTGTAACCATCACCAAGTGAGCAAAATTTTCACCCATCATCCATAATGGGTTGCACAACCCATTAATATTTGTCATGGGTTATGGGTTATGCTAACCATCTGGGGTTAGGTGGCACCACCACCATCCTTTACCTTAATGGTCATGAACTGTCTTATATTCCATAGAAGGCTCTGAGACTTATGCTTGGGGCTTTCTTTATTTCTTTTGTAGATCTTTTCATTTCTTCAATTTTCAATTTATTATTCTTTATAAATTTGATGTTTTTTGAAAGGATAAAGCTATCAACCAGGGGTCTAATTGTGCGGGATTATTGCATTGCTCTTTTCCAAAGTGAAAGACGCAAAGCACTCATATAGAGAAATATTATCATACATGTAATTAGGGTTTAGGTTCAATTTTGAGTTCCTAATAATACCCCACATATAGAGATAAGATGAATTAAATGCACATTTCAATGAAATAGAAAAATATGCTAATCATTTTTTGTGGGTGTCTTTGTCAAATATATATAGAATATTCACCAATAAATTTTGGGTGATGAAAGGATAAATACAAGTTCATTTGGTGTGAAGGCAAGAATAATACTATAAGAGAAATTCTTTAATGACCAGGACCGTCCAAAAGTATTCATTATCAAACCAGATTCATTATAAGGTATAGATGGAGCTTCTCATCATACCAATCCTATAGTTGCTCACCTATATGATAAACTTGTATTCTTTTATTAATCTCTATCCTCTTTATGTTTAGTATTTATGATATTATCCTAATGAACCTTGTAATGTCTTTTAGATCTTAGTACAATTATTGTCAAAATCTTGAAGGATAATCAAAAGTTCAAATATTTGGTAAAAATAAAAAATAAAAAATCAAAAGTTCAAATAGAAGTGAATTTACTTAGAACGATAAAATATTGTGTTTGATGTGATTCTTATATCGAGATTGCTTTGTCCTATTCATAATTTCAGGTACTTGTCATAGGGGGAGGGGATGGGGGCATCCTAAGAGAAATTTCACGCCACTCCTCTGTTCATCAAATGGATATATGTGAGATCGACACGACGCTAATTGAGGTGAGCCAACACCATCATTCAGTCTTTCAAAGAACATGTGATCATATGACATGTCTTTTTCTTATATATTTTATTTTTTTGCTTGTTAGGTATATAGAGAATTTTTTCCTGATATTGCAGTCGGGTACGATGATTCTCGCGTCAGGCTTCACGTGATGGATGGTAAGTGAACTGCTTGACACTTGCTACATGTTGAAATTGATTTTGTTTATTTTGACATTGTCTCCAAAAATTGTCAACAGGACATGTATTCTTGAGGTCGGTCCAAGGTGGTACTTATGACGCAATCCTAGTAGATGCCTTCGACCCTATAAGTCGGTCCTCTCTCTTTACCTAAAACGTTATGATGTTCAGATATATTACATTAGCACTAGTAATAAGAGTAAATTGCAATGACTATCCAAAAAATTTAAAATTATATGCGTTATCAGAACTTTTAAAACTATACGTTTATCCTCTAAATTAGCAATGCTAAGCTTGTATAATTGTTTTTTACGGAATTATTATAATTTTAATATGGAATATAATCCAAATGAATCACATAAAGTAAATAATGTATTCTCAATTTGTAATTAAATCCTAAATATAATACATATCGAAGAATGTAAATTGGATTTTGAATTTTTGAATGATTTTAAAATAACTGGATGTCTATGTAATTCTTCTAAAACATAGAGCTAAATGGATTCGTTCAGGACCAGGACATGAGATTTTTAGAAGTTCATTCTTGGCATTGGTGGCAAAAGCTCTCAGGCCAGGAGGAGTGATGTGCATCCAAGCAGAAAGTTTATGGTGTCGTTCATTCAACATTCAAAAGCTTGTTGCAAGTTGTCGAACCATATTCAAAGGATGTGTCAAATATGCCTGGACACTTGTACCAGCATATCCAAGGTAGGGCAGTTATAATTATAGATTGATTACGTCCAAGCACATAAGTGTTTAGCAAATGCATTGAAATAAATTGTTCTTATACACATAGTAGGTAACCTCATGAGTTTTGTCATGGTAATTAAATTCTACTACTAACTGATTATCCATGCTAATATCCAATTACTTGTTTTGTGTAAAAATAGGAAAAATTAGCATTAACAAACAACATTTATATGAAAAACGGATTATATGAAGGTGAAATTTTATTCCTTTGGTTCTTCTTAAAATTTTTTGCCCTAAACAAGTAATAAATGAAAGTGTTGGCCTTATTGCAGTGGGGTTATTGGTTTCTTGCTTTGTACTACCGAAGGGCCATATGTGGACTTCACACATCCGGTCAACCCATTAGATGACAATTCTTTTGGGGTAGCAAGAGGGCCTTTGAAGTTTTACAACTCAGAGGTAAAAACATTAGAGACTATATCATTCACTAAATTGGTTAACTAATCACTAAATTGTCAATCTCATGTTTAATGTAATTTTATAGATTTTAGTTTAGAATTAAATGATCAATAAACGATTAAATTAGTTAATATTGAAGAGAAAAAAAAAAGTCATTTACTAGAAAACTTATATCTATAATTATATGTCTATAATACCAAGTGAGTTAATTTCAAATAAAACATTTTCTATTTTTGGTTCATTTTAGGCATAATTTAAGAGCTATAATCATGGAAATAAGTTAGTTAAATTGTTGGTAGGAATATTACCTGAATACTACTCTTTTTCACAAACTAAAACAATATTATTGATACGCCATATAGATAAATTAGTGGTGTATAATTATCAATAAGATTTTAGTAAAATATGAATAATTGTTTTTTAGAAACTACTTATATGTGCCTCAATATTATTAGTACTTATATACTACTAATTTAATTATGCGATGCATTAGTATTAATAAATTATTTTTAGTATAGTAAAACACCTTTCTGTGTATTTTTTAGTCGAATTTGATCAATTCCGCTGGAAGACCAGTATCCATATTATTATATTATAATAACCTTAGCCAAAGAAACACTCATTAAAGAATACTATATCATTCATTATACTTATGTCTCCTCATGTCATATAGAAATTTTCATTTAAAACAAAATTTTAATCCTTCTAGATAAATAATTTCATCATATTAGAACATATTTTCGGAAAAAAGTAACGAAATCAATCCCATGGGGGAGAAAAACCATATCTACCTATCTCTATAAAGATTCTCTCTTTCCTATCCATGCGTGATGCATATTTCCCTTTTCCTTCACGTCAGGTACACTCGGCTGCATTTTGTTTGCCATCATTTGCGAAGAACAATACAAATGCTTGAAGACTCAAAAGTGGCCATAAAGGAAATATACAACACCTTTTAATCATCAAAAAGGAGTTTGAACAGTTGCACTTGCACTACCCCTCCTTCAAATTGCATACACAAGGGGTCCTTTTTCCATACTCAAAGCATCATTAGTGTCATGTTTATTCCATGAAATCTTTTCAAAAAGCTAAGAGGATAAATTTGGTTGGTCCATCTTACGATTGGTTAGGTCCACTAAAAGACAAAAGGATTGTGTTTGTTTGCTTTATTTGGTGAGGTGTGTATGTACACAATTGTACGTCGTATTGACAATAGAATTGTTCTGCGGACTACGTTGCCTGTCATAGTGAAATTTTTTCAAGTATGTTTCATGCAAAAAGTTTAACTTTATCGAAGAATGAGAAAGACTACACTTGATACTTTCCAATGGACCAGAAACGAGATACCCAAGAAACGTCTAACTTTTCTCTATTATTTATAGTTTCGATTTCAAACCTAGTGTTTTCTTTTGGTCAAAATAATAAAAATAAAAATAAAAACCTTAGTGTTTTCTTCTTCTTCCTTCCCCCCCTTTTTCTTTTTCATTTAAGGATCCGAGTTTCTAAATAAGAAGTCAAGGAGGCTTTTATCAGTAACATTACTTATATGATTATGATTGTCAAAATCGCAATATTATTCATACAATTCTATGAGTTTATCATTTTAAAATACTTTTTTAAGTTGACTCATGTATAAAATTATTTTCTTATTGAATTTTATATATCAAACTTGATAGAAATTTATATTTTTAATCGAGTTTATAATTTAATATATACAAGTTGAATGAGCTAAAAGTAAAAAGATATAATTAAACTTCTAATATCCCATTGTTTATTAAGGTATTGAATTATCTTCTTTATCTTATTTCAATTTTTTTCCTCTCTCTCTATGTCCCAATCCCTTCTTCAAATGCTCATAGCCTTCATCAGAGTTTTAGCTCCAATGGAAAAACTTACGAGAAAAATCATATATTTAACTTGAAATTAAGTTGAAACATTTCATTTCTTTAATTCATTACTTTTTCAGATAAAATAATGAAAAGAAATAAATTTTGACCCTACTTAACCTTATTCCATGAATTTAGATTATGATTAAGAATTTTTTTTATAGAAAAAGAACTAAATTTCTTCATTTCTTTATTTCCATCATATTTGACTATTATAAGCAAATTAAAAATTTTTTGAAAACTATTTTGCATAAATTATAAAAATTTATGTTTTTACGTTTCGGCTCCATATACCCTCTAACGATTCTAGATAGAATTGTAAGTTTAACAATCTTAAATAAGATTGATTGGTAACTTTACCTAAACTAACTTTAAAAGATCTATAACAACGTGCTCATACTAATTGTCATGAACCTGAAAGGGGTTTAGTAAAATTGTCAAAAATTTTCATATCGAATGTATATCCATGATACAAAAATCACCTTATAAGTAAAAAATTATAAGATTTTAAATAATTAATCACTAAGGTTTTCAATTTTTAATTTATTAACTTATTGTAAAATATAAATAACTATGAATATTTGATATTTCACAGTTTCTTAGAATCGTAAAAAAATTAGTATCCCCTACTAAATGATAAGACAAAGTAAATCAATTTTATAAATTATAGGAAATACTAAATTATACATAATCCTAACATATAAACATTTTCTACATAAAAACGTTTTTATACTAGCTATTCACTCTTCATTTAACTCTAACATTATCAAACCTATCTTTAATTTGCACTTAATGCTCAAAATTCATCCAAGTCTTAACTTAAATAACCTATAAAAGAAACTGTAGGGGAATGAGCATACCACAGCTTAATGAATTTGTTACTTATTACTACTGTTTAAGTAAGTTATCAAACATTATTAGTATACATACGATAGATGAAAAGGATGCATACACAGTGAATGCATGTAACACATCTTTAGAAGTTCAGAACTATAGAAGGTATAGATTTATGTTATCTACATATCAATTATCCTCTATACTTGCTCGTACAGGATATCTTACCTTAACAACATGAAGTTACCTAAGGGCAATGTCCTTCTAGATGATACTCAATTATTATCCTAGTTGAGAAAGAAATATCAATCCAAGTAGGTGGACCCTAATTAGGGTCATCCACCCTCAATAAATCATATCTAAGGCCTTTCGGGGCACAACAAAGCGAGTCTTTTCGCTATTAATATATATCAAAGGCCTCATAAGTACAAACATGCTAGTCCTCTCGCTATTAATTAGAGATACCATGTTAGCTTTGGTTCAACGATAAAAATATCATCCATGGGCATTATGAGCTCTCACATAAATTATACAAAAATCTATTTAAAATTAGGAAAAAGTTTTCGAAAAGTTACTTTTCTAAAAAATTTACAAAGCTAACATTCTCTATCAATATACTAGTTAAGTTATAGACATGCAATAAATATAATTAGTTATTTTATTTAGATATTTATATTTATCAGTTTAAGAGGGTGATTGATACATATTGTAACCAAGGACAAATAAGGTTGGTCACAGGGATGGGTCCAAGTTTATCGAAAGCTTGAAAGGGTGATGTGGAAATAGGTATAAGGACGAAAAATGAATGAAAAAGTAAGCAAAACTCAGGAATAACTCCAAAGGATATGATGCACCAATGGAACTTCTAAGGACTCATAGCACAGCTAGATATGATGCACGAGATGATCTGATGAGAGTATTTGCCACTTAACTTTACTTAAAAGTTAGGATAAGAGTAAAATGAGAATAAACAAACAATATTTACAAAAGAGAAAATATTCAGTATATTAATAATAATTTGATGTTTGCAACTATATGTACAAGGGGTATTTATACCCGAAAATTTAGGGCAACCTACTTAAAAAGGAAAAAGACCAAAAGGATATTACCCTAAAAAAGTAATGTACAAAATATATAAAGAGTGAAAAAGAATATTCATGGAAAAAATAATGATTATAATAGCAGATTATATGAGTGGTCCCAAACATGAGGCAGCAATACATTGGTGGCATTGTTGGAGGATGTAGACAAAAGAGTACGAGCTGATCGGGTGTTTGAGCAAGCATGAACTCATCCGAGCAAGAGTGGTTGAGGGTTAATTCAAGGTAACTCTCTCGATCTCTCAATAAGAATGATGTTGAGCAAGTGTTCAGCTCGAACATGACCAAGTAGGTGTACAAGGTTTAGCTGTAGTATGGGCATTCTTTAAGTCGGCACACAACTTTCGAGAGGTGAGCAGTCAAACAATTCGGCATATAGAGTTGATTGGCAGCAAGGAGAAACTTGGTTTCGGCAAAGGTTGGTTGGACCAAGAGAATTCACTTTACTAAGCCCTTTAGCCTTAGGGTTCAGCTATAAGTTAAAGGCCCAGTAGTTGGATTCTTATCATTCTCTCCATATTGATTTGGATTTGGGATCAAATTTGATTGGTTTTCATTCAATTCTCAAACAGGGTAATATGGATTAAAGTCAGTAACATTGAAGGTGTTCGAAGCCTCATAATCTACGGGTAGCTCTAAATTGTAGGTGTTGTCATTAATCTTCTAAGGGATTCTGAAGAGTCCTTCAGCCCTTGCAAATAGCTTGTTCCTCTTCTTACTTAGAAACCTTTCCTTACTCAAGTGTAGCTATACCAAGTCTCCAGGTTAGAATTGTTTAGTCATCCTACTCTTGGTCTTCTTTCGCATTTGTCTAGTAGCTTGGTCGATCTGTCGAGTAACTTTATCATAGATGTATTGAAGAGACTACGCTTTGGCTCTTGCATTAGGGTCTTCTTGCTTAGATATAGGCATAGGGGTGTGATAGAGGGACAACTCGAGATTAAAATCATAGATAACCTCAAAGGGGGTTTGCCTAGTGGTGTCATGTACTACTCGATTGTAAGCGAATTCGACCACTAGTAAGCAAACATCTTAATCGGCCAAGTTTTAGCCCATTGTTGCTCAAAGCAGCAATCTCAAAATACGATTGACTACCTCTGTTTGGCCATCTATTTAAGGGTAACAAGAAGTACTAAATAGTATTTTGGTCCCCATCCATCGCCATAAAGTTCTCCAGAAATGACTTAAGAACTTTAGGTCTTTGTCTTATACTACACTTCTCGACACGTCGTATAACCAAACAATTTCTTATAAGAAAAGAGAAGCAATAGTCGAAACATTATTAGTCTTGGAGCAGGGCATAAAGTATGTCATCTTATTGAATCTATCTACAACGACCATTACAAAATCTTTGCCTCGGGCAGTTCGTGGTAATCCGAAAACAAAGTTTATGCTCAACTCAATCCATGGTCTCATCAGGACAGGCAAAGCCATTGCTTTCCTTGACTCGACTTGCTATATGGCCTTCTTATATGTAGCATAGCCTTCAATAATTTAGTACACATCTCACCTCATTCTTGACCAAAAGAAACATCCACTTAACAACGTACGTCCTTCTCTCCCTAAAGTGTCCGGAGAGTCCTCCATTATGAACTTCCTTGATCAACAACTCTCTTAATAAATAGGTTAATACACATAATTTTCCTCCTTAGATCAAGTACCTATCTTCTATATGATACCTGTCCACTATCCTTTCATCTGCACAACACCTAAGTATGGGTACAAAGTGTGGATCCTCAAAATATTGTTTCTTGAAACTTACAAACCCAAACAATCGGGTTTGCAGTTTGATCAAGAGCGCATGTCTCTTTGAAAGAGCATTTGTAACTACATTACTCTTTCGTTGCTTATACTTGATGACAAAATTGAATCCCTTAAGAAATTCAACCTAACTCACTTGCCACTTTAACAACTTGGCTTGACTTCGGAGATACCTCAAAGACTCATGGTTAATATAGATGATAAATTCTCTCAGTAATAGGTAATGCTATCATACTTGGAGTGCTCGGATTAATGCTAAAAGTTCTTTGTCATATGCAAAGTAGTTTAGTCGAGGTCTTATGAGCTTCTTACTATGGTAAGCAATTGGTCGGCCTTCCTACATTAAGAAAGCACCTATCCCAATGCTTGACATGTCATATTCTAGCTTAAATACTTTCTCAAAGTTAGGCAAAGATAGTACAAGTGCGGAGGTCAATCTTTCCTTCACCTCGACAAAGTTTCTCTCTTTCTTTTCTCTCTATCTAAAGTCGGTGTTCTTTTTTGTCAGCTTAGTAAGGGGTGCAGCGAGGGTGCTGAATTCCTTATGAATCTTCTGTAAAAGGAAGACAATCCGCGAAAACCTCTTACCTCGACACAAGTAGTAGGAGTCGACCACTTGACGATTGCTTGGATTTTCTTGTTATCTACTTGTAAACCTTCTCCACTTACTATATAGCTTAAAAATACCACTTCCTCCTAACAAAAGTAACATTTCTTAAGATTATTGTAAGACTCATAATTAGATATTTAGGGTTCAGTTTGTAGAATTTAGGGCAATTAAACAAATTATCTAATCCAGTCCAAATTTTATAATGAAGCAAGATTATTAGTAAAAGTTATCATATAAATTTGAATTTAGGAAAATAAGTAATAAAATGATTAATTAATATAATATTGAATTTTATGAAAATTTTTCGTTATTTATCGGAACACTTAGAATGAATTTCGATAACTAACGAATCGATTGAAATAAATTATATGTACACTAAAAATCATAAAATAACTTAAATAATATTTCAAACTATTTATTTATACCATATATGTATTTACATATAGGTAGAAATACGTGTAATTATTTAAAATACGTGAAATAGGCTAAAATAATGTTAATTAATTAAAGAAAATGCATGAATAATTAAAGAAAAATCAAGAAAATTATGAAAACATATGGAAATGTCTAGAATGAGGTCATGGCAGCTTGGAAATAAAAGAAACAAAATTAACCAATTAAAATTCAACAAATAGAAAGTAGAAATATGATAAGATAAGTTCAATATCAACTCAAAATTTAATGCAAAAAAATCTAAGCAGCCCTCTAAATTCCGAAAATCACTCTCACTCCTCATTTTGGATAGTTTGGAATAAAAAAAAAATTAGGAAGAGGAGAGAAAAGAGGAGAAAGCCAATTTACAAAAATTTAGAAAATTAGTGTGCAATTAGAGCCTTAGAAGGAAACTGTAAACCCCGTAAATTTAACTATTTGAGAGTATGATAGAACCCTAGTACTATAGATAACTACATAAGTCGATAAGGCCAAATAAGATAAAAATTTTATTAAATTATAAAATTAAATATATTATAAGTAATATAAACCCTAAAATTTTGTTCGAAACTTAAATCGCATACGAAAACCCTAAATCTTATATACGCGTAAATACTCGAAATTAAACTTGAACTTGATAAAAACTCTACAACTATAACTTTAAACTTATAAAATGATTAAATTTACCTAATAAATAATAAAACCTTAGTCGAACATAATTATCAAATAATACGTGGAATTACGTAAAATTGTTAACGAGCACGTTGAAATAACTCGTAAATATTATAAACATAACGGGTAACTATTTAATTAATAAATTTTATTATTAAGGTTCAAATAATAATTATTGTTGAGTTTTTCCCTTAATATATTTTGATGATAACAAAAACATATATATGAACTTAACAAGATTTTTAAGTATATAAGGTGTTTATAAGAAAGTAAGTTTGAACTTATTAGAATGTATAACACAATATATATTAGTAAGTCAGAATGTATATTAGCAAATATCAAAACATTACTATATGCGTTTGGAAATATCTTCAACTGTTGTTTCTAAGTTGTTTTAATTAAACAAATTAAGTTAAATAAATGTGCTAGAAGACCTAGCTCTACCTTATTGAGTATATTTAGGTAATATATTCAATTTTGTTCCACTAAAGTTGGTTAAGTCCATGGGGATTTAAGTTAAAAGATACTTAAGAATTAGATTTGAAAAATTGAGTTATTAAAATTCACAACAGTAAGTTTTTTGACAATCACGGTTAGAATTGCTCAAGGTTTGAAACATAGTAAGGACATTAATTGGAAGAGGATTCTGATATAGGTTTCTTGGATTCAAGTTTTTTTTTTTTTTTAACTTGAATATATCTTGCAGATAAGCTTGAATATTCTTATGTAATCCAACCAGATTTCTTATGGGATTTGTTTTTACAACATCCAAATAAAGATATTGAATTAAGAAGAAGATTTATTCACGAAAATTAAGATAAGTGATGTTGGATTTATCTTTATCTCCTCATCCTCATCATTTAAAATATTTGAATTTTCATGAAGACAATAGAGGAATGGAACTTATCATTACATGCAACAAAATTCGAATTACACAAGCTTGGCAAAGGAACAAATCTAGAACAACTTAGTTTGAAATTTTTGAATTTCAATATTTGGTTCCTATCTTCATGGGATACTTCTACAATATCAAAACTGATTTTATTTAAACAAAGATATTATGAAGAAAAATCTGGAAATAGCCATTTCTAACTGTTATATGAGGGTCTACTTAATTTGAAGTCTTTGCTCATCAAAGGAGAACCGCATTATCAGACTTGAAGTTAAAAATATTCTTGAGTAGATTGTCAAAAACTATGTCAGAAATTGAGAAAAAACAGCTTTATTATTTTATTGTTATTGATTTAGTGTGAAACTTGTAAAAAGCTATTTGTTTGTATTGTTTCAATTTTGTTGTAAATATTATTGACATTGTATCTTGAGTGTGAGATGATTAGGAAGTTTTCTGAGTCCTTTGTTTAGTTTAAAAAGAAGCTAATGAGATAGAACAAAGAAAAAGATTGGATATCCTTGTAATTTCTCATTGATTTTTGCTTATTGAAAAGTTTGGACTAGTGAAACGACATCGATAAGGAGGATCGAGTCCCCAGCAATAGAGTTAAAAGAAAGTAGTAGGCAAAAGGTCGAAACTCTATAAAATTAGTTGCCTGATCTTTTTATTCCTTATCTTCTTTTCTTTTTAATTGTTATTATTAATTTTTCTTTGAGTTAACAATCAATTTTCAATTACTTACGCCATTAAAGATATTTAGAGGGATTTACTCATAAATTTTAATTTTTGCAAAAAGATATCAATTCACCTACCCTCTTGATATCTTACTGGGTCTAACAATTATTAATTAATATTTTATGATTTATATTTAGAAATTCCTAACTTTTCATCTTAATTTTCTTTTCTTTTCCACTAATTGAGCTTCACATGTCTACCGAGAATTCTAGAAATTGTGGGACGTGGCAAGCAAAAGGATAAAGCCTTGTCTTATCATCTTAATGATTATCTCTTACCTTGAATTTTGTTTTTCTTTTCTCTTAGTTCTACTCACATCAATTGCTGTTCTTTCTTCTTCTTTTTTCTTTTCTCATCCAACAAGTTTGGAAACCTAAAACAAAAGCAAACCTACATATATTTTTTTACCGACACAAAACAAGAAAAAAAATCCCATATATTTCTTCCCTTTTTCCAACCGGGAAGCTTCTAAATTTGTTCCCTTTTATTTCCTTTTACTTTCAAGAGTTCACAAACAAATCAAGAAGAAGAAGAAAGAGCAATTTATTAGCCTTTTGGAGTATGTATTTTGTTAATTTGTATATACTTTATGTGTATATGTAGTTAGTAGAAATATATGTATTTAGGAATATTGTATTTACAATGAATTTTCATTTTGTAATTTTCTTGTATTAAGATTAAGTGTCCATGTACAAATAATAAAGTATATTCATGTATCCATACATTTTGTACTTACTATGTATATATATAGATATATAGATATGTGTATATCATGTGTATATTTATGTTTGTTTATTTTTATTACATATAACTATGTACAACATGCTACCAAAATTATATATATATATATATATATATATGTATTTATGTACATATATTTATAAAGTACAAAATATTAGTATAGTATAATATAAGTAAAATAGAGTATATGTTTGGTATATATATGTAGGTGTGTACATATGTATATAATAGTATTTTACTATGTATTTTCAAAATATATATCTATGGACATGATAGTGCATGTATATGTATTTGTATATAATATTATGCAAATTAAGTATTTTTAATATATATTTATGTAAACATAGCCATATATATATATTATAAAATACAAAAATACAATTATATACTCATACATATAATATATGTGGTGTAGTATAATTATGTTATCATAATACAGAAGTATACATGTATGCATGAAATATGTATATTAATAGTATAGTATAATCTAAGTATATGGGTACACATAAATACTATACATATACTATATCATAATACTAAAATAAGGAAATTGTAAAATATAAGAATTAGATATTTATTAAATAAAAAATATGCAAAGAAAAGATTAAAATACCATTTTATATTATTTTAGCTAAAATAATAAAATTTATAATATGTTTATATTGTAATCGAAATTATAGGTTTCAACGTCCAAAACGGATCTCGTTATGAGAATGTATATTTGAAAACGATAAAAATAGACTATAAATTCATAAAATCAGAGTTAAAACAAAAAAGTTGTACACGATTAAAAATCTATGAAAAACAAAAAAAAAAAAAATAGGTAAAAGATTTAAGTTAAAGTATGTTCATACTATGCATGGGTTATAATGGAAAACTAGGTAAATAATGATAGATAGTTAATTAATCGATAAATTTAGTTTCTCATAATACTTATGGATTTATTTATCTTTTATATATCCAATTATCAAGAACTGAAAATCCCAAAGGTTGGGATAATGAGCATTAACCCAAGTGAGGGAGTCCTTATGATTTGTTATCTACTTACTATTTGTTATTTATATACTACTTGTTGGTTGATACTGATTATTTAATTAAATGATTAATTATTTTATGTGTTATCATCCATGTAATCACTTTCTAATATTGGTAAATATAACTATTCAACTAAAATGATTAGTTATATCTATCGCATGTCTATGCTCCAATTGGTATACTAATGGTGAGTGTTAACTTTATAGTTATTTTTTTTAGAAAAGTATTTTTAGAAAACATTTTTCTAATCTTAACTATATTTTGTATTATTTCTGTGAGGACTCGTAATGCTTATAAATAATATTTTATCCTTTAGGTAAAGTTAGCATAGTATCTTTAATTTATTGTAAGAGGATTTGCATATTTGTGCCTATGGAGCTTTGGATATGTTTGATGGATGGCTCTAGTTGGGCTCCATTTATATTGATTGTTGTTTCTCGGATTAGGGTAATAGTCGAATATCATTTGGTGGGACGTACCCCCCAGGTAGCCTCATGTAGTTAAGGTGAGATAAATTGTGTGGGTAAGTACGGAGGAAAAATCGACGTGTAGACGATGTAAATTTATATCTTCCAATTTCCATAGTTTCAAACTCCTATGGATATATTACTTGCATTCATTTCGTATGTAGATAGATTACATAGGTGCTAATAATGATTGACAACTTGTTTGAAAGGTAATAGTAAGTGTAGACACCTAATTTTTGCCTATAATTTTTATTTTTACAAAAAGGGTCCTAATTAAAAGAAAATAAATAAAAATAAGAAAAGAATAAAAATTAACAAATAATGAAAATACCAAAAAAATAAGAAAAGGAAAAATTATAAAGATTTCGTAGATTTTTTAGGAAGCAATATATTAGGAATAATTAGTTTTAGTATTAGTTTTAGTTTAGTTGAAAATTTTATTTTAGGGATTCAGATAGTTTAAATATAATTTAATTGTAATGAATGTTAAGACACAGACCAACAGCTTAATGGATAAGTAGTGGAGTATTTGGGTGGATTTAGTTGGAGGTCATAGGTTCGAGTCTCTGTAGGCATCTATATCTTTATTTTTCTAACTTTGCAGAAGCGAGACGAAAATCAGATTCATATCTAATCAAATCATATGAGTATTAGTTAAATCAGATTTGAATTAAATTTAAATCTAATTTAATTAACGAATCGGATATAATTAGATATGATATAATACGATACGGTTTGGTTTAGAATATATAAGCATTTCACACAACCGAACAAAAGGAGAAAAACAGAAAAAAAAGTCCCAACGACTCCATAACACAGCAGCAA
Source organism: Lumnitzera littorea (assembly GCA_024138015.1). NCBI lineage: Eukaryota > Viridiplantae > Streptophyta > Magnoliopsida > Myrtales > Combretaceae > Lumnitzera > Lumnitzera littorea. Next base: position 110,025,491 of record JAMXBB010000004.1, on the reverse strand, counting down.
CTTTAATCACACATATATACGCACAAACACTCCCAATGCTTTTATCACACGCCTGCATACGCCCAATCGTACGCAGTAGCCCAATCCGAGCGACCCGCTGCACGACCGAATAGTACCCACAACGCTAAGTTATCGTACGCTGCGTTTACTTGCATCGATCGGACATTGCTGTACCCTAACTTCACCGAACTACACATTGTCCTCTGCATGAGACAATAACTTTACATGCATAGTCACTGCCGACCAATCGTCCACGAATGCTGCCATCCACGCACAGTCATTGCCGACCGATCATCCAGCTTCACGCCATTACAGTACGTGGAGTAGCAACCGAGCACAGCAGAAATCCAACGTCCACAGTGCACCATCTGCTACAGCACTCTTCATTGTAGAAGCCAACAGCTTTCGTCTCTCTCCCGCAGCAGAATAGCAGCAGAATAGTAGCAGAACAGCAGTGGAACAGCAACAGAATAGCAACGGAACAGCAGCCGGACAACAGCAGAACAGCAGCGGAACAGCAGCCACACAACAGCAGAACAGCAGCCCACACAACAACAATAAGCCAACTCCAATCAACGGTCATGCTACGTTACTGCACACGGACAATAACAGCAAGCTAACTCTAATCAACGGTCATGCTACGTTACCGCACACAGACGACAATAGCAAGCCAATTCCAATTAGCGGTCATCCCATCAACACATCTACTCCACCATGCCAAGTTCCTGAACACAACGCCATCCTCGACGATCGCTGCACTTCGCCGTTAATCATCTTCACTTCACTATCCCTTCCACACCAAGCTCCAATCCATGGACAGCCTTGTTGCACGAACAGGAACAGTTACGGTCAGCAGCCAACGTCCCCTTCACGCACACTAAACCGCAGTCGCCCTCCTAACGACAATCAGACGTACCGATCAGCATGCGCACATCCTAGCCGTTGTCGCACAAATTAGCTTTCACAATCAAGTTCGATTAAATTTTTTTTTTTTTTTTGTTTGGTTAAAATCTTTTTCTTCTTTATGTTACGATTTTTTTTATCTTATTGATTATAGTTTTATTATTATTATTGATATAGTATAGATATATGTGTATGTATTTATATGCTTAGGTATATTTTTAGTATTATGACTTTAGGATTTTCTCACATAGAAAAATTTATTTTGTAAATAAATAAAAATAAAAAATAGAAATCCCGTTTTAAAAAATAGGGCTTTTAGAGAGTTTTTATAAAATAGAATAAAAGACTTAGTGAATTAGGACCCTTTTAGAGTTTTTTTTTTTTCTTTTTTGAAAAAACTAAATTGATAACAACGTAAACTCGGTCGGTTTTCAAAAATTAAAATAAATCAACACACTAAAGATTTTTTTGAAAGAACTACGATCGTCTGATCCCGGCTAGCGGGTAGTAGGCACTTTTGAGGCGACGATAAAATCTGTAGAAACTTAGGTTTTTTTTTTCTTTTGATTTTTATTTATTTTTTAAATATTATAATTAGAAAAATAATCCTAATTTTGGCAAATAAATAGTGGTATCCGTTAGGGTTTAATAGATTAGCTCCCGAACTCAAAACCCTCTAGTTCTTTGTTAAAATTGAAATCAAAGACTGGTAGCTAAATTGTAATCAATCTACCCAATTGATATCAATCTACCCAATTGATTACGGTTTCTTTTTCTTTTCTCAACTTCAGTCAGGTGACGACTCCAAAAATTATTTTCAATAAAAAAAACTGGAATTTCTCAATTTCTTTAGTCGAGGATTAATGGTTTGGTATTAATCGGAAAATGAGAAATCAATTTTAAATAAAAATCGAAAATTCAGACTCGACAGTAAGAAACAAATTTACTGAGCCGTAGTTTGCTCATTCTCCTATAGTTTCATTTGTAGGTTCCTTTAAATAAGGATAAAGGAAAATCATGAGAGTAGAGTACAAACCGAAAATAGGTTTAATAATGTTAGAATTGATTAAAATGTATATAATTGGTATAAAACCAATTGATGTAAAAAACATTTATATAAGATTATGTGCAATATAGTATTTCTTATAAATCATTAAGTTGTTTTACCTTATCTCAGTATTCGGTAGGGGATACTTACTTTCTACGGTTCTAGTAGACTGTGGAATATTAGATATCCATAATCACTAATTATTTATAGTAATTTAATTAATTAAAAATTGAAAACCTTAATGATTAACTGTTTAGAGTTTTGCAATCTCTGACTTGCAATGTAGTTTTTGTATCATGAGTGCACATGTAATATGAAAATTGTAGACAATTCTACTGGACCCCTTTTAGGGTTATAACAGAAACCACCACTCGATGGTTACTTAGGAGTGGATGGATACCACCACCACATGGTGGTGATAACGCCTGGACTGGTCGATAAGGCTATGGTGGCCAGAGCCATCAATTCCGATGAGTTTAAGAAATCATGTAAAACTAAGTATGTTTCGGTTTAGAAATAAATGACTTTAGGAGTATAGTTTTGAGTCTAAAAATTTTGTGTAGGCTAGTTGGGGTATTTAAAACAGTGTTATGAAACCCTTTTTCAAAAATTAATTTTTGAAATTTTTAGATAACTTTTTAGCCTTAAAATAATGTATAAAATGGGTAATTTTGGGCTAATTAAATAATTAAAAAGATAATTACTGATTTAGGGCATAATTATATATTTTAGGAAGTTGAAATCTGATGAAATATGCTATTTATAGCATTTAGAGTGCTAGATGTAATTATTAGGGTATTATGTAGTAAATATATAATAGGTAAAAATGGTAAATTTTAAGTTAATTTTGTAATTTAGGATAATTAAGTATAAATTCTTATTTGGGATGAATTTAGATATTTTGAAATGTTATTTAGTGTTAAGAGATGACCTTTGAAGTGATATGGATATTAGATGTGTATAATATGTGCAAATTAGGTGATAATGCATATTATATAAGTATAAGAAATGAATGAGAAGAAAAATATTAGATTAAAATTTATATAATAGTAATAATAGAAATATATATAAAATTTGGTAGGAAAATTAAATTTAGGTGTTTATAGGAAAAATATAAAATTTTCTCACATCAAAAGTAAATTCGATAGTTAAGTTAGGTTAAGGAGCATATCATATGAATTAAAATACTAGTTAAGAGTTAAATATAACATTTAAGATATCTAAAAATAATGTAATTAATTTCACATTACGAGTTGAAATGAATTCTTAGGGTTTACGTATAAAATTCCTAATTGAAAACTAAGTTAATAACCTCATTTAGAAATCGATGTGGTGATTAAACCCAAACTTGAACTTGAACTTAATCTAAATCAAGAATAATTGTAAAAGACTTGAAAACCTAGATAATTAAGTAAATTAAACCCTAAAAAAAAAAAAGATAACAATAAGCATTATAGAATAAAATCAACCTATAGTAGTTATGTAAAAAAAATGAAACATCATTTATATTATAGGGATTTTTAGCAATAGCCAGTATGAGACGCATCACGAGTGAGCAAGCGAGGAGATTGGGTAAGTTGGGATTAATACATTACTGTATTTCAGAATACTAATTTGTAGTACTCGAAAACTTGAAATTATACTTGATTGTGTTTGTTAAATAATAGATTGTGTGCATGTGGTTATTTCTAAGTTGATGATGTGATTTGATTTACTACTTTAGCTTATATTGTATAATTTGCATAAAATGATTGAACACCCTAAACTGGATCCAATCAAATATATGACTTGTAAACATAAATCGAACCTATATAGCAACTCATTAGGGGAGACCTAATGCTCTTCAGCCAAATACTGACCCTTTCGAAAGAGATAGCGCTGGATAGCATAATTGATCCCTTCTTCATTCTTAATTGAACTTATTGATAGGTGAAGAAGTTGTAGCAAGAGTGAAGTCAATGGTTTGAAGGTAATCGCGAAAGGAACGATATCTCCATTGAACAAGCTTAGATTTGGTTGTGAGCTTTTGTATTAACGAAAACTCCTTAACCTGGATTAGAGTAGGCACTATTTCTCTAATCTCACGAAAGGTCGAACAATGTCAATGTCATGCAATGACATTTTTTTGAACATGCATTACATCTAATTAAATTGATTGATAACCCTGTTTGTGTTTGTTGTATAGTTTTAAGATTCCATCCCAACTTGCTAAGTTGTGGTTGCTCATATCTCTCTAGAGACATTGTTATAATTACTCATATCTCCTTAGAGACGTTATTGCTGGTGCTAGCTAAGAAGCAGCTTATATCTACCTTAAAGCTAACAACTGTTGGATCCTAGGGGAGCGAAGATAATAACCTGAGGTGCAATTACATTTTCAAGTTTAGATTCTACTTATAAAGTTTTTAGTATTAATTTACGAATTACTCAAGTAGATTATGTTAAGTTGATAAATCTTGTAAATATACTCAGATTATTTTAATATAAGTATGTATTTTTCTTAAGTTCATAAGTAAACAATTTATTTAATTTATTAACTGGTTACTTCAAAGTAAATCAGTCGTAAACGCCTTGTGTTAATCAAGTCTAAGATGACAATTATATAGTCAGCTTCTATCTTATAATGATTTGCACGGTGAGACTGTTACGACTCTGTCACTTTAGGGCATGACAATTGCCGAATAATCTCTTAGCATGGAGGACATCCAATACGCCATAGGGATGTTCACAATGACTCCACAAGTTAGCACTATATACCAAGATATCGTCAAAGTATACCATGACACACTTTCTTATTAGATCTCTTATGACATAGTTCATCAATCACATGAAAGTATTTAAGGCATTTGATAAGCTGAATGGCATAAAAATCCACTTATAAAGTTCATGCTAAGTTTTGAATGCAGTCTTCTACTCATCTCTTGACCTCATGCGAATTTGTTGGTAGCCAAACTTCAGACCAATCTTGCTAAAAATCTTAGCTCCACTCAATTCATTCAGCATATCTTCAAACTTGGGGATCGGATACCGGTATTTGATCGTTATCTTGTTCATGTCTCGGCTATCAACATACATATGTCAGGTATCATCCTTTTTCAACACTAAGAATGCCGGAATAGTACAAAGGCTAAGACTATCTCTTACATACCCTCTCTCCAATAGCTCGTTGATTTGTCGTTGTCATTCAGAAGCTTGTTCAAGACTCATCCGATAAGTTGGCTTACTCGGCAAGGCAGCACCGAATATTAAGTTAATGCAATACTCTATACCTCGGACAGGGGTAACCCCTTGAGTAACTGTTCAGGAAACAAATTAGCATATTCATTTAGCAACTCTCTTGCTTCCAAGGGTAGTTCACCTCACCCCTCAACTTTAAGAGTCACTTGACCAACATGAAGGTCGGTATGTTGACTTGAATAGCCTCTCAGAGCTCGACTCTACTCATAATTAGAGTTTTCTTCAATCTTTGAGCAAGTTTTTCCTGCAGTTTGTTAACTTGACTCAGTAACATCTGGTTCAACTTGATCTTCCTTCCATCTTTCTTGATCATCAACACTTGATGTATTAGGTAAGTGCACCTATTAGTTTATAAGTGGATTAAGTTTAAGTGTCGATTCTTTAGAGACTTTAACTACTAGTACTCACTAGGTCTCTATTATCTAATTGGCAAATTAAATTTCAAGAAACTTAAAAAAGTAAATCTGAATTATTGCTCAAACTAATTTAAAGATTAATTAAGACGCAATTCAAGAATTTACAAGAAAGCAATTCAATTAATTTAAGATTCAACATTGTATTTAAATCTTGTTTCTTCTAGATCTAACATGTGATTTCTCTAAACATAATATAATTTATTCTTTAATCTTTTTTCACTGGGAGAACTCTATATTAAAGTTAATCACTTTCTCAAGCCTATTAACCTTAATTTTATAATCACTTATTAGAATCTCTTCTCAATAGCATGACCTAAAATTACATTATTGAACAATGAATTCTATATATGCTAATTTGAAATTCTAGAATAATCTTGCAATAATTCTCATCAATTATGCTTAGATTTAATCTTATAAGAAATCTCTTGATTCTCTTATAAGATATCAAATTTTAGATTATTATTCATGGAAATAATAACTTAAATCACTAAACAAACATAATTGAATCAAGAAAATAATAAAGAATTAAATTAATCAATACTAATCATGTCATATGAATAGATTTAGGTTTCACAAAACCTAGATACTAAGATTTTAATAACTGCACATCCTAAAATAATAATCTAAAATCAAAGTATAGAAAATAATAGAAAGAATCGTTATAAAATCCAAACAAAATTGAATCTTGAAGTCTTCACTTCTCCTCACTTTCTTAGTTGTTCCTAGCTTCTAAAACTCTCTTAAAGTCATGCCAAAATGTTCTTCTATTCAATAAACCCTAACAAGGCTTTATATATGAAGAGCTAAAAAAAATAGGTCAGTTGGAAAAGACATGACTAGGGTTACAATTGTGGCTTTTGGTCGTATCCTTTACTATGCTTTACGTTTATCTTCTTTTTAAAAAAAAAAAAATTGGAAACGACATGACTGATGACATAGGTATCCTAGGCTATGACAATTGAATATTAGCTTCAAATTTGCCTAGAAACGATATAGAGCGTATCATTCAGCTATGTTGATCTTTAAACATTTATAACTTGCTCATTTTAGCTCTAATTTGAGTAAAATTTGTTTCTATCTTCTCCTTTTCTTGCGTAGATTGTTTCAAAACTTAAAAAACAAAATTTTACTCATTTAAGTATTATTATCTAAAAATAAACTCAAATTTCAAGGGAAATTATCAAAAATCACCAAATAAAATATGTGCAATTAAGAATTCATTAGTGTTCCTGTATCCATTATGTATAGCTCTTCTATCAAAAAGCTATGGTCGGCCTAGTAATACGTATGATGCGCTTATGGGCAACACGTTACAAAGGATCTTATCGAAGTAATTTCCAATTATAATCGACAGTAGTTCTTGCTAAATGACATGTAGTGCTCTCTTCTCATTTAGCCAATGCAACTTGTACGACTTCAAATGCGTGATAGTTGGCAACTTTAACTTCATGACCAAATCGGCTGATGCCATATTGGTGCAACTACCACTATCCACAATTAGCGTGCACAGCTAGTTATTTACCTTACAGGTGATATGAAACAAGTTCTCCCTTTGCTCTTTCTCGTATAAGGGTTCCATGTTCATTACACATCGCACAACTAGGATTAACTAATCTAAGTCCTTGGCAAACACATCTTTCTCAATCAATTCATTCTTTTGAGAAGTTTCTTTCTTGGCAATGCACTCCTCCTTTAGTTCCTCATTGGTACTTTTCACTTCTAGCATCAGAGTGTCTCCCTTAATGACCATAGTCCTTCAATTCGGATACTATGAACCATATGTCTAAACTCTTAGCATTTGATCTGGCTCATCTTTCTTCTAGATCCTTATACTTTCTCGTACGTTTAAGTCGGCATGTCACATTCTATTCGGCCCTTTTGGTCAGTCCTAACATCCCCTCATTTGATCGATTCAGTAATCGACTGACCTCAATAGCTTCCTTGAACAGGTCGGCTTAACTAAATAGGTTGGTTAGTTGATGGTCGGGTTAGCATTTGGCTCCTTTTTTACCTTTCCACTCATTGAGCAATTTGTATAGCCTCATCCATTATAGTAAATCGTTGGAGCTCTATAATGTCTTGGATGTCACTTTTCAATCTAATAAGAAACCTAAAGACTGTCCGTATTGGTGGTTCCTCCACTTCACAGCAGATTATAAGTAATTGGAATTCTTAGACATACTTGTCAATAGTTCAGCCTCCTTATCTCAACTCCTGAAGTAGAGTAAATGTGTATTGTAGATAAGTATCTGGCATAAATCTGTTTCTAAGTATTCTCTTCATCTTAGGCCAAGTATTAATCTTTCTATATCCTTCTTGTCTCCTTATAGTCTGGAAATTCTTCCACTACGTGGTGGCATATCTGGAGAACTCAATAGTAGCAATCCTCACTTTTTTGTAATCTTCATATTGGTAATAATAAAAAACATGTTCCACCTTCTCCTCCTAATCTAAGTATTTATTCGTACTTTCTGATCCATTAAAGCTTGAAATCTAAAGCTTTACATGGTCAGATGCTTGGGGTGCTCGAGCTCGTTCTTCTTCTTCTTCTTCTTTGTACTCTTCTTCCTCAACGTCGTCCATTTCTTCCAAGTCAATTCTTCTTCTCACTCATCTACCTACTCTTCCACTTCGAACTTATTGAGCTGGGTTTTGACCTCTAATAGGTTAGGTAGCTTATGGGGTGTTATACATGGCTTCAGTAGGTTGATAAGCCAATGCATGAACTGCCCAGGTTAAATTTACTAGGAGGCTAGCCATCTTATCAAGTCTTTCGTCAGTACTTCTGAGGATACTTTAGGATTGTTGGCTATGGTGGACAACACCACTATTGTCGTCCCTAACACTAGCATTGATACTTGGTTTAGTCATTTTCTTTAACAAACTCGACCCCAAATCTTCAAGTTAGAGTCATAACTGACATTACTTCTCCAAATCCAACAACATGTACTCCCTTTAAACTAGAAGCTCAATATTCAGCAAACATGGCAACTAAGTCAATATAGAAAAATTGCTCCGTTTCATATGCTTAAAACAAAGTATAGATAGAACTTCGAAACAAACTCTTATAATCTAAATAAAACTTTCGCTCTGGTATCAAGATGATGCATATCGTTACCAAGGACAAGGCCAGTTACAGGGATGGATCTAAACTTACCGAAAGCTTGAAAGGGTGATGGGAAATGCATATAAGGATGAAAAACGAATGAAAAAGTAAGCAAAACCCACAAACAGCTCCAAAGAATATGACGCATCAATGGAACTTCTGAGGACTCATGGCACAGCTTGATATGATGCACGAGATGGTTTGGTGAGGATACTTGCCACCTTGCCTTGCTTAAGGGTTAGGATAAGGTAAATAAACAATGTTTATGAGAGGAAAAATATCCAGTGTATTAATGATAATTTGATGTTTGCGGCTACATGTACAAGGGATATTTATATATGAAAATTTAAAGCAATATGCCTAAAAAGGAAAAAGACCAAAAGGATATTGTCTTAAAAAAATAATATACAAAGTATACAAAGGGTGAAAAAGAACATTCACTAAAAAAGTAATGATTATGTAGCAAATTTTATGAACGGTCCTAGCTATGTGGTAGTAATACATTAGTGGCATTATTGGAGGATGCAGACAAAAGAATATGAGCTGATCGAATGTCTGAGTAGGGGTGCCTAGCAAGCATGGACTCGGCCGAGTAGAAGTGGTTGAAAGTTAATTCAAGGCAACTCTCTTGGTCTCTTAGCGAGATAATGCCAAGGAAGTGTTTGGCTTAGACATAACCGAGTAGGTATGCGGGGATTGGTTGCAATCTAGGCATTCTTCAAGTTGGCACACAACTTTTGAGAGGTGGGTAGTCAAACTACTCGGCATGTAGAGTTAATCAACAGCAAGGAGAAACTCAATTTCGATATAGGTTGGCTTGAGCAGGAAAACTTACCTCGCTAGGCCTTTTAGCCTTCGGGCTTGGCTACGAGTTAAAAGCCTAGTAGCTGGATTCCTATCAATGATCACACAAATGATTGCACACTAGCAAAATAGTCATTCAAACATATAAACAATGACAACCAACAAAACATCAAGCAAATATCATGCACAAGTAGATAGTAAGTTATTAAAACTTGCTCACTTAGATTATTACTCACTTTGATTATTGCTCACTCTTTAAGCCTTTAGAATTTTCAAGACTCGATAATCGGGTACTTAAAAGATAATAAGACTTCTAAATATTTGGAAAAACTAGGCTTCTTAATTAACTAAATATCTACTGCAGTTTACTTAATTTCTCACAATAACCTAAATATAGTAGGAATACGATCTAACTTATTTATTAAGGTAAATAATAAATATATTTGTATTTTTATAGATCATGATATCTTATATATTTATTCATTTCTCCTTATTATTAGTTTATAGAGTCAATTAACTTAGTTATTTTATTTATTCCTTTAGGTTTATCTTAAATCTTTAATCGCATATAAGTTTTTTATTTTAACTTCGATTTTTATGATCTTATAATATATTTTTATCGTTTTTTAACGTATTTTTACGTAATAGGGTCTGTTTTAGATGTTGAAACCCGCATTTTTCAATATAAGCCTAAAATGTTACGAATTTGGTTATTTTGACCCAAATAATTTTATTTATAAATTTTAAGTTTTTCTTTATTATTTTATTATTTAATTAATTTATAAATTTTATATTTTATAATATTTTATTTTTAAGTCAAATTTATATTAATTTCACTATTTCCTTATCTTTGAGTTTAATTGATCAATTATATTAATTTTGTTATTATTGTAATTTTTTCTAATTAGTTAATTATTATCATGGCAACAAAAAGGACAAAGAGAAAAAAAAGAAGAAGAGAAAGGAAAAGAAAAGAGAAATAAATGCTTGAAAGTGACCTTTTGACTTTTATTCAAAATTAAAATAATAATATTATGTATATGTAGCAATTATAAATTAGAAGGGGAAAACGAAAATAAAAAAAATAAGAAAGAAAGGAAAAATAAGGGACTAAATAAATAAAATAAATTTTTGAATTTTTTAAATATTTATAACCCTATAAATAATATTAATTGTAATATATATTACAATTATAAAGAAAATTATAAGATATAAAAGTAACATTGACTTTATAATACATAAATAACGAATAAATAATAAAATTAAATTCAACTGATTAAATTTATATAACACTAATTTATTTATATATATATATAAAGTTATTCATAATTATAAAATAATATTATCTATTTTATAAATTAATTTATTATTTTTATGTTTATTAGCATTTAAGAGTTATCTCTAATCATTCATTAGCAATTTTACACGATTAAGCATATCGATCGATAATTGTACCCAATTAGGGTTTTATTATTATGGAAATAAATCTGTATGTTTATGAGCTTAAAGTTTAATTTTTAAGGTTTTTATTATATTCTAATTTAATCTCTAGTATTTATACATATATAAAGTTTATAATTTTTATACATGATTAGGGTTTCGATCAGTACATTAGTGTTTTACATATTCATTTTAGATTTCGTAATTAAAATTTTAATCAATCGTAAGTTTATCGGTTCTGTTGTCTTAAGAAGTTATTTACAATACTCGAGTTTAACTTTATACTTAAAAGGCTAAATTGGCAGGATTTACATTAACCTCCCTTTTCCATCTTAATCTAATAATTTAATTACTACTTTGACCTTACCTATCCACTCAAAATTGTCATGCCCTAAACTTGAGGAGTTATAATAGCTTTGTCATGTAAACTAACCTAAGCTAGAAGCTATCCACCTAAGCTAGAAGCTATCCACCTTAGTTGCTAATGTAATTATAGTCGACACAACGCAATCGACGTCTTAACTAGCTTTAAAGTAGTTAAATGGACACTTGTGATATATAATAACTGTGCAGTAACACTTTACAAAATTTAGTTTTCCATATTTACATATAGTTCAAGTCATTTACATAGTTTTATATATATCATAGGTTTGAAAACTTCCAAGAGTATTGTACAACTTAACAAGAAGACCTTACTACATAATATAGATATATTGCGAGTCAACAAAAACTATAAGGCCTCCCACAAAGATCTTATAGTCTTCCCACAAAAGAAAAGAAAAAAAATGATATGAACATTGATCCATTCATTAATCTTAAACTCCTCACTTCCTAGCCCTTTGGAACTAACTTGCTAGTTATTGTAATGAGGCATCTTTAGGTACTACTCCATACCTGCAAAACAATCTATTAGAATGTCAGCTCAACTAGTTTAGTAAGAAAAGATAGAGTAATAAGAGTACATTAGCAAACATGGTTGTTCAATCATTAATTAAATGCAATTTTAACAAGCAAATGATACATCATCTCACAATGTTTAACTGATTGATTATAAAGTTAGAGAAATTTCATCCACTCTAACTTAGATTTTGAAGAGTTACATTGTGATACAATCAGAGTAAATCTAAGCTTATGTAGTGGAGACACTCTCTTCCTTAGACAACATTCGAGCCATGGTTTCCAACCTTGCTGCGACCCCTTTGCTTATCACATAGTTAGACTAAGGATGGGGAAATAATCATTTCTGTTATGCTTATCGAAGCGTCGATATTTAGCCTAACAACCTAGTCGTTACCCCTATTGAGTTTTGTGAATGTTAGGCTAGATTTTAGTTGTCTTAAGATTAGTCCAGATTATAAGGTGAGCAACCAAGTTCATACACGCAATATATGTAATACATGCTATGTTCAAGCAGAAAACAACACTTAGAGTTCAACTTCCAATCATCAATCAGTATCACAAGCACACATATAGCATACGTACAAATAATCTAACTATAACCACAAATAAATACTTTTAATTCTCTAAGTATCCTGAAATGATACTCCAATATACTATTAAGTATCGATCTCAACTTACCTAATGTTGAGGCGAGTTAATCTTTGCTTCTCGTGCTTAGTCCCTTCGTAAGTCCCTAAATAATCAATATAAATATTTTAGTTTTTGCTAAATAGAAAGTATATGTTTACTTTTTAATTTCTTACATATAGTTTGGATAGATTTATTAAGTCTTAGGTTAAGTTTTAACTTGTTACTAAAGTCTCTGAATAATGTTCCGAACACTAAAATTAATGTAGTTTTTTTCCCTAAAACCTTCTGATCAAGTATTTAATCAATATTGTTAACACAATTTTTATTTTATAACTCTCTGTGAAAGTATCTAAAAATAGTTTCGTTACCTAGAAACTCTCTAAAGAGGTGTTTGAAAATATCCTTATTTATTAGTAACTCTTTGAAGAGGTATCTATAAACAACCCTGCCAATTAGGAATTCTTTAGTTAATCTACAAATGTTATATCAGCCAAGTATTTCACATCAGGTAGCTTTCTAATCAAGTCATATCAAGTAGTTTTTTTTATCAAGTCTCTAAACTTGGAATTAACTCATTTTCCAACAAACCAACCTTCTGAAGAACTGTCTGAACAAAGTTATTTTACAAATTTACTCGAAATAACTTATCTCACATCATATTCCAGATTATAGACATGTAAAATCATGTTCACATATTAGATTTATCATATCAATACTAAATTTTTCAAATTCATTCACATACTTACCTATTAATGCATTAAGTCCATATTCACCAACTTGCCCATATCCCATCTCCTACTTAGACTACACAACTCCATATTATTCTTCAAAGTAAAATGTGATCTAAATAAACCTTAGAACCTGACATTAAGGATTTCATCAAGCTCTATATACAAAATCCTCAAGAAAAATGGCATTTTTCTCCAATTTAAAGGCTCAAAAATCCATAAAAATTATGAAAATCATTTTTTTTTTCCAAAAAATCTTCGTACAACATTCATATATGATATAAGGACTCTTTAGAAAAATTTTGGCAATGAAACTACATCAATAGGGTTATTTAATTAAACTTCAAAAATCAATTGATTTTGCTCCGTTTTTTAAGGAAATACTATATCTATTTGAAAATTTTTTCATATGATATTTTTCTCTTAATGTACATATAAAAATATACCAAAATAATTTTTTTTTTTCATAATTTTTGGAGTTAATTTAATATTTTTACAATTTTAAGGAAAATTAGGTACCAAAATGACTCATCGAAATGGTGGTCATCCAAGCACCAACAACTACTCCTTAGTTGTCGACCAAGCTAGGCATAGCCACTACTATTGAGTGATGGTGGTAATTTGCCTCCAAGTAACCTCTAGACTTAGGTTCTCCAATTATGCTCGATTTGTGCAGTTTTGCCTTCCAATTTTTCCGGAATTTTTTTAATTATTTCTACCCCTTTTTCATTTTTTTTTTAGAATTCTCCATATTTTGAAAAACACTCAGAGAAGTTTTGCTGAATTTTCCTAAGCTTGTATAGTGTCTTATGGGTGTTTTCTCTCTCTTAAAGTCTTTTATCTTCTTAATCTTACATATTTAGGTGTCCTAATGTGGAGGAGATTTGTCAACAACTATCCATAGTGCAAGCTATGACCTAACCATTGCAAATTTTGGTGTTTTATCAATTTGTCCTATTTTTTAATTATTTTTCCTATAATTATTTAGTTAATTATGAGTATTTTAGGGTATTTTAAGTATTTTCGTATATATAATTATATATAACAATTATACTTGGGGTATACATACTATATTTATATATTATTTTAGGTTACTTTATAATTTTTGCGTCAAAATAATTTATTTCTAAAGTTTAGTTATTTTTTGTTACCTAATTTATGCGTTTAAGCGAGGTAAATTATAACATAACATAATTTAGCGAAATTATCTGTTTTTTAAGTAAAATTCTATTATTTTATTCTAGTTCATTATTTTGAACTCACGACGTGCCATCGTTTAATTCTTAAAACTCACGTGTGAAATATTACGTTAATCGATTAACTTTCACATACGGCTTAAATTTATCCAATAGATAAGACTATGGACTCTTGGAATAAGATACATGAGTTTATGGGACTCACTTTATTTATTTCCACACTTACTTGTGATGATATTTATAGATCACATAATACAAAGATAGTCTATTTTTCACTATTATAAATTTTAAGAATGAATCTACCCTAACTAGACTTTAGGTTTATATGGGTTTAGGGAATATCGGAATTTTGCATTTAACCTTTGAATTGGGTCTTTTCTATGAAAACTCAAGTCTTAAATGAAAAAAAAAAAATGACAATATAGGTCTTTAGAAAGAACCTTGTTTCTTTATATTTTCTTTTTTGACAAGCAAATAAAGAAATTAGATAAGTTACATTTTTGGAATTTAATGTAAGGAATTATATGTGCGAAATTTAAACCAAACATCTAATTGATGTAAATCAAGTTGTCTAATCATTTATTTGAACAAATAGGACCTAGAGAACCTTAAAAAACCTATATGAAGAATAAAATAATTAGTTAGATTATAGTATAAATTAGAACTAAAAAATTATCAAACATGATAACAAAAGTAATTAGAGATATAAACTAAATTAGGATGAACAATTGTCTTTCTACATAAAATGGTTAACCAAGACTAATGAGCTATATTGAATCCTTAGGGACCTTAGCATATAATCTGCATTGTCTACTTCTCGACTAATTCTTTACCTTAGGCCGTTGACATCATATGCTCTATTAAAATTGATTTTGCAAAAAAGCATTTTGACATAAGATAGTCCACCAAAATAATGTAGCATTTTCAAATGGTTAGCTCTTAAGTTTTAAAGTTTAACAATTTACTAGATACCAAATTTTATTATCTACAACCATTTTCTAATTTATTTATCAAATTCTAGTCTTGTTTGTCCACAATTATTGATAAAAATCTCTATATCCTAAATTCCTTATAGTCTATATATTTAGTAATTTTTTATTTTTAAATTATAGTATAATCTAACCCCCAATTATTTGTTATCCACATCATTTTTTAAATTCTCTAAGTTATAATTTTTTTCAAATTAATAAATAGATATTTTAATTTATTTTTATTACTTAATTGTAAATTTTGTCTAAGGTTAAATCCTAAATTATTTAAATTTAATTCCTTCAGTATAATTTTTCTCAATGCTCCTACAATTGATGGTCTATAAAAGAAAATGAAAAGTGAGAAAAGTTACACCAAAAGTATTTAAGTTTTTCTTTTTTTTTTTTCTAATTTTAGTTTCTACATTTTATTTTTTATTTCAAAACTTGTGTTTTAAGAAAAGAACATCTTAAGATTCCAACATAACTAATAATGATTCTAAAAGAGAGCAAAGTATCTTATTTTGACACTTTCGGAGTTGAGATCCTAAAATGACAAAAAGACATAAGCAAGCGATATGAAACACAAAAACTTGAAAAACTTAGGTTCTTCCATTTTCTAATAAATGGAAAAGTAAACTTCTTTTGAAATCCTATTTTGTTATCCCACATTGGAATTTTGAACTACAATGACTAAAAAAAAGATGTAGATTCACCAAGTATAACAACAAACTAGGAACTTACACTACAAAGGTTGGTTGTGTTTTCTTTGTGATTTTAAACTTCCATGGTGGTTAAATCAGTGGGTGACAACATTTAGGGGACTACACTAATTATTGTGAATCAAGAGTGGATTGTTTCTAGCATCATTATTTTTAATTATAAGTGTTATATTTTGAGTTCTTTCATTAAACATTTTCTTTGGGGTCCAACAATTATTAGTAGGATGATCCATGGTCTTATGTAATATGTAAAATTTAGGGTCATTCTTTTCTTCATTAGTGGTTTACCACCTAATCCTCAAGAGTTTGATATTCCCATCTACAGCCATTAATTGAGCATCGCATATACTTTTTCCATTAAGTATGGGTATGACAATGATGGGTTGAATCTTACAAACTTCTCATTTCTAAGCCTCTTTTACTCCTTTAGAATTCTCACATAAGGTTAAGCTCACTAATGATATCTGCTTATTAAGCCTTCTACTCTCTCCTTTCTATCATACAACTAGATTATTACTCCTTTGCACATTTTCACCCAATGCAAACAAAATAAAGAGAGATTCTCCAAATGTATAGCATATTTGGTGAAATTCCTTTGGATATAGACATCACCAACTTCCTTTAATTGTGCATATCCTAAATATCTAAAGAACACTTCAACAAGCATTCAATGTACTCCATTAGATCTTCTCTTGGATTCTATTGACTTGGCCCTATGTTAGTCAAGATCACCCTTTTCTTGAGTAGATAAAATCTTTTCTATTCTTACACATAGCTCACTACAATTCACTAATCTAGAAGGGAGATGGACATACCAAATGTATGTCTTCTTGATCAGTAACTTAGAGAACCTGTTTAGCTTCAAGTCATCGTCAAGCTCATATATTTTCAGAGTTTCAATAAATTTTAACAAGTGTTCTTTAGAACTTCCTGTCTTACATGGAATAGCAAGACTTTAAGGTTTACATCTTCAAATATTGCTTGGCAATGATCCATTACTCATAGGGGTATTTAATATCTAATACTTCGACAATAAACTTTGGTTATATCTTTTTTAGATACATATCCAGATCTTCCTTAGTGATAAATGATCCCTTAGGGGCAAACATTTGTAACTTCTACTAGTGTAACAAAGGCAGGATTAAGGTGATTGATAAGTCCACCAATCGCAATGTATATGATAACATGAGAGTACGAAAGACTCTAAATTGAACTCCTGTATCCCTTACTTTTGGTGCTAAATGTTGCATAAGCACAAGTTCTATATAAGAAATTACCCATTACCCTTATGAACAACTTTTTCATTAATAGTAGGAGGATTACATAGTTGACTTGCCTAGCAATATGTTGTTGCATAACAGTAACAAGATTTAGCGAAGTTACACCTTATTGAGTGGCAGCATAAGTAGCCATGCCAAACGTTTACTTACTAAATATTTCCACAAATTAATTCAATGTCCTATCCTATTAACTTTTGAATAATGCACATCACTTACATTATCAGGCATACCTATTTGTATGGTGCAATGAATTGATTCACATCTTCAACTACTAGTGGAGAGAGTTATTCTTCTTCTTAGGGTTACCATCATTAAGTTGTCCGCTTCCTCTTCCCTAGTGGAGTTGCCAAAAGTATTGGTGTAAGGGTTCAATTCCAATGGTTACATTTGTGCAATATTCATCTTGTACACACATGCCTTAGAGAAGTGACATAAAATGGTATGTAAGTGTAAAACCCACTAATATACATAGGTAATAACTTTTCAAAGATAAGGCTTTTTTGTCATTGTGGAAGTTTAAACTTCTATGCCTTAATGTCTATCATGTTGCTCTCTCTTTCTCTCTCCTTTCCTTTTCCTTTTTCACATGTTTCTTTCCTCTACCATAGTAGTTTTTGCTCCTCTTCTTTAACTAGCTCATCAAACAGTGGTTTTTCACAAGAAAAGTGAAGCGAATAAATAGGAAACTTATTCCAACAAAAGGTTTTCTAGTAAATTTTGAACTTTGGGATTTAACCTTTTTATTTTGTGCATTCTTGTCATAAAAACAAGTGTAGGAATCTCATCTTTGCAAAAAGCAAGTGTGGGTCACATATTTGGTTACATATAGTGTCACTGATCACGTAAGTTTTGTTGTACTTTTAGATTATCTTTAAAGTTTTAATCTTTATTGTCAATTAAGAGGTTTTAGGCTAGTTGGTTTTTTGGGTTGAGTTTGGCCGCAGGTTTTCCACATGTTTATGTCCTTGTTATATTAATTGTTAAATACTGATTTTATTTCATTCAATAACCTTTTTCCAATAATTAAATTACTCTATTACATGTTATAATCCAAGTTGTAGCAAGATTATTAGTTAAAGATCAATAGGAGCACTAAGGTAAGTATTTATTGTATTGTTTTATAGGTTCTAACACAAGCTAACATCCAACTAAAAATATCTTGTTTCTTGTGTATGGCTTGACCTAGAAACCAAAGATAATAGAATCTTAAGGGGCACCTTGATAATTGGTATATGACTATGTTCTTAGTAAAGTCATGCACTAAAAGGATTTAGGGTAGGTTTAAGGGTATTGGGGCCAAAGGTGGTAACTCCTAACCTAAATTTATATCATATATATATATATATATTGAGTGTGAGTGGGGTTATAAGTACCCTTATGTTGTATGATGGCTTAAATTAAAAGATAATTAAAATGATTGTCTATGATACCTGTTGCATTAAATGCTTATGGCTTGATTATTGTATGGCATGTTCATGTATGTATAGTATTCGTACACTAAGCTTAAACTCACCCATCATGGGACCTTGTTGTTTCTCAGCTACAAGTATATCAAACAAGTTTGTAGCTTGTGAGAATGCTGAGTTAAACTATGTTTTGGATAGGCAAATTGATGTTTAGGTATGTTATTCAGTTAATACAGTTTATAATTAATTGTTAGATTGATTGATGTTAGATTGTACTGATTTGAAGAGTAGACTCCTTTATATGTTGTTTCGTTGTTAAAGCTGTATAATGGAGCTAGACTTTAGTTATATGTTCAATTATATCAATTGCCAGCAAATTATAATTACTGTAGGAGCCTGTACGGACTTTAGTTTTGTCAATTTGTTTTAGTTGGTCCTATGTTATAATTGTAATAGTAGATTATGTTACACCACTTAGATATGATGTTCGTAAGCTTATGACATTGAGATTTTAGTAATTATTACAAGTGTTTTGAGAGGTTTAGATAGGTTAAGAGCTTTATTATGTCATTACAAAGTAATAACACGTGATTGATTTTAATGTCCTAAATTTTAGGGCATTCTAGTAAGAAATGATTTGGCAAAGAGGTGGCATGAAGGAGGAGCAAGAGATCTTAAGAGGCTTAAGTACACACATGATGGGTAGAGGAGTTATTTGGGCATCAAATCCTACTATTCTTGATGAGAGGCATTATGTACTTTACGTTTAGTACTTATTTGATCTTTTGAGATGACAAATTTGTAGCACCATTGTGTTTTTCGTGATTTCTTAACATCTAAAGGAGAAGAAGCTTTAAGTATTTATAAAGTTTGATCATTGATGTTTCCTGTTGGATCGCATTAACGATTGATAGATTAAATGAGTCTAACCTTCATTGATAGACCTCTTCATGGGCTTCTTTTGGGTTTAAGCTCGATAAAAGTCTCTTTATGTACATGAGCCTCCTTTAAACTAGGGTTATGAGTGGAGCCATCAGTCCTACAGTCTCTACTTCAAGCTCACAATACAAAATCTACCTTAATCACCTTAAAATCTATAGACTTGATTCTCTAAACTTTATCACTTTAGTATAAAGAGTCAAACCTAAGCCTAAAAATTGAATTTAATATCTATAGTTATGGAACTATAAACCTTACTCTTAGTGGCATAGATAGAAGAATATCTCCTTTTGTTCTCTAAATTTATGAATGATTTGATGACTTCTACTTTTATTATTTGGTAGAGGATTCTATAATCTAGTGAAACCATAAGACATTGGATTTTACAGTTATTTTTGCATTGTTTAAGTATATTTAATATAATTAGATAATGTAATGATCATATAATTAAATAGTGTCTTTATAACCTCTAACTTGCAAAATGATTTGTTTTACCAAGCCTTTTTTAAGGTATTTGTTATAACCCTAAAGGAGGCATAATATGATTGTCTAAAATTTTTATATTATGTGTGTACCCATGATATGAAAACTGCTTTGTAAGTCAAAGGTTGCAAGACTCTAAAAGATTAATTACTAAAGTTTTTGATTTTTAATTTAATTAACTTATTATAACATATAAATGACCATAGATATTCGATATGCTACAATCTATCAGAACTACAGAGAATTGGTATCCCCTACCAAACAATAAGATTAGGTAATAAAGTTCTAAAACTCAAACTTACAAAAGTCACAAAATTTAACTATAGTATTAATAATTATATATAATATTTCAAATCGTTTACACAATCTATCCTCATATTCTAACTTTTAAGCATTTCGACACTAGTACTCAACACTCGGCTCGTAGCCCATACTCGATTATCTAGCAACCTGCAGGAGAAAACTATTGGGGAGTAAGTTATAAGAGCTTAGTGAGACATCCCTCTTACTATACTATCAAACAAGTTATCAAACAGTTTATTATCAAACATATGGATGT
>JAMXBB010000004.1:109932226-109999726 GCA_024138015.1 Lumnitzera littorea | reverse complement strand
TGATGCAGTAATCTGATTGATAGGATTGCTCACCACAATCCTTACTAAAGAGATTGATAAGAGTAGGTAGAGGAGAATTTTCCAAAAGAAAAGTCTTAAGGGTTTTTCATTAAAAATGTCAAGTCTAGCTAAAACCCTGCATATAGGTTCTATTTATACATGATGGCAAATTTGTAAATAAAATGACTAAAAGGATGCCCTGGTAGTATTCTTGTAAATACAAAATAAACATGAGGGTAATCTAGAAAAAATACAATAAAAAGGAAGTCTAAATAATATAAGTAAAAATAAATGACCAAATGATGTCTAGGTAAGGAGTAGACGAGCTAAGCTTCAGCATTTGGTTGGGTCGATACCCTGAGTCTTATTATCATCCCCTTCTAGAAAAAATTTCAACCTAAAACTTAGTAAGTGTTTACTCCAACTTCCACCTAGATAAAAAACAAATCTATAAGAGCGAAATAAAAATAAAAATAAACTACAATAGCTCAACTTAATGATCAAAGCAAACACAGTGCGGTGCTCCTTCCACTCATCATGAGCATGATCAATCAAGCTCTTCATTAGGTACCCTTCCTTCCACTCATCATGTACCCTGTTAATTACCCTTAAGTAACTCCAATAGCTATTAGTTACGGGGAATAGCACAACTTTAGGCTCAATCATGATGTGAGCTTAGGGAATTTGGAATTGTAAGACTTGAAATTCTTACTCAACCTCAAGTACTTCATTTTCAATAGTTATTACCTCATCCACTTCCTCATAACATGTTTCTTCTTTGGTTACCATAGAGGGTGTAACAACTCCTTCATTGACTTCCTCTTTGATGGCCTCTTCACAAGTTTTTCTTTCAGTTCACCATCTCTCTTCTAAAGTCTTAACAATTTTTAAGTTGTCTTCTAGACTAGTTGGGGATATAGGATGGAGCATAACTCGTTCTTTGTCATAGAAGGAATAAGTATTCTTCAAGGGCGTGTAGCTCATTTTGTGATTTGTTTTCCATAAAGAATCTAAACACATATAGCAATTTTCAATGTTAACAATATCAAATAAAACTTCATCTTGAAATTTTCCAATGGAGAAGGTTATTCTTACTTGCTTTGTCACTCGAATCACATCGTCATTACAAAGAAAGTCATATGAATTTGAGTGGTCAGTAATTTCATAACCTAATCTCCCAATAATAATTTCAGAGATAAAGTTCACAGAATAGTGATTGATCCGAATTAATATAATGCCCCGTTTAGGTATCCCCTTTAAGTAAAATTTATTTGTTACCATATTGCAAAAGTTTTGCTTTCTTGTTGACTTCGTAATAACAATCAACATAGCAATCAAACCTAGTAGCCAATTTCGTCTTATTGACCATTACATGAAGTTACACAAGCATACATGCCCACAATTTCGGTAGCTTTGGAGGACAATAGTGTGGTAATGATTATACATGCAACATGACGTAATTCTTGGAAATGGGCAATATTTGCTCTTTATATGTGTCTTTGTTACAGCAGTATATACAACATAAATAAACAGAGCAACATTCACACAACGACCAGCTTGTCTCTACTGCACCTTCTCATACTCGATAACACGCTTACACTGTCCACTAGCTAAGCTCGGTAATTGACAATACACGTCCATGGTTGCATAATGCTTGGCACATGCACAATAGCACACACAATCTCGGCTCGGCAATTAAAATGGCAAAAGTAGCAGTTCTTGTTAGAATAGTAACTCGACAACTTTTAATAATAGTTCAGTTGTCTCAGTTTGTCAATCGCTTGGATCAGCACACGTGTAAATAAGGACAACTCGAAAATTTCTTATAGCGAACAGCTCTCATACTACTACGACCAAATTCAGCTCGGCAACTGAGCACTCCCACAACAAGCTCAAATGCTAAATAGAATAGCTCGACACTTTTGAGTTGCAGTAGTTTAAAGCTTGGACAATGACTGCAATTCAACTCGACAACTTGTAATGTAGCAACGCGGACTTCCACTCAGCTTAGAAGCTTCTCCATCACATTCACAACAGTTTGGCTCTGCACTTAAATAAGCTAGGTAAAACAAGGAAAACAGTAGCTCTGTATGGCCTTTCTTCGCAGCAGCTCGGTTTCAACAATGTGATGTACTTTCGCAACAGCTCAGATAGCTTGGCTTCGGAACATTTGTGGCTAAGTAAGAAACAATAACTCAGTATAATCTTGCTCCTTCTCACACGGCTCGGCACGTCGGATTGCAGCAGCTTGGAGCTCGGACAACAACTACAATTCGGCTCGGCAAAATAGTTTACTTGCAGCAGCTCGGACTTGCAAGTAGTCAGCACGTACACGCAGCGGCCTGGCACTTGCTTGGTAATGTTGGGAGTATGACGGTTCAGCTCGATTCACACACCACAACTTGGTTTCAAACGCGCGCAATAGTACAGTAATCCACTACTGCTCAGTAATTCTTAAAGAATGGCTAGTATAACCTAGCTCGAAAATTAAGCAAAATAGCTCTGCATCAACTACTTTAATACAGCAACTCAGTAACTTGACTCCTTACCAACATTTGGTTATGTTTGGTACAGCAGTAGCTATGGTCGCAGCCACACATAATAACTCGGCAAAGTCACTCAGCTAGGCACTTCGGATTATGGAGGTTCGGCATGGCCTTTACACGCAAGAGCACGGCGTGAGTCCACCTCAAGTCAGCTCAATTTGGCACTTTACTTGTAGTTCAGCTTGGAAGAGTTCACTTCGGCAGTTCGGACTAGATAATCCAATCGCTCATTCAAGTCGACAAGTAAGGATTTATCAACAGACTTGGATTAACAGTTTGGCAATATCAAATATCTTAGCTCGGTATTTAAAGTAGCTCGAAGACTTGGATTAAAATAGTTCGGCAATCCCCTTCACTGTCAAGTCCACGGCTCGACCCTTATAGTTCAACTTGGCATTTCGTGAAACAGCTCGAATACGTACTTCCTTAGTTTAGTTCGAACAGTAGTACTTTAGCTCAACAATTCGTGAAATTCATCAGCTTGAGCTTCACTCCAGATAACTCATTCACGTATTGCAGTTTGGATACCGCAACAATTTAGCTCGGCATGCTAATGATCAAAACAGTACGGCAAGCACTTGGTCACAGCAGCTCGGCAACAATTCAGTTCGATGCACAACTTAACAACAGTTCGGTAATCGACCAGACGCGCAGCATTTCAGCTCGGCTTTCGAATTACAGCACTGACTAATCTGCTCGGATCTTGTGGGAGCTCAGCAATCTCGTAATATGTACAGCTCCGTATACGCACTATTCAGTTCGACAAATAACTAGGCTCCGGCTTGAAGTAACATTGCTCGGACCGCACTACGGTTGACACTTCACCGACAAAACAACTCGTCATTCACTTTGAATTTCAGTAGCTCTGTGCTCGGACACTTCAATTTCAACTTGGTTACAATTCACCTCAGCTCTGACCTACAATCTTTGGTGTGCTTATAAGTTTAGTTATCACTGGGATTTACCGTGGCAAATTTAAACTAAAATGGGTCTTCTGAAATATCGAAAAAATTAGAGAGAAATGGTCCAAAGAGGAACAAGAGTAGCTGACGTGAAATTGCTCGAAAGATGTGACTCACCGATGAATACAATACGACTTGACACCTCACTTAATATGATGCACAAGTTGATGTTAAGGTCCATCCACCATGGATCCTAAGCTACTCGGCAAGATTAGATAAGAGTGTATCAAAGATAGACTTGTCTCATAAGAACAAAATATTCAATCTTAATTGTAAGTTATATGCGACTTATAAGGGAAATGACTATTTATAGTAAGTCCTAAGAATAACATTACAATAAAGAAATTACAAGAAAATATATACAAAAAGAGGATTCTTAGTATATACGAAAAAAGTTAAAAAAGACCAAAGACAAAAATGGAAAGATAGTACAATGTCAAGTGAAGTGGACAGGTCGCAATGTAACATTAGTTCCGTACGAAGATTCTCTGAATATAGCAAGTGAGAGGGATCAAGATGTTACAGCAATAAAGGGGCTGGGATGAGAGAAATGATAGCATGCCGAGAGAAAACTATTAGACCAATAAGTGAGTCTCTCGTCACTTGTTAGTTGGTAGGAACCTCTCGACAGTAGTAAGTCGGATTACTTAGCATAGGGTCCATGGTAAGGGAATGGTCAGAAACATCATTACCAAAGGTATAGATCAACGTATAATAATGTGGGGAACTCAAGAAGTTCAGCCACATTCCTTCGATGTAAAGTTTTTCGTCATTAGCAGGTTGTTGAGAGAGGATTCTTTAGGTGAGGGATTGGAGTCCTCGGAGCCGTGCGCGAGTAATGAGATCGATAGTCGGTAGTTCATCAGTTACCTGAGGTTACTAAAGATTTGCTCTCAAATCTTAGTCTTCGTATTTTTTTAGCACATAAGGGGTCAGATCGGCGACGTTGAATGTAGTAGACACACCAAAATCTTCAGGTAGCTTAATCTCATAGGTGTTATAATTAATGTGCCTCAAGATCCTATAGGATCCATTCATTCTGGAAGATAGTTTGTTTGTCCTTTTGCTAAGAAAGTATTCCTTGCTAAGATGGACCTAGACAAGATCCCCAAGGGTATAAACGACTCGCTTCCTTCCACGATTTCTCACTTCCTTTTATCAGGCTATAGTTTTGGCCAAATGCTTGGCAATCTTCTGATGTAACCTTTGGAACTCCTTGGTACACTGTAGGTTGGATTGACTTTCCCCTTATGTAGTCAGATTGTTGATTAAATCTAAGGGTAAGCTCGGGTTAAGTCCATAAACAACCTCAAATAGTGATGTTCCAATTGAGTTATGAGTTAGACGATTGTAGGTAAATTCAATGATGGGTAGACATAAATCCCAGTCACGAGAGTTCTTTCCAATAGTAGCACGCAGTAGGTTACTAACGGTATTGTTCACTACTTCGGTTTGGCTGTTTATCTAGGGGTGACAAGAGGTCTTGAATAGGAGCTTAGTGTCGAGCTTCCTCCATAGGGTCTTCCAAAAGAAGCTCATGAATTTCGAATCACGATCGAACTTAATACTTCTCAAGACTCCATTTAGTCGTACAATTTCCTGTAAAAAGAGGTTAGCGATGAATAAAGCATTATTAGTTCTGTGGCAAGGAATGAAGTGGCCTATCTTACTGAACTGATCGACCACTACCATGATTGAGTCGTATCTTCTCGGTGTGTGGGGAAGGTCGAACATAAAATCCATGCTTAGATCTGTCCATGGCCGCTCTGGAATTAGTAGTGGTGTATATTCTCCATAAGGCTCTCTCTTCCCCTTTGCATATTTACAAACCTCGCACCTCTTAAGTATTCGGTACACATCCTTCATCATCCCAGGCCAGTAAAAATACTCCTTCAATATCTCGATTTTCCCCAAAATGGCCTATTAGACCCCTGGCATGAGCTTCTTGAATGAGTAGCTCCTTTGCAGAACCACTTGGTACGGACATTCGCTTGCCCTTCATTAAGAACCCCTCACTCAAGTAAAACCCTTCCGTAGCTCCTCTAGCATTGCATTGGAGTTACTAAAGGCCCAAAAATGTGGGTTATGCTCATACCGATTAGATAAAGTGCTAAATCCAAGTACCTTAGCTTGTAACGTTGTGATAAGGGTTTAATGACGAAAAAGTGCATCAGCCATTGTGTTGGTGCTTCCCTTCTTATATATGATGACATAGCAAAAAGTCTTCAAAAACTTGACCTACTTGGCATGACGCTGAGAAAGCTTATGTTGCCTGCGAAGATGCTTAAGAGATGAAATAGATAATGCCGCCAATTTTGAAGTATATAGACAAGGGCATAGAACGCCTTGTCATAGGCTAAGTAATTTAGGACAGCACCTCGGAGTTTTTCACTAAAGTAGGCAATGGGTCGGTGCTCCTGCATAAGGACAGCACCAATGCTAACACCAAACGCATCACATTTAACCTCAAAAACCTTCTCGAAATCTAGTAGGGTGAGTATTAGAGCAGATGTCAACTTAGACTTCACATCTTCAAAACTCCTCTAGGCCTTTTCTGTCCATCTAAACTCAACATTCTTCTTGGTCAATACAATTAACGGCGCAGTTATGGAACTAAAGTTCCGAATAAATCTCCAATAGAACGAAGCTAGACCATAGAAGCTCCTGACTTCAAAAATACTAGGCGGTGTAGGCCCTTCATTAATAGCTTTAAATTTTTCCTCATCAACTAGAACTCCCCTCCATGAAATGACATATCCAAAGAATACGATCTCATTTTGACAGAACATACATTTCTTCAGGTTACTGAATAATTTCTTGGTACGGAGTATGTTAAACACCAATCTCAAATATTCGACATGAACGAGGAGGTTGATACTATAGATCAAAATATCATCAAAATAAACCACAACGCATTTGCCGATCAATGATCTGAGTACATGATTCATTAGTGCATAAACGTACTCAACACATTAGCTAGGCCAAATGGCATCACCAACCATTCGACTAGGTGATCCCTTGTCTTGAAGGTCGTCTTCCATTCATTCCCAGTGTAAGCCCCAAAGTTAAGCCAAGTAACCATAGAATTGAGTTTAGAACCCAAGGTTTAGGGCGATCGGCTAAAGGATCCAATCGCACCCTAATTATAAATTATTGAGAGAAATATTAGTAAAAATGATCCCGTAAACTTAAATTTAAGAAAATAAATAGTAAAATAGGAGACTATAAAATTTTCAAATTTTAAGCATAATAATTGCTAATTACCGAAAAGGCAAAAAGTGTAATCTAATAACTAATAAATTACTAGAGATAGATTATATGTATACAAAAAATTTTAGAATGACCAAAATAATATTTAGGAATGTTCACATGTACCCCACATGTATTTACGTGTACATAAAAATACGCGTAATTACCGAAATTGGCCGAAAACTAAGCAAATAATTAAAGAAAAATATAAAATAATTATGGAAAAATAAAAAAAAAATCAGAAGATGATAAGCTGAACCAAGATTAGGTCATGGCAGGTTCAAATCAGAAAAAGAAAAATTATCCAATGAGAATTAGACAAACAAAAAAAGCCAAAAATCAAGGAATTGGGGCAAAGTCTTATCAAATTAATGCATATTAATTACTATAATCGTCTATAAATAAGGGAAAAATTTCCAGAAGTCATTTGGTCAGTTTAGGATCTGAGAAAAATTAAAACACTGAAAAATTCGGGAGAAAATCTAGAAAATAAAAAAAAATAAGAAAAACTGTGCAATTAGGGATTTTAAAGGGAACCCCCACCAGACGAGCAGCTGGAAGTGGACGGCCACCACCACCACATAGTGGTGGCAGCGCCCAGGCCGGCCGACAAGGCCACGGCGGCCCGCGGTGGCCGGAGCCACCCAAATCGGTGAGTCCGATTTCCAGCTCGATTCTTGTGTAATTTTGTAAAAATAGTAAATATGATTAGAAAATTATGAATTTTGTTATTTTAAGATATTTTTTTATGTAGTTTGTAGGAAAAATATTATTTTGATGAAATTATGTCCCGTAATATATGGTCCCTAAGAAATCGTGCAAAACCGAGCACATTTCGGTTTAGAAATAAATGACCTTAGGAGTGTAGTTTCAAGCCCAAAATTTTTGTGTAGATTACTTAGATGATATAGAACAGTGCTATGAATCCCATTTTCAAAAATTAATTTTTGAAATTTTTAGATAATTTTTAGGCCTTAAAATGAGGCATAAAATGGGTAATTTGGAGTTAATTAGGTGATTAGGATATTAATTACTGACTTAGTGAATAAGTAGATGTTTTAGGATGTTAAAATCTGATGGAGTATGATACTTGTAGCAATTAAAGTGTTAGATGTAATTACTAGGTTAATTATGTAGTAAATAAGTAATATGGAAAAATAGTACATTTTAAGATAATTTTGTAAATTAGGGTAATTAGGAGTAAAATCTGATTTAGGATGAATTTAGACATTTTCAAATGATAATTGATGTTTAGAGATGATAATTAGAGTGATAGAAATATTAGAAGTGTAATATATACATAAAAGGTAATAATACACAATAGGTAATTATTGGAAATATAATAAATAGGAAATATTATAATAAAGATTGATATTGTGATAATAATAAAAACGTACAATAAATCTGATGGGAAACTTAAATTTATGTAATTATATGAAAAATGTAAAAATTTCTCACATTAGGAGTAAATTCGGTATACAAATAAGGATTTAAGTGTACCGGATGGACTAAAATACTAATTAGAGGTAATGATGGTATTTAGGAGATCGGGAAGTAATGTGATTAATTTCACATTATGGGTTGAAACGGATTTCTAAGGTTGGAATCTAAAACATTACTTTAAAATCGAACTAAAAACCTAATTTAGAAATCGATGCGAAAACCGAACCTGAACCTAACCCCAAACCTAGAATAATTATAAAAGACTTAATATCTAGATAATTAGGCATATTAAACCTTAAACAAAACCTAACAATAAGCGTTATATGATAAAATGAACTTAGAATATTTATATGAAAAGCTGAAACCACGTTCGTGTTATAGGGATGATTGGCGATGGCCTGAACAAATCGGACCTCGAGTGAGTAAGCGAAGAGTCGAGGTAAGTTGGGATTAATATGATGCTGTATTTTGGAAGCTTAAGATTATGCTTGGTTGTGCTTGTTAGATAGTTTAATGTGTGCATGTGCTTGATTATAAGGTGATGCTATGATTCTATTTGTTGCTCTGGCACATATTGTATGAATTGTATGTAATGATTGATCACCGTAAATTGGACTTAATTAAATATACGACCAGTAATCATAATTGAACATGCACGGCAACCCGTTAGGGGACTTAAGACTCTCCGGCCAAATACCAACCCCTTCGGAAGGGATAGCGCAGGATTGTAAAATGGTCCCTTCTTCATCCTCAGTCGAACTAAGTGACAGGAGAGGAGATCGTGGTGAAGGTGAAGGCAATGGTTCGAAGGTAGTCGCAGGAGAAGCAAGGTCTCCATTACACAAGCCTGGGTTTGGTCGTGAGCTGTTGCATTAACGGCAACTCCTCAACCTGGATTAGAGCTGGCGCAATTTCTCTAATCTCACGACGGACCGGACAACGTCGTGCGATGGCATTTACTTGCACATGCATTGCATCTACTAAGTGATTGAAAACTTTGTTGTGTTCCTGGTATAGTTTTAAGTCCTCCGTCCCTACTTACTGAGCTGTGGTTGCTCACATCCCTATAGACATCGTGCAGGTGTTGGCTAAGAAGCGGCAAACAACTACTCTGAAGCTAGCAACTGCTGGATCTTGGGGAGTAAGGAAAAATGTTGAAGAATGAACATATATATTTTTAAGATTTAAGCTTTTACTTTAAAACTTTTCATTTTTGAATAATGTAATAACTAGGAAATATATTACGGAGAAATATTGTAAACTTTAACTACAATAACTGAATTATAACATATAAATATAATTCCTCACTTTTAAAGGTAAATGATTTGGTTAAATTACAAATTGTCTATTTCAAAGCGGGTTAGTTGTGGACGCCTTGTGTAGATCAGGTCTAAGATAGCGGTTGTAAGGCCAACTTCTATCTTAGGATGGTTTATATGGTGGGGCTGTTACGACTCTGCCGCTTCGGGGCGTGACACCCAGGTCTCATTTGTATCCAGTAGTAGCCACTGTTCAAGTCAATCTTAGAAAAGATACATGTGCCATGTAACTCGTCAAGCATATCATCAAGCCATGGAATCGGATATCAATATTTGATAGTGATCTTATTGATAGCTTAGTTGTTAATATACATTCACCACATTCCATCCTTTTTCATCACGAGCACAATAGGTATAGTACAAAGACTCATGCTCTTACGAACATATCTGTGATTCATCAACTCATCCACTTGTTTCTTTAGTTTAGCTACTTGCTTTGGATTGAGCTTGTAAGTGGGTTAGTTTGGTAAGGCAACACTTAGTTGGAGGTCGATGCAATGCTCTATACTTCTCAAGGGAGGTATACCTTTTGGCATCTCAATAGGGAATAGGTTGGCAAATTCCTGAAGTAGCTACTGCACTTCGGCAGGTAAGTTCTTGGCCTTTCTAACCTCCAAGAATCTCCTAACAAAAAGGAGCACATAGTCTTTGGCCTTAACTTCTTGTACAAACTAAGCTTAGGAAATCACTAAGGACTTCCACTGTAAAGATCTAGAAACCTTTTCTTGGGCTTTTTGCACTTCCTTAGGATTCATGGGTGTCAATATAGTTTTCTTCTGATCCTTCCGGAACACATAGGTGTTTTTATACCTATCGTGTAACACTCTCAAATCAAATAGCCATGGTTGGTTGAGTAATATGTGAGAAGCACACATGGGAAGGATATCACATAGCACCTCGTCCCTGTACCTATCACCAATGGCAATTGGTACTCTAACTTGCTTGGCAATGTATAGTCCTTTCTTGTTCAACTAGTGAATCTTGTATAGCTTGGGGTGTGGAAAGGTTGGCAATTTCATAGCCTTGACTACCCCTTGTACGATGACATTGGTACAGCTCTCTCCACTAATGATCACAGTGCATAGTTTATCATTCACCCGGCAATTTGTATGGAAGAGGTTCTCTCTTTACTCATTTTTGTTAGCTACAAAAACATTGAGAGATCAATGAGCAACAAAGCAATACTCGGCTTTGCCCTTAAGAGGTATCTTTGCCTTCAAGAGGTATCTCAGCATTAGGGTCTTCTTGAAATTCTTTCAGCATCGGATTGGTTGCACTTCTTCCTCTCCTTTACTCATACTTGCTACTTCAAACTAAGGCCTATCTCTCTTAATGGTCATGACTTGGCAGTTCGGACATTGATTAGCCATGTATCCATAGCCAAGGCATTTGAAACATTTGATTTCTCGGGTTTTCCTTCCTGAACTCTAACCTAGATCTCTTTGGATCTCAAGCTCCTTTGTTTTGCTCTTCCCTTGGCCTTCTTTTAGTCGGCTGGGCATTTGACTTTGGCGTTCCACTTCGAAATTGTTTGATGCTCTGTTATTCCCTAGTTGGCTTAGCAGGCCACTCCTATTCAGCAATATTGTTTGGTTACTCGACATCCGACTAACTTGGTTTCATCGTTGCTTTTCGACTCTTTGGGCCACATGGATGGTTTCATCCAGAGTTATGAGGTTCTGCAGTTCCACAATGTTACTAATCTCATCCCCTAGTCTAGAGATGAATCGTGCTATAGTTCGTATCTCAGGTTTGTCGACATCGCACCATATCGTGAGCGATTGGAACTCTCAAACATAGTCATTTACGGATCTATTACCTTACCTCAAGTCTTGGAGTCATTGGAAAGTGTCTTGTTTGTAATGTTCAGGAATGAACTTACTTCTCAAAAGTCTCTTCATCTCGTTCCATGTTCGGATTTCACGTCGAGCCTTCAGGCAAACATTCTATAGTTTCTTTCACTACATTACTACATACCTAGAAAATTCTAATGCGGCCACTCGAATTTGGACAGCATCTTCATAATCGTAGAAGCTAAACATCTTTTCGATCTTCTTTTCCCAATCTAGATAGTCATCAGTACTACTAGACCTGTTGAAGCTCGGAATTTGTACCTTAAGATGTTCAGCACCCCTTGGCACCCTAAACTCATGCTCATCAATCCCAACATACTGGTCTTTTTCTTCTTCGTACTCTTCCACTTCATCCAATTCCAACCTCCTTCTCGTGACTCTATCTATACGTGGTAGTGGTTCTTAGTTCACTACAAAGGCTTCCGGAGTTCACTCATTCATCTGCCTTTTCAACCTATCTCTCATCTCTTGGCCCTGCTCAACAACTCTCTTACGCAATCTGGCCTTTGGTATTTTGTTTATTGAAACAGCTAAGTTGGCTACAATAGTAATAAGGTCTTATATCTGTTCATCAGTAGAACCTGGTGTTTGTTGAGTAACTTGACCACAACCATGAGCATCACTCTCGGCATCATTAATCTCTGCCTATACACTAAGGTTCAACATCCTCAACCTAAAGCTTCAATAAATACACTTTACACGGATGCCTACAACATACATAAGTATTTTGAACAGCAGATTGACTATCACTTTACAACTTTTAGTCTCAACCTCAAGCTCTAATATTAGGATTATATAGTATACCTAAGAGCTTAGTTATCATTAGGACTTATTATGGCAAATCTAAACTAAAATGGGTCTTCTGAA
Source organism: Lumnitzera littorea (assembly GCA_024138015.1). NCBI lineage: Eukaryota > Viridiplantae > Streptophyta > Magnoliopsida > Myrtales > Combretaceae > Lumnitzera > Lumnitzera littorea. The sequence goes on along the minus strand of JAMXBB010000004.1, from coordinate 109,987,487 downwards.
ATATTGAAGAAATTAGAGGGAAATGGTCTATAAGCAAACAAGAGTAACCGACGTAAAGTTGCTCGGAAGATGTGATTTACCAACGAATATAATACAACACAACTTGACACCTCACTAGATATGACATACAAGTTGATGTTAAGGTCCACCCGCCACTAATCTTAAGTTACTCGGTAAGATTAGATAAGAGCGTATCAAAGATGGACTTGGAGAGGGTTGTCTCATAAAAATAGAATATTCAATCTTAATTGTAAGTTATCTACAACTTATAAGGGAAAGAGACTATTTATAGTAAGTCCCAAGGGTAACATTACAAATAAAGAAATTACAAGAAAGTATATACAAAAAGGGGATTCCTAGTATATACAAAAAAGGGTATGGAAATGTAATACAATGTCAAGTGAGGTGAATAGGTAGCAGTGCAACATTGGTCTCATACAAAGATTCTCTAAACACAGCAGGCAAGAAGGATCAAGGTGTTAGGGCAATAAAGGGGTTGGGACAAGAGAAATGATAGTATGCCGAGAGAAAACTACTCGACGAGTAAGTGAGTCTCTCGTCACTTGGTAAGAACCTCTTTGCAGTAATTGGTCGAATTACTCAATACAGGGTTCATGGTAAGGGAATGGTCAACAATATTACTACTGAAGGTATAGATCAATGTATAACAACACGGAGAGCTTAAGGAGTTCAACTACATTCCTTCAATGTAAAGTTTCTTGCCATTAGTAGGTTACCAAGAGAGGATTCTTCGGGTGAGGGATTAGAGTCCTTGAAGCTGTACGCAAGTAATGGGACCGATGGATAGTAGTTCATTAACCTCGGCTTCACTCAATTTACCTCGAATGCTCATATAGGATTAACAAAACAACTCAGCTAATGCAATTAGCTAAGTACAATAAATCATCTCGGCAGTAGTTCACAACAGTACCTACACAATAGTTACTAATACACCAACACAGATTATAGCCATAATTTCACCACCATAGCCACCACTTGCGTGAACAAACACCATTGCACTAACAGGCCAACACACACTACTGTACAAGTCACTACCACCATTGTCACAGTATATAGCAACTCTCGATACCTAGTGCAGCATGAACTCACATCACCACTCATCTGTACTCTATAGCTTAGCTTCAAACACACATAGTACTAAAAAAAACCACCATCAACACAGTTTTGGCGATTGACATTCACAAACCTTTAAACTCTATTACTACTCTCACTCTTTTGTAGCCCCAAACTCCACTTCTTTGTTATTGTAGCAACATAACTTCCAAATGAACACCTTTAGTCCACGATCGAACACCCAAATCACAATTTTTTAGTACCTAATTCTAAACCCATACGACTCTCAAACTACACACCAATTTGCAGCTACTAGCACACAATTCACATTAACGAGCTTTACTCTTTGGGTTCACTTCCATCAAGCAACACACTTGCCCATCTTTACCGATTGCAACCATGACACTAATTGTACACTGAGATTTCAAACACAACAATACCTACTGTTGCTACCTACTTACTTAACACTAAATGACCATTACCTATACAAATTTCGATCAACAATTCAAGTGCCAACCACCCACTTCACAACTTACTCTAACCTACGAGAGTAGTAGCACTAGAGACAATGGAGCTATAGTATGACAGTAGAAACTCTAACCAGCAATACCTAAAGCAATATTCGAGTGCTTGGGCTAAAGCCTTTGTGACTCTCAAGATTACTCACTTGCAATTTCAAAACCCTAAGTTACGGTCTTCGTGTATCTGTCACAATACAGTAAATATACTTACTGTGAAGTTTAAGAAACCCTAACAAAGGCCTTTACACGTCCTTCGGTACTTTCTTTTCCAGTCAAAAGAAAATGTCACAACGAAGTGACATATCCCCTAATCTTAATTCTTTGGTAAATAAACTCTTAGTGTTACAACAAAACCAACGAATAGGCACTATCTCAAATATAAAACAATAACTCCAACACATTCACTATAGTAGCTACAAGAGGAACACAACAACCACCTACAGTACATGAACAAAACTTTACAAAACCTAACACACTCCTTTGTCAGAATCGCGCTTTGATACTAGCAAAGTTGATACATCTTTAGAGTTATCTAGCTAGATATGATGTATCAATAAAATCTAATACGGCCTAAGACTCGCTAGATATGACATATCGGTCCGAATGATAGGGTTGCTCGCTACAATCCTCGCTCAAGGAATTGATAAGAGTAGGTAAAGGAGAGTTTTCTAAGAGAAAATTTTTAAGGGTTTTTCATTAAAAATGTCAAGTCTAGCTAAAACCCTATACATGAGTTCTATTTATACATAATGACAAACTTGTAAATAAAATGACTAAAAGGATGCTTTAGTGGCATTCCTATAAATAAAAAATAAACATGAGGGTAATCTAAAAAATATATAATGAAAAAGAAGTCTAAATAACATAAGCAAAAATAAATAACTAAATAAGATGTCCAGGTAAGGAGTGGACAAGTTGGGCTTCAGCATTTGGTTGAGTTGGTACCCCGAGTCCTATTAGAAAGTGTCATCGAATTGTGGCTTCTAGCATGTTTCAAGATGATCACTAGGTTGAGTACAACAGTAATGAACCAAATCTTACACCTAAGAAGGGGAAAGAACTATACTAATTGGAAGGTTTCGTAATGAAGACATTGTGTGTTTAGGGGGGCGGGGGAATATTATAATATCCCATGTGATTATAATGCCGTATGCATGGTGGGAAAGGATTTTTATTAGTATACAAGGCCAGCGTTGTCAAATTCAGACTGGACGATTGATTTGGGCATGTGAGAGGATAAAAAATTAAAGGGAAAACCGGGTTTGATTGAAAATTGAACAAGAATGGAACCTAAATCGAACTGAGTTGACTTATAGGAGATAACCTGGTTTCGACAACACTATATAAGCCTAATGTAGTGAATGTTACGTTAATATTAACTAAAAATTTTTCAATTAAATAATTGAAAAAGGTCCTTTAATATTTATTGGCTACTTTTACATTAGCTCGTTATATCTCTTTAGCTAAAACCTTACAATGGATTTTAGATAGTGGCCAAATATCTTTGGCTTTTGCTAAGTCTAATTCAATTTATATATAATAAATAATCTAAAGCCATCAATTTTCTTTTCTTTTTTTTTCTTTTTATTTTGTATGTGGTTCTTTTTGTATTTATACCATCACATGGCACTTCCTCTCTTGTAACCTTTTAAATGTTTTACTTCACCTACAATGTTTTTTCTTGAAGTCACTGTATTATTTGTTTTGTGTACTCTTTTGTTCAAAAACAAAGAAATTTTATGAATATATAGAAATTCTTTTATGTAATTAAGTAGGCTAGTTCGAACAAGCGACCTTAACAAATGCAAAAGAGTTACGTTAGAGCTAGATATAATTGATTAATTTGAACTAATTGTTAGATGTATGAGGGTTTGTAGTTAGAAAACAAACAAGGTAAAATTTATTAATTTCTTCATGTGCATTTGTATAACACTCAGGAAAAGCTAAAATACAAAGGAAATAAAATTAAGAAATAATAAGAAAAAAGGGTGTTTTATTGATAATTGAAGATAAATTAAATAATAAAAGAACTACGGGCATGTTGGGAATGCTAAAAAGTTCCTAACCTAGGTTTACAACAAAACACCTCTCTTTATCCAAAAGACTCATTCATTATGTTAAGAACAAAGCAATCTCAAAGTGAGCAACACACACCTTAATGGTAAGGTAAGAATTCCTAAGATCTATTTGAATCATTAAATAATTGTATTAATTGTTGCTTTTTCGTCAATTCAAGAGAAGAGTTTTAGCAGTGGGATTATCGCACAAGAGTAAGTGCAACCATAGATTTCCTAATGGTAAGAGATTTGAAATTATTGTGAAGAATATGATTAAATTTGAAAATTAGCACTATTCTTGAAGGTATAAATAGTGGATTTTGGTGAAGGATTTTAAAGGAACTCTCTTTCTCTCTCTAGGGTTCAACGTTGCAAGGTAATGTCATCCTTCTCTCATAATCTTGGTCTTTTGTAAATTTATGATTTTGATGGTTATAAGAAGTTATGAAGTCGAGAATTTTTGTTTTGGAGTAGTAATTGGTAGTATCATGGGTTGTGGATTCATTTGGAGGTTGAAACTAAGGTTGAGGAATGTTGTTCTTAGAGAAAAAAGATAAAAAGCACCGTACGACACGAACATGGCTGGAGCTACAGGTATGGTCCCAAACCATGTTCCTCTCGTAAATTTTAAAAAACGCAAGAAATTTGAGAATTTAAGATTTGAGGATCACGATCAAGGTACATGGTCATGATCTATGATTGTAAAGTTATAAAGGGGAACACGGCTAAGGTATACAGCCGTGGTGAAGAGCATGATCTAGATTGTTATTGAATGCTAACCTAGGGCTTAGTCCCTTCTATTGCCATGTTCTTTCATCCTAATTTGGCCTAGGGTTCTAGTCTAAAACCCTTAAGAAGCCTATAGTAAGTTATAGACTGCTATTGAAACAACTTTTATTCGTCTTTTTGTTACAAATTATTTTTCCAAGATAGAATCAATTAAATTCTTCACTTAGACTCTGAGTACATGACATTATGTGTTGTTTGTGCTTGCTAGCTAGTTTATATACTCGTATAAGAACTCAAATGATTAATAACTTATTTGGCTTAAAAATTGCTTATTGCTTATGTGTGGCTTGCCTACACTCCCAAAGTGGTAGATCCCTAAGGAGCAACTCTAATGATCCTTGCGATGCGTTTTTCCTTAGGGCATCTCACTTGAAAATGATCTTGTTAGATTTAGATTGTTTAGATGAGGCTCGTAGTGGTATGGCTAATGTTAGGTTGCTTTAAGTGGGGCCCTTAGTAGCACACCTAACATAGGATTAAAGGGGCTCGAAAAGACACACTTACCATTAGAATGTCAAGTTCGTTCATACTATGACAGGGATTATGAGGGCCTCCATTGTGAAATGTATGATTAGTTGATTTAAAGATAATTAAACTATCGTACATGATTTACTCGTTTGCATTTAAGTGTATGTGTTTATACTATATATGATTGCTCATGTGTATGTGGTTGTGTGTTACATGTTGAGCTTCGACTCTCTCTTCTTTTTCCTATAGTTGTAGGTTAAAATGTTAGTTATGAAGATTCTACTAGTTACAGTTATTCAACTAATTATGAGGGTTATCACAATTACAAGGATTTAGGGAATAGTTATTATCAAGAAGACCCTTATGTTGATAGTTATTATTACTATGATGATTATTGTCGGTTTTAAGAGTTAGTGAACAGATGTTGATTTAATATTTTTTTTCTAAGGGGATGATTAATTTTATTATCATGTTATATTAAGGAAACCGTCAAATGTTGAAGTGATTTGCTTACAGTTTATTACATATCAAGCCTAAGGGTAGTAACAATCGTGCCATATAAACCAATCTAAGCTATAAGGTATCTTCCTTAATTGCAAACATAAGTATAGTCTACATAAGATGAATGACGACTCAACTAGCTTTAAAGCAGTTTAATGGGTACCTATAATATATAATACCTATAGAGTAACAGTTTATAAAATATATATTCATATATCTAAAGATAGTTTAGATTCTTTACATAGCCTTATATACATAAGAAGTTTAAGAGTTTTCAAAAGATATATACATCTCCACAAGAGGACTTCCTTACATACTATAAATATATCTGTGAGTCGACAAAGACTATAAGGCCTCTCAAGAAGACCTTATAATCTTTCCACAAAAGTAACTTGAACATTTATTCATTCCTTAGACTTTGACACCTGACTTCCCAACTCATTGGAATTAACCTACGGACAACTATAATGAAGCATCTTTGAGTGTTACACAACACCTACAAAACAATCTATTGGGACATGAGCTCAACTGGCTCAATAAGAAGGGATGGAGTCATAAAAATATTTTTAAAAATATGGTTATTCAATTATTAATTAAATGTAAATGTAACATACAAATGGTAGATCATCCTACAATGTTTAACCGATCCGTTATAAAGTTAGAGAAATTTCGTTCACTTTAACCTAGATTTTGAGGAGTTTCAATATGATATTATTAGATTAAATTCTTGTTTGTATATTAGATAACACTCTCCTACTTAGACAACATTCAAAATACAATTTCCAACCTTGTCGTAACCCCTTCTCCTATCACTTAATTTAACTAAGGGTGAGAAAAGGACCATTTCTGTTATTTTCATCAAAGTATCGGTATTTAGTTTGATAACCTAATCGTTATCCCCTATTAGGTTATCATGAATGTTAGATTAGATCTTTAGTTAACTCAAGATCAGTCTAGATTTTAAGGTGAGTAACCAAGCTCATACACACTAGACATGATATATTGAAACAAAAAACAGCACTTAGAGTTTAATTCCTAATCATCAATCAATATCATAAGCATACACATAGTATGTACACAAACAATTTTTGCCACAATCACAAACCAGTACTTTTAGTTCTCCAAGTATCTTGATATGATACTTCAACGTGCTAATAAAGCATTGATCTCAACTTATTTAGATAGAATGTCACATGCTTCTATATGTCGCATTTATGGTCTTAGTTAATAATCCCTAAAAAGTAATATACAACTTCAGTTTTAAATTTACATATGAAGTAAGAACTTATTTTTATTATTAAATATGTTTACATTCTACTATAAGTAGGTTCTTTAGTTATTGAGTTAATTTTAATTGACTTGAGATAGATTCTAACTTAGTTTTTTACTGAAATTCTAACTCACTACCCTAAAGTAGGTTTGTACTTAAAAATTCTTAACTTACATCCTGATTTCAAAATAGTCATAAAGTTATAGTATCAACTACTTTATGACTCAAAGCTCATTTTTAGCATAATTTAGCTACTCACTACCAAAGTACATTATAATCTACTTTCTAATATAGTTTTTAACTCTATGGCCATTACATCATCTTACTATTTAACACATATGCCAACTTACTCTACGTTTTTAGGATTCTAAACTCTATAATATCAGTAAATATCAACCAAAAACGTCAATTATATACACCAATTTTCATTATACTAACTACTTACTTATACTAGTATGGTAACTTAGAGATTTTACTTAAAGCTCACCAATTACCAACTTTTTACTTAAAATCCATCATTTCTTAACTCATGGTAAACCACTTCAAGCTACTATAAGGAAATAATCATAGGTCATACTATAGTTTTACAAAACATCATTAAAGCTCTTTTGGAAAATAGCCATCTAGTGCACATTTTCTATGAAAGCTAAATTTTCCCTAAAATCCAATGATACGATTTTTACAATCCACCCACATAACATCAAAGTTTAACATTTTAAGTATAACTACAAAATTTTAGATCGAAACTACACTAATTTGTATTTCAAATACTCGCTTAAAATTCAGTGTACAAAACGTTTTTCTTAAAAACCTCATATCTATACTCAAAATTTTGAAAATCTAATTGAAGATTTGAATTCATAATGTAAAAATATGTGAAAAAACCAAATTTCATAATTTTTGGTAAACGTTTACTATTTTTACTTAACTTTTAATAAAATCGGAGAAAATCAATGACTCACCCAAACCTGATGCTCCAGCCATCGTTAGGAGGAGAGAGTGTGTGTCAGTAGCCCTTATTACTAGTCACTCCTTCAGGCCACCACTTGATCACACTTCCAATTAGTCGTTTTTCTTAGGTTCACGTAAAACCCTCAATTTTCCCACTAAATTCCCTAAGTTATGTTCTTCACTCTCTCCCTAAATTTTTCCCTAGCTCATAGTTACCTAAACTTGGTTCCAGGAGGCAATTTTTATAACTCAATTTGAGATGCTTTTAGTTTTTCATCCTTGCACTATGTATGTAAAGGCAAAATCTAAGTGTCAATAAAGTGATTTTCTTTGTCTCAAAATGCCTCCCATCTTTGCCACGCCACTAAACATGTTTCCTGATTGTCTCATTATTTATTTTATTTTTTATGATTTCTCCCCATTTTTATTAATTTATTTAGTAAATTTCAGCCAATTTTGAGTATTTTTTACAATTATGAGTATATATATATTTATATAATAACTATACCAAATTTGCAAATTTGTATACATGTCTTTTATATATTATTTTATGTTCATTATTAATTATATTATTTTTATAATTTATTTTTAAGTATTTATTAATTTTCAGAACCTACCTTGTGCAAAATCGATAATATAATAATGATATAGTAAATTTTTACTATTTTAGTTATATTCTTAATATTTTATTATATTTTCAAATTCCGAACCTATAAGTTTTTTTCAACTAATGTCTTGAGCCTATTCGTAAGTTTATAAGTTAATCAGGTTAGTTTCGCCAACATCCTAAATTTACTAATTTGATTCATATTGCAGAGTATGAAGCTCATTTGGTTTCTCAAATTTTCCAATATGATAACTTGGTAAAGATGTTTTAGAACAAGAAAAATGAATTTAACTATAGTCTTTGCAGAAGTTATTATATCCTAAATGTATAAATACTGGTTTCTTAATAAGATAAATTAAATTCATTTCTTCTCATCCTAAACTTTGTAATATGATAATGGGGTAAAATTTAACTATTAATCTTTACAGATATATTTTTTGATGATTTTGCTTACTAGCAGATAGCTTATCCCATTAATAAATCCAATAAAGCTATTTGCTTTTTCCATTCAACAATCGTGGTGCAATACCAACCAAGAATTCAGCACAGTGAGGATAAAATAAAATGTGATTGATTATACGATCTCGGAGTTGAAAAGTGATCAATTTATTTATTGGGCAAAGCCCATAGAGGGTGTAAATGAGTAGAGGAAAATGGTATATTTGGTTCGAAAATTGAAAGCTCGAGCCCCACCTGAATTCAATTAAATTTAGGATTTTGAATATAAGCTTGGCTTCAAATAACACTCTATAAGCTAAAGTTAAATCAACTAAGCTTGTTACGCTCATTTTATTTATTTATTTTTTCTTTTATTTAAAATAATATTGATTTACAAGACCGATTCAAGACTGAATTATACTTAAAAGCTTGACCTATACTCAATTAAGCTTACAAACTCATCATGTTAAATATTATAATGTTGGAAATACAATCAATAACATTACTCAAACTAGTTGTGCTCTAACTTGACTTCATGCATATATGTTTAGATGATCAACAGTCGTTGGTCATCGATAAATTTTGTAAATAACCTCATTAGTTAGGTAAATAAATTTCTAGGAAATCTTTCCTCATTTCGTTTTATTCGCTAATCGTATAAGGGTACCACTCTTGGTAAAATCAATACCTCCCTTATATTGGAAATGGAGAATGGGCGTCGTCCAGCTTGGGAATTAAGCAGCACGCTTAGATTGTATATAATGGGCGATGATCTGGGTCATACCATTGGGCTGGATCAATTGGGTTATTAGCCCAGGGTAGCGACTTGATTATCTAAGCATAAACGCTACACAGTAGAGTAAATATAGTTAGATTGACATGGTATGGGAAAACAAAAAAAATAATAATAATTATTATATTTAAAGGAAAAAAGAATTAAAGGTGATGATTTGCTTCCAGCACATAAAATGTTTTTTTTTCATATGGTTATACAGTTTGGGTTGAAGGGGGCCAATATAGGTTAGACGCTCTCTTATTCAATAAATCAATTAAAAGGAAAAATAAAAATAAAGAATCTTCCCTACCAAAGCTTAATTTCTATACTCAAAAACACTGCTGATAAATCGAGAATAATCATAGCAGCTTTGATTAGTCGTTTAGGAGATAATATTTATTATTTTGCCCTTAGAATAATTTGAAAGATTATTGTAATACATGGTTTGATAGCTTTTTTCAATAGATTTAGGCGTATAACATGGGATTGAAAGATGTGGAGTCTAGTAATTGAATATTAATTTAATAATATAGATATAGATATAGATATATTATTACATAATAAGAAGTTACTTGTCACACATATCATACATTAGATAATATGCCGTTATTCCATATTATACAAATATTTATAATACTCTTCATACACAGTATAGGTTAATATAAAGTGTTATGTAGAGAAATATCGAAAGTTTCTTTTACTTAGCTATATTTCTAATATGATAAAGATATTACTTATAATATAATCTAATATATTGATTTTATAAGAATGGCATTTTATCAATATAAGAAGTGTTTTATCCAACAAGTAACGACTCAATCTTACTATCCTAGTTAAAAGGAATCAATGTTAAATTAATTATTCTTCCGTATTATTTCATCTTCTAAATTTATGTAATGGAAGAATTCAAATGATTAATTATCCTTTCGCAATTAACTAAGAGCTACCAAATTAGTTGTTTTTATGTTGCTTGAAACGTAAGCTGCGATATCTTATATGCATGTTTCAATTCAATTCTCTCTCATAAGCTTACACTTTTGTTAAATTACAAGAAGCTAGTAGTGCATCATCTAAACAAAATCTAAAAACTAACCGCAAGTTTCCAGTAGCCTTCACGCATTCAAACCTGAAACACACAAACCCAACAAAAGATAGCAATACCCATCTACCTATAACCCACAAAAAATACCCTCTAAACACCACCATACCCTTACCAAACCTTTAAAACCCTATAAAACCATGATTTTTGAAGGCTCACTCATATAGAATTATAGGGAAAAAGAAAAAGAAGTTATATTTTTTGAGTTATCAAGCTCAAAATTCAACTATTTTTCGTAATTTTTAGCTTATGTTAAACATGACCCACTTAATAAAAATCGCTCGATAAGAAATTAAGGAAATTTTATTTTTCTTTAAAAGTGGTTAAAATATTTTAGAATCACTAACTTGAAAAGTTGATAAAAGAAGTGGGCTAATGTCAAAAATTGATAGAATAGCCTTTACCTAGCTACTATCAACAAAACTCTTTTTTTTTTCTAAAAAAATAAATTGAAAACAAAAAAAAAAGAGATTCAAGGACGTTAAAATTTAAAGTATTACAAATTTTTCTACATAAGAAGAGGTTATTTTATCCTCTAGACATAGCAAAAAAATTTAAAAAAAAAAAACAAAAAAATTATTTATTTTATTTCTATGGTTGCTCTAGTGCATGCCTATGTGCCCATCATTTGTGATAAGATGGTCATAGTTCACTTTCTTTTGAAAACTTTAATTTATTGGTTGTTTTTATTTTCTCATATCTATTCATATGTTCTATAAATTTTAGTTTTCATATTTTGTTTCAATTTTGTGAAAAATCTTAGAAAGCCCTAAGTTGAATGCTATGTCTTCCTTGAAAGAAAAAAACCCTTAAAAATCTTTACTTTTAAATGAGCCAATTTATTATTGTCTTCTTTTATTTTTTTAAGACCCGAGTACATGAGAATGAACTAGAATGGAATCACGATTTTAGATTATATTCTCTTTCTTTATATTTGAAAGTGTATTTAGAGTTGTGATTTCACAAAATCAACAATTCTAATTTTAAGAAAGAATTTGACTGCAACTCTAAAAAGATGGAATCCCGATTCTATTCCTCCCTTACTAATTACTATTAAATAGAACTACGTATTTAACCTTGAACTTACTTATTACATCCAATAACTAAGGACATTTTTTTATAGATATTTTAGAAAAATATTACTGTGTAATATTCCATTCCATTCCATTCATTGAACATTTTCAAACATAAAAAGGTATTTATCATTTTGGATTTAATTTCATTCAATCTCATTTCAATTCATTTTAGTTTAGACCATTCTCCATACCAAATGTGAGATAACTGTGAAAGATTTTCCAAACTTATGCAATTAAAACCCCTAAGCATGCAATTAAAATATTTAAAGTACAAGCTCAAAATTAAAGACACCTAAAAACAACGAGAACACCTAAATATTCAACTCTTCAACGTTCATACAATTATTCAACTAGTCATTGAACTAAACATTAAATTAGTAAATTAAAGACACCAAATGACATTTTATTTTCACATTATTACATTTTTTAAAATATATATAATAAAAGAAATTTTTGTAAAACACTGATAAAATACAAATTAAGTCATAAAAAGTGTCGTGAGAGGATATGGGCTAGATTCTTGCACTAGATTCAACTCATCGACAAAGAAGCATGGAATCGAGTTCCTTGCTTCCTTCGAAATGTTTTGCTGGCTATCGAAGCTTGCGAGTGCATCTGATAGCTCCTCCTCATGGTGGGCAACATAAATGCCTAAGTGATGGCACCAGCAACCTTTCGTGAAACCCAAATCATCCAAACTTAGGTCTTTCAATTGAGAGTGATTTTAATTGACTCAAATTAATAGTTTTTATTTTTCTAAAAGATTTGAGCCCTAAAATATAATAAAACCAATTTTTATGATTTGAATTTGTCCAGAATGAACAAATTTTTAGAGAGAAGTAAGAGAGAGGGATGCGGGACAAAGAAAACTTGAATTTGGTTCGATTCAAGCAATCTCGACTCCAATTGTCATTGTTGTTTTGAGTTTGATGGATGCTTTTATCTCTAGTTGTTACATTAGGTTTGCATTAAGAGCTTTCAGTAACTTCGGATTTGTCTAAATAAAAATTAATCTGTAATCTATATCTAATTGAACGAATTTCCATTCAAATCTTTATGTTTAATTGACTCCTCTTATTGATAAATCAATGAAGATTTGTGTACACCCTATTTTTGCTATATTAGATTTTTTTTTCCTTTGTCAAAAATAAGAAGAATTAAAGTGAAAAAAGACAACAATTTGCAAAGTGGAAAAATCTTAGAAATGAAAAAATAAGAAAAACCCTAAAGATAAGAAAATTGAAACAAAGGAAATAAGAATTAAAAAATCAAAATACCGAATAAGCTTTCTTCTAGAGCTTTTTTTTTTTTTTTTTTTTTTTCCTAAAGCTTTCTTCTAGAGTTCAAAAGTGGTGTCTCAGCCTCTCATGGTAAAAATCATTTTGCATGGTCAAAAACAATTTTCCGAATTGAAATATGCATATGCTATTTAACAATTTTCGGATTCTTGGCTAAAAACAATAATCTTTTTATTAAAAATTTATCTTTTCGGGCACAACATACTTTACTTACTCATGAAATAAGATTAATTTAAGTAAAATATAGCTTCAAAGGGGTTTCATTTAGATTAAAATTGATTGTTTTATGTAAAATTAATTTCATTTAAATCCATACTATGGATAAACCAGGACTCAAAATCATGTTAAATAAATCCAATATTAAAAATTTATATTCATATATACATACTAGACTTATTTATTGCACATTGCGCAAAATTAGATTTCAAGGAAACAATGGGTTTAGGCTAATTTCAATGCAATTTAGGCTTAAAATCAACCAAGCATTTATAGTTTAGACAAAATTAATGCTATAACTTCACCAAGAAAAGCCTCTAGTGTACCAGTTAAATGCTTGATCGAGACAGAGAAGGACCAGGTCTATAAATTGCATGGGATTATATTTTTCGATCCAGTGTGGCAGGGCCAGGTCTGGGAGGCCAATGTGTGTCCCAATCCCCTAATATCGGGAAAAAGTTAATTTTTATAATTTTTAGAAAAGGAAAAAATATATATTTGATATATATTATAAGAAGTAAAATATAATATAAAATTAGATATAATTTAGTGGTTAAGTGTTTGGTTTTGTAATCAAGAGATTTTGGGTTCAAATCCAATGTATGTCACTTTTTTTTTCTAAATGTATTTATTACTTAAATAACATGTCTTTTTGCAATTATTAAACTTTTTTCTTTTTCACAATAACCAATGTCATTAAATTCGTTAATTACAAATCATATTTAAATAAATCAATTCTCTTAAATTGATATTTTTATTAGTAATATATCATAATTATATTGCTCATATTACATATGTTTCAGTCTTATAACATAAATTATTGATAAATAATACTAGTTATATATATTTTTTAATATTTTTTTCACAATTAATGTACGAAAGTGAATGTCGATTATTAAATAATTGATTGCTAATAACTCATAGTTGATATATATATATAGCACTAGTAATGAAACAATCGGACAAAATTATCATGAAAAGAAATGGTACAATACTTATATTTATGTCAATTTGCTTTTTTTTTTTTTGTTTTGTAATTTCTTTCTCAAATGTTATTTTGATATATTTTTTAAAACATAAATTACATAAGTTTTATATATTGCTGCAATTTTTTTAAATTAATAGTTAAATTTTATTTAATACAAATGCATAATAAGAAGATAAAAACTTTATTTTTTTAACTTCTTAAGAAGTATACTATTCACTCTTAATCATTGTTTAAAAGAATTTTTTTGATCCTATTAAGTTTTAAGAATTATTGTAGGTCAACTTATTAACATTCAACAAGGTCTTTTTTCATATGTAAGATACAATATAATTATGGCAATAAGCAGATATTCTCCTATAAATGATTTCAATATTGACTAAATTAAAATAAGTTGGTCCCCCTAATTGTATGATCCTGGGTTCATCCTTGAGTACATGTACACATGAGGGCTATAACAATGTGCATAGTACACATCCAAATCATTTTCAACCTCTAAGTGAGTCCTCCGATCCACAATTAATGTAATTCCTTCAAAAATCTAAAAGGGAATGACAGTTTCACCACATATCTTACTAATATAAAACACGCTAAGATTTACTACACCACATTATCTTCAACTACTTTTATTATTAATCTAATTGTTTATTAATTTTTAAAAAATTTACAAAATTAACATTTAGTGATCGTGGGGCAATTTTCAAGACATAAAAGCTTAGGTAGTTAGCAAAATAAACTAACCAATCAAGTATGGGGCAAACTGGACTAAATGAAGCAAAAGTTGAGCTTAATTGAGCACCAACAAATAAAATTTCTATCTAGTGAAGGATATTCAATTATTTGGAGAGTTTGGGATAAAAAAGGGAAATCTAAGTTCTAAACAATAATCTTGAACACACTTGAAAGTTAAGCGACATCAAAATAAGGAAATGGGCTCATTCCATGAAAGAGGACCATCTTTACTCGATACATTGGTCAAAATGAATGTAGACATTCATTACTCTATTCTAAACACGTGAAGCAAACCGTGACCAAGAATAGATAAGGCCGATTATTGAATGAGTCAAATCTTACCGAAAGCTTGAAAAGGAAGTGATGGGGAGTGTGCAAAAGGATAAATGCAAATGAAAAAGTAAACAAAACCTATGAGCTTTTTTTATGGATATGACGTACCAAAAGAACTTTTGAATACTCATGGTATAACTCGATATGATACATGAATTGGTTTAATAAAGTTACTCGCCACTTAACCTTATTTAAGAGTTAAGATAAGAGTGAAATGAGAGTAAACAAAATGGTATTTACAAGAGGAAAAATGTTAAGTCTATTGATGCCAATCTAATTTCTTGTGGGTACAAATACAAGGGTATTTATACCCAATAAGTTAGGGCAATTTTCCTAAAAAGGAAAAAGACAAAAAGGGTATTACTCTAAAGAAATAACGTACAAGAATACAAAAAAGTAAAAATGAATATTCAAAAAAAGTAATGATTAGTGGAGCAAATTCTATACGAGGTTTTATATACATGGTAATGATACATTGGCAAGACTATTGGAGGATGTAAACAAAAGTATATTATCAAATTGCTTGTCAGGGCAAAGGTAGCTAAGGATTAGTTCGGAGTCTCTCTTGACATTTCAGCAAGATTGAAGCCTAATAAGTAGTCGGTCCGCACATGAGTGTGAGAGAGCGAAGATTGGCAGTTGTCTTGGCATATTGTTTCTTGGTACATAATCTCCGAGAAATAGGCAGTCATTTAGCTCGACATACAGAATGGGTTGGCAAGAAGATACTCGATCTCGGTAGGAGTCGACTAGAGTAAGGAGATTCGTCTTGTTAGTCCCTTTAGTCCTCGAGCTGCAGGTTAACAGTCCAATAGCCTAATTCCTATCATTTCGTCCGGGTTGTTTTGGATTTGGGATCAAATTCGAATGGTCTTCGATTAACTCTCCATTAGGGTGATATAAACTGAGGTCGGCAATGTTAAAGGTGTTAGAAAACACATCGTTTTTGGGCAACTCCAATCTGTAGGCATTATCTTTGATCTTGTAGAGGATTTTGAAAGGTCCTTCAACTCTTAGGGATAGTTTGTTCATTCTCTTGCCCGAAAACCTCTCTTTACTTAGGTGCAGCTACACTAAGTCTCCCAACTAAAAATGTTTCATCGTCTTACCCTTGGCTTTCTCTCGCATACATCTGGCGACTTAGTTAATGTGTCGAGTGACTTTGTCGTAGATGTGCTGAAGGTATTGTGCTCTAGCTCTCGCATTAGAGTTCTCTTACAAGGCACAAGTATAATGGTGTGATCAAAGGGTAACTTGGGATTAAAACCATAGACCACTTCAAAGGTGTATGCTTAGTGGTGTCATGTACTGTTCGGTTGTAAGCGAATTTGACTACTAGTAAGTAGATGTCCCAATCAGCCAAGTTCTTGCCCACTACAGCTTAGAGCAATGCTTCCAAAGTGCAATTAACCACCTTTGTTTGGTCGTCAGTTTAGGGGTGACAAGAAGTATTGAATAGTAGTTTGGTCCCCATCCAATGTCACAAGGTCCTCTTAAAATGGCTCAAGAACTTCGAGTCCTGTCTAAGATTGCACTTCTCGGTATGCCGTATAACCATACAATCTCCTGCAAGAAAAGAGAAGCAGTAACCGAAGTATCATTAGTTTTGGAGTAAGGCATAAAGTATGCCATCTTGCTGAACCTATCAACGACGACCATTACAAACTCTTTGCCCTAGCCAATTTGGGGTAATCTAAGAATAAAGTTCATGCTCAACTCAATTAGTGGTTTTGTCGAAATAGGTAAAGGCATTGCTTTCCCTTACTTAGCTCTACATTTAGCTCTTTTGCATACAGTATAGCCTTTTACAACTCAACGTACATCTTCTTAAAATGTCCGAATAGTTCTCTACTGTAGGCTTTCCTAATCAGTAGTTCTCTTAGTAAACAGGTCAGTACGCACAATTTCCTGCCTCGGAACAAGTATCCCTCCTTCACATGATACTTGTCCATTATTCTTCCATCAATACATCGTACAAGTATGGGTCTAAAGTGTAGACCCTTAGAATACTACTTTTTGATACTTGCAAACCTAAACAATTTGGTCTACAGTTCATTCAGAAGTGCATGCCTTCTCAAAAGAGCATCTGTGACTACATTACTCTTTCCCTGCTTGTATCAGGGAATGTTGCTATACTTGCAGTGTTCGGATCAGTGCTAAGAGCTCTTTGTCATATGCAGAGTAGTTTAGTTGAGGTCTCTTGAGCTTCTCACCATGGTAGACAATTGACTGCCTTTCCTGTATTAAGACAATGCCTATCCTAATGTCTGACGCATTACATTCCAGCTCAAATATTTTCTCGAAGTCTAGTAAAATTAGTATAGGAGGTCAACCTTTCCTTTATCTCGACAAAACTTCTCTCTTCCTTTTCTCCCCATCCGAAGTTGGTGTTCTTCCTTGTTAGCTCAGAAGTGGTACAACGAGAGTGTTGAAATTCTTAATGAATCTTCTGTAGAATAAAGCTAATCTATGAAAACTTCTCATGTTGGCACAAGTAGTAAGGGTTGACCACTCAACGATTGCTCGAATCTTTTTATTATCCACTTGTAAGCCTTCTTCACTTACTACATAGCCTAAGAATACCATTTCTTCCTGGCAAAAGCAACATTTCTTAAGATTGCCGAATAATCTCTCAGCATAGAGGATATTCAGTGCAGCTTAGAGATGTTTATAGTGACTTAACATATCAGTACTATATATAAAGATGTCGTTAAAATAAACCATGATACACTTTCCAATCAGATGTCTCAACAAGTGGTTCATCAGTCTCATGAAAGTACTAGAGTAGGGTGGTGGTGGTGGCGGTGGCTCGGTCCTAGGTGGTGGAGAGATATAGGTTTAGTTCACTTGCCCAATCTGCACAGTTTTCTTTTCCTTTTTTGTTTTCTGAATTTTCTCTCAAATTTTTGGGTTTCTCGATTTTTCTCAGATTCCTCACTGCTCAAATGAGTTCTGGAAATTTTTCCCCTATTTATAGACGATTTTTGTAATTATTATGCATTAATTAGACATGACTTTGCCCAATTTCCTTGATTTTTAGCTTTTGTGTTGCCTAATTCTAATTGGTTAATTTTTATTTGGCAGATCCTGACATGTCATGACCTAATCTGGATCATCTTATCCTCTTCTGATTTTTTTCTGATTTTTCCATAATTAATTTATAATTTTCTTTAATTATTTACTTAGTTTTTGGCCAATTTAAGTAATTTCGCGTATTTTTATCTACACGTAAATACATGTGGGGTACATGTGAACATTCCTAATTATTATTTTGGTCATTCTAAAATTTTTAGTATACATATAATCTATCTCTAGTAATTTATTAGTTATTAGATTACATTTTTCGCCTATTTGATAATTAGTATTTATCATGCTTAAAATTTGAAAATTTTATAGTCTCCTATTTTATTACTTATTTTCTTAAATTCAAGTTTACGGGGTCATTTTTACTAATATTTCTCTCAATAGTTTACAATTTAAGTTTGATCGGATCCTTCAACCGATCGAAACCTTGAGAGACTGGTTGTGAGGCTTACATTTCTACCCCCCTTTAAAATAGTTTCGTCCTCGAAACTACTATATATCTATGTATTACTTACTTACTAGGATTGATAGTTTATATATTATTACTACTCTAAAAATCGAAGAAATCATAGATAATGCTTTGTCTTCACCACATTAAGCTCTACTTTAGTTTCTAAGTCTAGATCTTCATCCGGTTGTATCTTACTTACTTCGTGTCTCAACTCTTGAACTTTTGAACTTGATTATCCAGTATTTTTGTAGGTTACTTCATAACCTTAAAACCTATCTTCCATTCTACTGAATTTTCTTCAAATGAAACTTCTCTATTGATTAAGATTTCGAATTGCTTCCTAACTAACATTCCACTTCTTCTCTTCTTGGACCTTTGCTCAATCTTTTAATTTTCCTTCCTTTGCGTTCCTTACCTTAATATCAATCAGGGCTTATTTCACCACCGTACTCCTCTAGTCGTATTATACTATCTTATAACTTAGCTTCATAACCTCGCAAATTTTCTTATTGGTTTATTCTCCATTTATTCCTTGTTTAATTGTTTCTTAAGTTTTATTTATGATCATTAGCGGTTCTAAATTCACTTTATATCATCACCTTTCCTTTCATCCAAAATTTTCCACTCAAATGATTATACCTACTATCATAGCTTCTTATTTGTTTTTTATATAGCTTAACATAGGATCAACAGAAGCAAATTTGGCAAATCTTGACGCTTCTCCATCTTAAATTCAAATGAGATGATTAACAACTCAATTTGACTTAACTTGACTCGATTTGAGAAGAATGAATACGATTTTTGACTGACAGACTTGGCAAAAGAGATAGTATTAAGAAGGACTAATTACATAACAAAATACGATACAACAGAATACACTGATCAGATCGACATGGCATAAAACTCAACATCAACAATTTGACAATTTCAGATTTGCCATGTGCCTGTTGGATTACCTATTGCAATTGCCAATATGAAGTACATTGTAACTTCATAGCTTCTTTGTATACTAGATTACCTCAATGAATTTTTCCTCTAATCACCAATTCAATACTTTTAATATCCACCGAAATCTCTTCTCCAAATATAACAAGCTTAATAGAAATGTATTCTCTCCTCCAAAGATCACATGTCTTCCATTTCAATATATTACTTATGATTACTCAACTTCGATAATGCTATCCCCAGATACTTTGTATATCAAAATTCTATTGAAGGATACCATAACAAGCGTTTTCATATATAGTTGATATGCATTTGTTTCTCCTAATTCTGTGACTACAATTTATGCATTGATCTTATCTTGATGCCCTTCCAATCTAATATTATTCTAAAAATTGATAGTTACCCTTCTAACTCATAAAGTCTCATTTACAACATCCAATATAGAATTTCGATCATAGGTTTGATTCTTGATTGACTTAATCATGAAATTTAACTATCCACAAAATAATTTTCAGAAATACATTTGAACCCTTATATATTACTAGTAGATTCAATACTTATTGATATTTTCTTCAGTCTCTTCTTTATAGATATGAATAAACTTCTCATAATTTACCATCAGTAACTTTCCTTTTAAATTCCATTTCCATCATATCCTACGATTCTATGGATTAATATCCTTCATTCAATATAAATTATAAACTGATAGGTAACAATAATCTCAATCACCTTAAATCTTTTTTTTTTTCCATTCACTAGTTTTTAACTTGTAGGGAATGAATACCTCAATATCATCATTGCACTTGCATTTCATCCATTTGTATATTTTACGGTAAGGGTACTCATCAACCAATCCTTTTGTTCATATTTATTATTATTCAACTAAGATCAAATGAAAGTCCCTTGCTAAAATCACTACTTATCGCCTAACTTCTTTAAGCTTCGATCCCTAAGTAACTATCTGTAATCGATATTCCTTATCCTAATTAGTTTACTAATAGATAACTGTCTCATAAAATTTACTCTCTAGAGAGTTATGCCTTTATAGATTGATCCTTAAAATAACTAAGTAACTGTTAATTAAAAGTCCTAATCATCTTCAATTTGTTACTTTAATTCCATTTCCACCGTCACTTGTTACTCATCCTACTACTATTTTAGGGTGGTTGGATACATATTCGATTATAGTTTACTCGACAATCTTACTTTATTTCTTATGTACTATTTAATAATTATCCATCTCCTATAATCAAATACAAGGACCATATAATAATATAATTCTACTTGCCTTAGCACTACATAAAGATCTCATTATCTATTTCATATTCATTTGGCTTCACTCACACTTAATTGTCACTCTAAACTATAATTCTCCAATTCATGTTCACTAAAGGCCTAAGAATTCTTAATCTAATTATAGCCTTATAGCACTATTCCTTTTACTGTTCTTACGCATATAAAGGATTTCCAAAATTAATCACCAAAAATACATTTGATCTTTTTACACTCCTACCTACAAATATGTCAATCATTATTGCATTTGTACATATCCAAAAGTTTACACTTTCGTCAAGAAGCACAATTACATCTATTAAGAGGTCGTTAGGGTATCCACATATATAAATAATTAATGTAGGATCAATTTTAATTCTCCGAAAAACATGATCAGCTATCATACCATATCCATAATTCAAATTACTTATAACAACTATTCATTCAAAAGAATTCCACTACATTTGTCTTCTAATTAATTCAGTATCTTTTCCACTTGTTGATTTAATACTTTATACTTCCATAAGAAAATCAGAAGTAACGATCACTTCACATACCTTATCATTATCAGACTCCTTATTATTGTCATCATTTATCATCTCCTATATCGCATTCTCATTCTATACAAGATTTACTTTCTGAATGAAGTTTTGATTATATCTTTAGTATAGGTTTTGATTTATTTTTGAATCGGTTCCTAACTTTTCCCTCTCAATGTTTTATCTTTCTAGAATCCGCTTCTATACCATGCTTTATTTCACTTCAAATTATATTCCCTTATATTTATACTAAGCACCAAGCTGAGATCATCTTAAAAATCCTATAAGTTTCTGATTCACCTTAATTTTCTGTACATATCACCATATCTCTCTTGTTCCAAACTTAAATTGATTTCCATTATGGTTCATGAATCTCATCACTCCATCCCATTACACCGATTACAACATAAATTCATCAACAAACTTCTTAGGAATTTCATCCACAATGTTAACATATCCTAATAATCAGTTCTATCGATATTCTTTACACCTCAAATCTATATTAACTCAAAGATTCTTCTTCATTCAATTTAAATCACTTCAATAAACCACCAATTCTTCTATATACAAAACACTTCCAAAATCGATCACCTAGGACACATCCAATCCCCGTTTACATTCTTACTCACAAGTGTATAATACATTATAACAGATGTACATAACCAAAGGATACACATCCATCAATGAGCACAACTATATCTATTAAAGTTCAATAGGATCTTAACTTATATGAATAGTTAATCATATGATCAATTTAAACTCCTAACAAAAATATAACCAACTAGTACATTGTATTCATTATTCACATTTCTACCACATTTATCTTCCCATTCATTGACTATCATTTCCATTTAGGGATTTAGAACATTATACTTCAATAGGAAAATTAGGAATAGTAATAATTCCATATATCTTATCATTATTAAACTCCTCAATGCTATTATTAATTATCACCTCATATATCGTATTCTCTTACTGTATATAATTTTATTCTACTTCAACTGATCCAGAAAAATGTGAAGTCCATTCAATAAACCTTTGGGTTTAATCATCCAAAGATACATGATGTGCTAGTCGTATTAGTAGACTAGGGTATCTCTCTTTTATCATTACTACACATATCTTACTAATGTCGCCTGAGTTACAATCTTTCACTTCCAAACCATCCTTATTCAACAAGTCATTTCACATGATTCCTTATTATGCTAAAACTCATATTAATCTCTGTTATCGTCCATAAGTCTCATCACTTCTCATCAATTTCTACATAACTCCATTAACAAACTCCTCAGTAATTCTGTCCTTAATATTAATATATCCTAACTAACCAATTATAATATTGTTCTCCACATCTTAGTTTTGGATTAAATCAGGGATTCTCCTTCATTCTACTTAAATCACCTCAAATATTCACCAATTTCTCCATATGATCTCATCACTAGAGTTAAATATGATTAATGCCTATCTTAGTTTAACGTTATAGCCACTACTCATCTTATAATTTGTAGTACGATACTTTAATATCCCTTTATTTCTACCCACTCTCAATATACTCCTAAAATGTCTAATTCTTTTAATTGTTCATTTTAAAGCGAGTTCACTAGAACTTAGTGAACTTCGCTCTAATACCAATTTAAAACTATCACGCCCCGAAGCGGCAGAGTCGTAACAACCCCGCCGTGTAAACCATCCTAAGATAGAAGTTGACCTTACAACCGCTATCTTAAACCTGATCTACACAAGGCATTCATGACTAACCCGCTTTGAAGTAAATAGTTTGTAATTTAAATAAATCGTTAATCTAAAAAAGTGAGGAAATATATTTATTTACTATAATTCAATTATTACAATTAAAGTTAACAATATTTCTCTGTAATATATTTCCGAGTTATTACATTATTCAAAAATGAAAAATAATTCTAAAATAAAAGCTTAGACCTTAAAAATATATGTTTGTTCTTCAAATGTTTTTCCTTACTCCCTAGGAACCAGAAGTTGCTAGCTTCGGAGTAGTTATATGCCGCTTCTTAGTCAACACCTGCACAACGTCTATAGGGATGTGAGCAACCACAGCTCAATAAGTTAGGATGGATGACTTAAAACTATATCAAACACAACAAGGTTTTCAACTTATTAGGTGTAATGCATGTGCAAGCAAATGCCATCACACGACATTGTCCAGCTCGTCGTGAGATTAGAGAAATAGAGCCCGTTCTAATCCGGGTTGAAGAGTTGCTGTTAATGCAACAGCTCACGACCAAACCCAGGCTTATGTAATAGAGACTTTACTCCTCTCGTGACTACCTTCGAACCACTGTCTTCACCCTCGCCGCGACCTCCTCTCCTGTCACTTAGTTCGACTGAGGATGAAGAAGGGACCATTTTGCAATCCTACACTATCTCTTTCAAAGGGGTTGGTATTTGGCCGGAGAATCCTAAGTTCCCTTAACAGGTTGCCATGCATGTCCGATTATGATTACTGATCGTATATTTGATTAAGTCCAGTTTAAGCTGATCAATCATTTTGTAAAAAGCATACAATACATACCAGAGCAACAAACAGAATCATAACATCACCCATAGTCAAGCACATGCACACATCCAACTATCTAACAAGCACAACCAAGTATAATCTCAAGCCTCCAAAATATAGCATTGTATTAATCCCAACTTATCTCAACTCCTCGCTCACTCGCTTGAGGTTCGATTTGCTCAAGTCATCGCCAATCATCCTAATAACACAAATGTGGTTTCAACTTTTCATATAATTATTATAGGTTCATTTTATTCTATAACGCTTATTGTTAGGTTTTGTTTAGGGTTTAATATGCCTAATTTTCTAGGTCTTAAGTTTTTTATAATTATTCTAGGTTTAGAGTTAGGTTCAAGTTCGGTTTCCGCATCAATTTTTAAATTAGGTTCTAATTCGATTTCTAAGTCCTAAATATGCTCGAATCCTAACGTGAAATTAATCATATTAAGCTCGAGTATTTAAATATCCTATTGGGTCTTAATTTAATATTCTATACTATTCGGTACACGCTATTCCTAATTGGGGTATCGGATTTATTCCCAATGTGAGAAAATTTTACGTTTTGAGACATATACTTAAAATTAAATGTTATTTCAGGTTTGTTATTTTTCTGATTTCTATTATAATATTATCTAAATAACCCTAATTTTTTAGATTTATTAATTTTTAATTTCGCATATTACTAATTTCTTACATTAACTACCTAATTCCCTCAATTAACCATACTTAATACTCTAAAGGTTAGGATTAGGTTTCCACATCAGAAATTAGCATCCCTAAATATCTAATTACTAACTAAATTAGTAATTAGTATCTTAATTACCTAATTAACCCAAAATTACCCAATTTTTCCATTATTTTAGGGCTAAAAATTAACTTAAAAATTTTGAAAATTAATTTTAAAAAAATGGCTTCATAGCATTGTTCTATATCACATGAGCATCCTACAGAAAAAATTTGAGCTCCAAACTACACTCCTAAGCCTATTTATTTCTAGTTCTAATCATGCTCGGTTTTTTTCAATTTATTAAGGATCCTATATTTCCAAACGTAATTAAACTAAATTACTATTTTTCCCTAAATCTACATACAATAAAACCTCAGAATAACAAGTTTCATAATTTTCTAGGCAGAATAACTATTTTTACGAAATTATACAAAATCGGGACAATTATGGGACTCACCCGGTTCGATACTTTCTGGCCGTCTAAACCCGGTCCAAGGTTGTCGGCCGGCCCAGACGATGGGTCTAGAGTAGGATGGTGGTGGTGGCTCGATCCCAGGTGGTGGTGAGATGTGGGTTTGGCTCACTTGCCCAATCTGTACAGTTTTCTTTTTTTTTTTTGTTTTCTGAATTTTCTCTCAAATTTTTGGGTCTCTCGATTTTTCTCAGATTCCTCACTGCCCAAATGAGTTCGGGAAATTTTTTCCCTATTTATAGACGATTTTTGTAATCATTATGCATTAATTAGACATGACTTTGCCCAACTTCCTTGATTTTTGGCTTTTGTGTTGCCTAATTTTAATTGGTTGATTTTTATTTGGTAGATCCTGACATGCCACAACCTGATTTGGATCATCTTATCTTCTTCTGATTTTTTTATAATTAATTTATAATTTTATTTAATTATTTACTTAGTTTTTGGCCAATTTAAGTAATTTCGCGTATTTTTATCTACACGTAAATACATATGGGGTACGTGTGAACATTCCTAATTATTATTTTGGTCATTCTAAAATTTTTAGTATACATATAATCTATCTCTAGTAATTTATTAGTTATTAGATTACACTTTTCGCCTTTTCGGTAATTAGTACTTGTCATGCTTAAAAATTGAAAATTTTATAGTCTCCTATTTTATTACTTATTTTCTTAAATTCAAGTTTACGGGGTTATTTTTACTAATATTTCCCTCAATAGTTTACAATTTAGGTTTGATCGGATCTTTCAACCGATCGAAACCTTGAGGGACTGGTTGTAAGGCTTACATTGGCGATGATGGACAACTTTATTGTTGTCATCTCCAACATTGACGTTCACACTTGGGTTAGTCATTTTCTTCATAGATTCAAAGTTCAAACTCTTCAACTAGGTGTTTTAGTAAACACTTTCATAAACCAAAAAAGTAGCAAGTAACAAGCACGGCAATTAAACGAACACAGTAACTTACCTTATTTCACATACATAAAATAGAGTATAAACAGAACTTCGAAAACGAACTACAACTCAAGCAAAACCTTTACTCTGATACTAAGATGATGCAAACTGTGACTAAAAATAAATAAGACCGATTGTTGAATAGGTCTAAGCTTGCTAAAAGATTAAAAAAGAAGTGATGGGGAGTGTACGAAAGGATAAATATAAACGAAAAAGGAAGCAAAACCTATGAACGGTTCCAATGAACATGACACACCAAAAAAACTTTCGATGACTCACGACACAACTCGATGTAACACATAAATTAGTCCGATGAGGTTATTTATCACTTAGCCTTACTTAAAAGTTATGATAAAAGTGAAATGAGACTAAACAAAATAATGTTTATGAAAGGAAAAATGTCAAGTCTATTGATATCAATTTGATTCCTTGCGGCTACAAATACAAGGGTATTTATACCCACTAAGTTAGAGCAATTTACCTAAAAAAGGTAAAGACAAAAAGAATATTACCCTAAGAAGTAATATACGAAAATATAAAAGGATAAAAATGAATATTTAAGAAAAGTAATGATTAGTAAAGAAAATTCTACACGTGATTCTATATACATGGTAGTGATACATTGGCAAGGCCATTGGAGTATGCAAACAAAAGTGTATTATCAAATTACTTGTTTAGGTAAAGGTAGCTAAGGATCAATCCGAAGTCTCTCTCAATATCTCAACAAGATTGAAGCCTAGTAAGTAGTTGGTTTGGGCATGAGTGTGAGAGAGCGAAGATTGGCAGTTGTCTCGGCATATTGTTTTTTGATACATAATCTCCGAGAAATAGGCAATCATTCGACTCGTCATGTAGAATGGGTTGATAAGAAGATATTCAACCTTAGCAAGAGTTGACTAAAGTAGGAGGATTCATCTTGCCAATTCCTCTAGTTCCCAGGCTCGACTGCGGGTTAGTAGTTCAATAGCCTGATTCTCATTAAGACATCTACTCCTTTATAGGGTTGAGAAAAAAAAAACAATAAACTGTAGGTCGAACCATGAATTGAACTGAAAAATTGGTTTTTTTACGAACCATTTAATTTATGGCTCGCGATTTGATTTGGAGAAGTGAACTGAATTATACCGTTTAAAATTGAATCGAATTGAATCATCTAGTTAAATAAAAAAAATTATGCAATTATTTTGTTCTTTTTTATATTTTTTTTCCATCAATCTTCATATATTTCATTAAATTTTTTATATCTTGTTATTCTTTGTCATAATTTTCTATTAATTATTAAAATTAAGTTGAGTAAATTCCATTTAAAATTTCATATTTATTGAAGATAAAAATGTTTAGTGAAAATTTGATATAAACGGTTTAAACTGTGGATTGAACTAAA
Organism: Lumnitzera littorea; assembly: GCA_024138015.1. Lineage (NCBI taxonomy): Eukaryota > Viridiplantae > Streptophyta > Magnoliopsida > Myrtales > Combretaceae > Lumnitzera > Lumnitzera littorea. The sequence continues at coordinate 109,959,931 of JAMXBB010000004.1, read as the reverse complement.
CCAAACCGGTTTTAATTAGATTTGAAAAATTTACAAACTAAACCATATGGTTAGATTTGATTTAAAAAAAAAAAACGAACCGTTATATTAGGTTTAGTTCAGTAAGGGAGGTAAATGATACCGAACCGAACTGAACCGAGCCTACCTCTACTCCTTAATAACCCTATTGAATTCTTTTAAGTAATGTCTTTCAAAAATAAACCTTGTCAAAAACTATCTTATATTAGACAATTAAGAGGCTAAGGTTAACAATTAAGAGAAAAACACTAAACTAATCCTTGAATGCATGGACTTAGGAGTTATTATTGCGTTTAATAATCTATTTCCTTTAAAACTAAGAACAGCATTTATCGCCACATACTTCACCAACACACATTTCATCTCATACATTAATCCTATACATTTCAACTAAGCACTTTCCTAAATACCTAACCTCAAACTTATCAATTTTAGGCATTAAATAACTCGAAAGGGAAATGTAAAAGTATAAGAAGTGATTACCTCTTTGAAAAGCTTGGTTGAGAGATATATAAGAGAGTAAATTTTAGAGAGAGAGAGAGAAGTAAAGGAAAAACAAAAGAAAAATATGAAACATAAGATATATCTCTTTACTTACCTTAGATCATTTGCCTTTTATTTACTTTCCTTTGCTTTTTTATCTGTGTGCATCTTTTCACATATTTATCAATTATTCTTCAAAATGGAAAGTTTTCAATAGAAAGGAGAGAAATTTTGAATATAACAATTTTTAATAATTCTAAATACTTTTTATGTGAGATAGCATCAAATCATTTCTCTAATTTTCAAAAATCTTTTTAAGAAAGAATTATTATTTTTTTTTTTTGGTAGGCTAGTGACTAAAATTAGGCTTGTATCATCCATTTGACCTTGATTTCCTTTTTTTTTTTTTTAATGCAACTTCGATTATTGCCAATTCTTATTCTTTTCTAGAATGTGTTTTTCTAAAAGAAAAATTTCTTTTATTTATTTATTTTAAATTTTTTTGAGTAGCTTATGAATCAAGGAAAAACTCGAACTCAAAAGATAAAGTGGTTTCGATTTCTTATACCTAGGGTTTACCTAATGTTTCTTCAACCTATCCTAATGTCACCCAATTTCGTTTATCCATCCAAACGTAACTCTTCTAACGGACATACCTATTAACAAAGAGCCTACTCCTCTTGAGCCACACACCATACTTGAGAGAAAAAATATTGCTAATACGAAAGTTTTTGTTCATTGGAAGGGATTATCCCCTAAAGAAGCTCCGTGGTATTATAACAAAGTGGTTTAGGGTATGAGATGAATCGTGGAAAGAAAAGGATAGGAAAATATTGTACATTCTCTGAGTTTGTTACGAATTTCTTATGCTACAGACTGGATTTATACTACTCATGTATTTAGTGGGTGATGATATGGATCGTATTATGGGCCTTGGAGCCCCGTGTGGTGAATTAATTATCCATACTCGCGATTAAATAATCATTAGATAACAGTTGTCACGTATACGGAAGAAAATCTAAAAGTAGAATTAGATGTGTTGGGCTGTACTTAGCAAATGCAACCCAAAAATAAATAAACCTCGTACGGTTATACAGTCAAGTTTAGGGGGGCTATATATGTTAGATGTTCTTCTATACCATTCAGCAAGTAGATAAAAAACAAAAAATATTCCCATAAGAAGTTTTTGTTTTACGTTTTTAACAAGTAACATATATATATATATATAAACACCAATAATAAGACCCAACGCTCGAAGAAATTGGGTTTACTTATATTATGTCACGCTTAGTGATAATAATGAAATATTTCCCTTCAGCTCTATACATTTTGTCATTTTACTCATCTTTATTTCGCATTTCCCATCAGTTTATCTTTTCCTATCAATTTATTAGTAAATAAAATGCTTGTGCACCGTTATGGTAACTAGCCTTATTATATTATTATTTACTAGCCCTAACGAAACACCTACTTAGAGGTTGGGCTCACTCTACGTTGGCAGATGGACCTTAATGGCTTTGGTAGCCCATAACGCATTCAAGATATAGCACCTTTAGACCAACCCATAATATATGTGCCGATTCTGTAGAGATAACCCTTGAAGATAAGAGAGCAACAATTTTCCACTCCTAAGACCAAATAAATAAAAAGTATTACCGATCTCAACTTGTATAATACTAAAATCAATATACATAAACTTCTATAATTTTCTATCTGGAAATTCCTTATGAGATTTTTGTTAAGGTTTCATCAAGTTAAATATCATATAGAAACAACCTGTATGTATTCATGAATAGGTGGTCCTAAAACTAAATGTCTTATTTGATTCATATTTAATCCAGTGATAAATGTAATAGACTTCAATTTAGAAAAAAAATAAATAAGTAGTGATAAACCCAAATTTGAGACAAAAAAAAGAGTAATTATTTTTTACATTTTTAATATGCATGGACTAATTTTATCATAAAATGAATGTTAACTAATAGATCATCAAGTATAGTAATTCTAAATTATAAATCAATTAGTTAATAAGCTAAATTCAATATTGAATTGGACTACAAGTAAAGATTAAATCTTGTTGGGTTTGAGTTAGTTATTTAAAACCTGAATCTAATCCAATGAAGAAATACGTTTCATTCCCAAATCCTAACTTGAGCTCTATAAAATATGCAAACATATGGTTGATTCTTGACTCAACAACACTATATGGTATTCAATTTTTTACCAAAACCTATAAGCTAAAATAAACTCAATTAAAATAATAAAAAATTTGAACAATTATTTTATTTCCGTTTTAGAATTTTACTTTAAATTAAAGTGTACTGATTGTCTTTATTCTTATCTTTTCTACTACATCAAGTACCAAATCCCTATCCTTATTAAGTATTACCAATCTCAACTTATATAATACTAAAATAAATACATACACTTCTATAATTTTCTATCCAAAAACATCTCATGAAATTTTTGTTAAGGTTTCAATTGTGTTAAATATCATATAAAAAACAAAATGTATACATTTATAAATAGAAAGTACTATATGTCTTATTTGATTCGTATTTAGTCAAACAATATATATATATTTATATGTATATAATAAAGTTAAATTTATAACCTCTCCGATAAATATTAATTTCAATAAAGAAAAATCTAATAAATTTTAGATTCAACATGCAAATTAGTACACAATCCACTCACGACGAAAGTGACTTCAAATTGAAAAATTATCATTTAAAGGGAAAAGGAAAATTAAAAGGAAAGCTAGGGCACACTTTTTACTATCATAGACATAGACTTTTGTTCCTTTGCTTTGAATGAAAGAGCAAATGACAGTGTGTAACGTCACCCTGCTTCCATACCAGACAACGTCACTACGAAGGAAAAACATATGGATAAGGTTAGACTCAGAAGAACATTCTATCCAACAATAATAATATATTATTTATAAGCCTTTTCTTTACTATAGAAAATATTATGTAATAAAATAATCATTTTAAACGGTTTTTCTTTTTTCTTTTTTTTTTTCTTTAAATTGGATACTTCTAAAGGATAAGGACCGACGAATCACGCACCGCTTCACACGCAATCACTTTTAATACCTTGTTGGACATGGACAGCCCCATCTTGAAACGCGGATAATGTGGGATCCACGTCTTGTTGCATGGCATGGCCCACCTGAAACTTTCTTCTCTTTCCTAGGTGCTTTTTTGCTTTGTGATGCTATGCCGTGCATGTGGTGACTTGGCAACTTAATGCTTCCGTGGCATACGGAAAATGTTCTCCGAAAGCACAAAGACATAGATTCTCACTGCATGAAATATTAATTGTATGGATTGTTTGGCTTTACATAGGAAAAATAGTGCATTGGTTAGATAGTAATAAATATATTATGTCACGTCTTACACGTACGAATAAATTAAAATAAAATAGATTAGAGAATAAAGTGGAATGAAGGTTGCAATTATAAATCTTTTTTTGTATTTAGAAATAGTCATGGAATGGAATCACATTAAATAAGTAAATAGTATTAATTATAAAAAATAGACTTAATAATTATATATCATAGTTTATTTAAAGGTTAAATAAATAAATTAAAGTTAATATAACTAATAAAGGTGGAATGGAATTATAATTCCATCTTCTCAAAGAAGGAATCGAATTTTCACTTAAAGGTAGAAACGATGATTCTATAAAATCGTAATTCTACTTTTAAATTATACTTCCATATATAGGGAAAGATAAAATAAAATTCTGAATCATAATTTCATTTTAATCTATTTCCACATTCTCGAACATGACACTAAAACTAGTAAAATGTATTTTCCTTGTCTAATGACCTTTAAAAACATCATATATCTTTTAAATTATCTTTAAAAAGTTCAATATTCTTATTATTTACAATCCTTTCACCAATGGTGGTTTAGATTTTTAGTGACGGTTTGAGGATACATATATAATTTTCACCAGTGTGATTAATTCGGACATGTGAGAGAATTAAGAATTAAAGGAAAAATCGGATTTGATCAAAAGTTGAATCAAGATCAAACAGAGTTGTCCAATCAAGATCAATTCAAGTTTCATAACACTAAGTTTTATAATTTTTACAGGTAAAGTTATAGTTAAAGTGTTTAAAGATCAGTGAACACCCGATTAATAATTTTAAGAATATATTTGCAATTTTTAGTAAATTTTTGTCAAACTCTACATTAAAGAGGGAAAAGAATGAGTGGCGTGGATCCTGCTACATCGTGCGTCAAAGTGGGTAATCATGCAATATGAGTTATGGGAGCCTTGACCATATATAATTGGTGTTGATCTGTTATCTCTTTTAGCGGAAGCTATGATTATTCCTTAAACCATGGTTTTTTTTTTTTTTTTTTTATAAATCAAGAAAAAACTTTCAACTTACTATTTTAAAATGGAACATTTAAAAAAAATGAAGATGATTCGAAAACTGGAAAAACTTTCCAAAAATATCTTTACTTGTATTTTATATTCATTTGTTTTTTCTAACGAATTCAGAAAAGCTAATATGAAATATGATATTGTTTTTCAAATTATAGACATATGAACCAACAAAAAAAAAAAAAAAAGAAAGTAATATCATATTCACTTTTTTTTTATCGTCAATAATATAATGTTATATACTTCAATCTTGATGGTAAGTATATTGTTCTATAACTACAGTATAATGTTGTTAGAGTTGATCCTCCTAATATATCAAAAATCAAAAGTTAAAAAGGTGGAATCAGATTTAATTATGATTCAATGGAGATTATATTAAACTGGTTTTATAATAGAATTAAATCAAATTGTGAGATTAATCTAGGCTGATAACACTATCAAAAGCTATGAAGGCAAAATTGTGAAAAAAAGTGAAAGCCGAAGCCTCTCCTGTAATTGCGCAACTCGATGCAGATAAAATCCGAATGAAAGGGACAAAGGATCTTTTCTCATGGGGCCTTAGAGTTCTAGAGATAAGAGGTCCCTTTTTTCTTGCAAAAACAACACTTTTTTCTTTATTTTTTATCCTGTTCCTGTCATCCCCTACTCCCACAATCTCGTTGGCCCTTTTCCAGTTTTCACACACCTTTGGTTCCCCTCGTCTGTTTTAAGAATGTACAAACATAGGATAATGACAATAAAGGCAACCATTTTTGGCGGACAAGGATCCCCTTCATGGAAGTCTAGATTTACATGCTATTCTTCAATTAAGTTACACTAGTTTTTAATGTGGGGAAAATGTTTAGTAATATAAAGTGAAAATCTAAATAAAGATGTAGATGCATGATCAAATTGTTATCTTTCGATATTATTATCCTCTGATACTTAAATTATTAAGGAATCTTAAATTAGCTAACGGTTTTTTTTTTTTAATTGGCAAAACCCGATTACCGGGGGTGTGGGGGGATCGCCAGCCCCAATTTTATTAATAATTAAAGATTTACAATGAAGAGGGGGGCTTATACCTGACCTCTTTGTTACATATTTGACCTGCATAAAAATATAAATAAGGATGTACTACATCCCTTACATTGATATATTTGCAGAAAATAAACAAGGAAGTACTACTCCCCTTACAATGAGAATGGTTACTAGAGAGAACTAGCTGTGCACTAAAATTACTACAATGCTACATACCTTCTAATTCTTTATTGAGAATTATTTTCAGATCAGGAGACAAGCCTTCAAAATGGAGTAATGTGAAATCCTCTTGCCTCCCCCGAGCATCCTTGGCTATCCAATCCGCTGCCTTATTCTTTTCCCTTAGGATGTGTGTTACCTGTGCCTTGACTTCCTTGATCATTTTCCTTGCCCATGAAATATCATTCCAGACATCCCACCTTGTTACTTCTGAAGAAAGCCATTTGGACACAACCATGGAGTCTATCTCTATGCATATGTTCTTTACATTGTACTTCCTGCATAACTCTAGTCCTTTTTTAAGAGCAAGTAGTTCAATAATATCAATAGACTTAGATTCGGTTTTGAATCCGAATCCCCATAAGAATTTACCTTTGGAGTCTCTTAAGATACCACCTCCCCCCCCTTTACCATTAGCGAGGCTGCCATCAACATTGAGTTTCACCACATTGGGGGGAGGAGCATTCCATGTAGTAATTTTACGAATTGCTTTTTTTCTACTATAGGTTATATTCTTAAAGATTAACTCATCATCCTTGATTTGTTTCTTAGATAGAGGACATGCCTTTCCGAACATTAACAAATCATTAATAATATCATTAACAATTACCTTTGCATTCTTCCTTAAATTTATGTGTTTTCGATTATTTTTCTCACCCCAGATGTGCCACACTGTAATTGATGGCACAAATGTCCTAATGTGGTTTGAAATATTACCCGTCTTACTTTTCCAATATTTTAACATTATATCTATATGATTAATATTAGGGAAAGGTAAGATTCCAAAAATTTTACCAATGCCGTTCCAAACTTCCTTTGCATAATTACATTTTAATAGTACATGTGCAGCAGACTCACATTCATAAAGACAGTTCACACATTGAGAAGCCATTGATCTTCCCCAAGCACATTGTTTATCATCCGTAGGAATGAAAGACCTCACAGCTCTCCACATGAAGAATGAAATCTTAGTTGGGAGAAATTTATTCCAGATGAGAGGGCAGATAACCGATTCGTTTGCTCTCCTTCTTATCAGGTTCCAGGAATTGGAGACTGAAAAAAGACCATTTGGAGACTCTTTCCAAATGATTGTGTCCTTAGCCCCAGGGATAATGGATAAAGACAACATCTCTTCTATGTATTCACTAGGAAGGATCCTTTCTATTAAGTCCCTATCCCATTGATTATTAATCCAAAGGTCTTTGACTAAAATCCTTGGATAATTAGCTAACGGTTATTATCCAAGATATAAGTAAATTTAAGGATTTAATTGGTAATTTATCGAAACACTAAAACATAGTAAGAAATAATAGAGAGAGATCTTTTTTTTTTTTTATACATTTAGAATAACAATACTCTAAATAAACAACCTATAATTTATGTATTTTTCTATAGTTTTATCCATGTTTTTTAGATACTAGTTTAGCCCTCTATTTCATCGTTGATATAATATTTATTATATTTAAACCATCAATCTGATTATTTTTTAATAATTTAAATTTAATAGATATTATATTAATTATTAGATAAAATATTGGATCAATCTCCTTAAAAAAAATGAAATTAAGCAATTCTCAAGTAACGGTAAGAAGCATGACTCTTCTACATTACATAACTGTTAAAGTTTATCCTCAAAATTGTTTTTACACATTATATATAGTCAAGAGAAGATTAAAGACCTTTAATACTGAGAAAAACACATCTCAGTTGCCTGAAATAATACTTTTGTTTCTAGCAAAAGTTAGAAGTTCTAAGCAAACACAGTTGCACAAAATTTTGCACAAGACCCTTCCAAACGACGTACCCTTTCCATTCCATCTAATGGGATGATCTCAATTATCTCTCTATCATTATACTTTCCCCAACTAATATCAATCCATTTATGTTGTGGGAGAGCAATAATAATAGCCGTATCATAGTTGTCCTCTTCCACTTGCGATCACCTATTTGATGGCTAAATTCTGATTGCGTAGGCAACATCCTGCAGCAATTTAACGCATGACTAACTTCTCACTAACTTTTCATAGTTATTTTACCATTATTGGAGCTTCTGTACAAAATATTTTTTTGTACACAATTGTTGGTCTCAGTTATTCCTATCCTCTACATTTGCTAAGTCAAAAGTAAGTTTTGAGTCCCCTATAAAAGTTTTGATAGTACTAATACTTTAAGTGAACTGATTACTTATTACTGAGATATAAGTATTATTAATAGAATTTTAATATTTAAAAATAAAAACTATCATTTATCACCATTAGTAGTGTTTAATTATTTTTTATACTTATCTACTACTAATCAAAACATATAATATACTACTAATCCAAACATATAATATATTACGTATTCATATCAGTAAATTATTAATTTTATTCAATTGTCACAATGTGATACCTGTTAAATAGAAAGTAACAAAACTTTTATCATCTAGCCACCTTTTAGTGTATTGACTTGGAGTTCATTGGCACTTTGAAATTAAGTGTCCTCATGCCAAAGTAATCTTAGGATGGACGGCTTTTGAAAACTGCTATACTAAAGGATAGAACCGTGGAGTATAATGTCAAAGCAAACAATATTTTGATAAGAGGAGTTCCAATCAAATTATTATACACAATCCTTATAAATTATGAAAATTACTAGAGAAATCTTGAAGATTTAAAAATAGCAAGATATATCCCTCTCAAGAAATGTTAACTGCTATAAAAGTTTTCTTTTAATACAACTTTAGGTTATCATTTGTATAGGTTTGCAATTGTGATTATTTTTAAAGGTTCATTCATTATCGACTCATATCGATTGCTAAAATGTAAAATCAATTAAGAAAGCCATCAAATTAGACGACAAATCTAACTTAAAAAATTAATTAGAATTGCAATTTATGTAAAGGAGTTATTTTGTACCAATTTTTGCCTATTGATAAGGTATCTTGGATATGGATCTCTTGGGTCTACGTTGACTTATGAAGTGTAAGTCCAGTAATTTCGTGTAGTCATTTTAAGCAAGTGATTTAGGGTATACAAGAAAGTTAGCCAGTTATGGTGAAATTTTATATGTGAGTCTTAGGAATTAGACGTGAATACCCCTAAAGATATTTGGTAGAAAAAGATTAATATAAAATGTAGATTTACTTTACCTATGAGTTTGTAGAATATCATAAAATATACTATATGGTAATAGTATGTAAACTCATAAAGAATTCAATAATTATATACCAAAGGAATCATTTATGCAAATACTAGATAAACAAATCTTGGAAATCAAGAAATCAAAATATAAGGTATGTGAAAGTAAAATAAGGAAATAGTCTTAAGCCAAACTGATTGACAAAAAAAAAAAGTAAAGAAAAACTGAAAGGCCTACAAGAAGATAATACCGGAGAAGAGCAACTTATTTAGGTACTTGACAAATAGATTTAGAGTTCATAAAAAAATCAAGTTAATGGTACGTTTTTTATCTCGATTAATGATAACTAAATAAATATTGAAGAGTTAGGTATGGAATAGGTAAGGTGGATAATTGAAGTTTTGAAGACAAAACTTTTTGAAGGAGATAGAAATGTGAGCCTGTAATTTTGCATAGTCATTTTTAAGCAAGTGACTTAAGATATATGTAAAAGTCAACCAATTGAGGTGAAATTTTACTTGTGAGTCTTAGGAATTAAATGTAGATACTCAAGAAGTCCATATTAGAGAAAATAATAATATTATAGTAAAAAATAGTTAATTTTATTAAATTATATTATATCGCAATTTACTCGCCATAAATGTGTGAGTTAAGTAAAAAAAAATTAATTAATTAACCAAATTTTAGAGATAAATTATTGGCATTATAAAATCACAAAATAACATAAAATAATATATATAACTAATACGTGTACTTTAGATATAATTATTACATATAAAATATATCTATAAATACTTAAAATAACCGAAAATATGCATAAATAGTCAAAATTAATAAGAAAATAATAAAAACCACAAAACCAGCAGGATTAGGAAGCTTTAAGGTGTGGAACACTCCCTTAATAAGTGTTAGCAACAAAATATAGCATGAAGACACCTTGACTTAAGAAGAACTTAGGGTATAAGACACCATAGGAGAGACAAAATCATCATGTTGCAACTTGCAACCTAGAAATTATCACCAACAAACTCTAGGAATTCTTAGGAGTTATAGCAATCTAAAGAAATTTTAGAAACAAGAAGAAAAGTGAAAGAAAATTTCCAAAAAACTTAGAAAAGAAAACTGCATAATCGAGCTATTTTTGTGAACACAGACTTAAGGCATTTCTAAAAGCGAACCACCACCATTAGGTGATAGAGGTGGTAGTGCCTAAGGCTACTGACAAGGTCATATAGGGTGATGGTAGCTAGATAGCCAAGTTCCGATGAGTTTAAAAATTTACTCAATTACCAAATTAACCCCAAAAATTATGAAAATTTTCATTTTGATATGTTTTTATGTAGACTCTAAGAAAAATATCAATTTCTAAAGTTTTTAAGTGAGTATATGACCTTAAAAAATCGCCCAAATCCAAGCAACTATTGAAGTTGTTTTACATAACTCTAATATTGTTGTTTTGAAGCCAAAATTTTTCTAGAACGTCCTCACATTACATGTAAAGATTGCACTAAAATTTTTTAGCCAAAAATATTTTATATGATTTTTAAAGAATTTTATGCCTTTAAACTTGAAGGAAAATGCCATTTTCTAGTAATTCCGTGCAATTAACCTTGCGGAAAACAACAAGCAACGGTTTGTAAAGTTTATTGTGTTGTATGTCATTATGGAGAGTGATCTAAAGTTGGTTGGATTGAACAAGAGTTGAGATATACACAAACCATTGGTTATGACTTACATGCATTAAGGTGAAAGTATGTAGATTTGAAAGTTCGAGTGATATGGTAATAATGGGCATGATGAACCTGTGCTATGATCATGTTTTGTTATGCTTGTAAACTGGAATAAGGTGTCAGAGTGAGTCGCTTTGAGTAAACTTATAAATTTAAACTATTCGGAGAGTTGACATGGTAGAAGAAGAACTTAATCCTTGGTTTAAATACTTGATAAGAAAGTTGGCCAGTGCATGGATCTTGATTATAACCATCATAGAGTCTTATTTAAGAAGCTAACTAGAGAAAGAAGTGTGGTTGTAATGATTTCAGAGACTTGACTAAAGGGTTGGCTGGTTTAAAAGGTTTGGATGAAATCACTTCAAAGACCTCTTTAGAAGGTTGATCGGTAAAAGGGAGGATTAGATCTCAAATTTACTGGCTTGATCAGAATGTTGGATAGGAAAAGGGGCATAACTATACCCCATCATAGACTTGTTGGGAAGTGTTTGGCAAAGGGGAGTCTAGTTGAAATGTCTTTGAGGGTTTAATCCGAAGATTGAATGGTGTAAATGCTTAAAGGAAATAACTTCAAAGGCTTGTTCAAAGAGCAGATTAGAGTAAAGAGTATAACTAGGATAACATCAGAGCTTTGGTCAAAAGGCTACTAGTTTAAAGACACTCGGTCAAAGACTTTATTAGAAGGTTTTGAGACCAAAACTTGGTATTATGTAAGTTTTTAAAACTTTGTTCAAAGATTTCAGTAGCAAGTTAGAACTCAATCCAAAGCTTACATAACTTAGTAAAGATAAGTCATAACCACATTTAAATTATTTAAATGAACTCATTTAATTTACATTTAGAAAAACTAAAGCCGTTGTATTGTATATTTAGGGAAAACTGAAGCAAATAAGACATATATATAAGTTTATCGGGCATCACTTGTAGTAAGATCGGTGCTTTAACACACTTTAAGGTATTATTTAAGAATACTTGGAGACCTTAGTATGTGTCTTACTTGTGATTGTAAGTTAGTAGCCTATGTCCATATGATGTATGGGCTTGAATATTGTATTGCTGTTATAGAATACTAGATTGTATGTATTGATTGCTTTATGATGTTGCTTACGTTGAACTATTGAAATTGCTTGATCACCCTAAAAACAATCTAAATCTAACTCAAACTCGACCTAACTTCTAATTGGATATGCATCGTAATCCACTAGGGAAATGACTAAGATCCTCAAGCCAAACACAGACTCTTTGATGAAGATAGCTGAAATGGTTATCTCCTCACCCTTAGTTGACTTAAGTGACAGGAGAAAAGGTTGTGATAAGGTTGGAGACCGTGGTTCAAAGTGAAGTCTCAAGCGAAGCATATTTTCCATTGTATAAGCTCCAGTTTAGTTTCGATTTGTACAAAAGACGTTAAACTCCTCAACTTAGATTAATACAGATGTAATTTCTCTAATCTTATGACAAACTAGATAATGTCATGAGATAACACTTACTTATACAGGTATAGTATTTTCACTAAACTTACTTGAAAACCCTAGTTGCTCTATATTAAATATATGCTATTGTCTCCATCTCACTTATTAAACAATTATCACTCATTCCTCTATAACTGCTTTGTAGGTTCCCAGTAGATTTACCAAACGATACTTTAAGTCCTAAAAGATTAGAGAATGGGGTCGGAGAGTGAGATTCAAGACTAATTAGCTAAATTCCTATTTTGATTATTGACTTTACTAACTTTTAAGAAAACTAATAGGGTCTCTTTAGGTAACCCTCTAGTTTTCAACTATTATTATCTATACTATGTTTTGTAAACCTATGGGCTTTTATAAATCTTCACTATGTTGTTTTTTTGTAGTTATTTATAAAACTTGATTTCTTCTCAAGTTTTATACCATAAAATCACTTTCAAAAGCTATTTGGGAAAGTTGCACCACAGGTTGATACCAAACAAGTATTGAATTGGATTACTTAAAACTGTAGAGAGGTAAATACTTGGTGTAAGTTACACCTATGTTAACGACTAAAGTGATTAGCTTCTAGCTTTTAGCTTCTAACTTAGATAGGTCTACATGGTGGGTCTATTATGACTCCCTAGTTTTTGGCATAATATTTAGATTACGGGCCAATTTAATTAGGTTGGCCAACCTCGGTAGGCTCTCCAAACAAGCCAGCCCTTCCATATGACTTGCCCGACCTTAGATGGTCATAATGATTATTAGATAAGTGAATAAGACTTAGAAGCCCGATCAAACACCATAACCCTTCAAATCTGGAACATGTCAAACTCTACACTCTTATTACTTAGGTTGTGTAGACATATCAACATGCTAAGTGTCATGCTCCAAAACGGTAAAATCGTAACAGTCTTGCCGTATAAACCATTCTAAGATAGAAGTTAACCTTACAACCGCTATTCTAGACCCGATCTACACAAGGCATTCACAACTAACCCGTTTTAAAGTAAACAATTCATAAATTAAATAAATTGTTTACTTATGAATTTAAGAAAAATAAATATTCACATTAAATTAATTTGAGTGTATTTACAAGATTTAGCAATCTATTTACAATCTAATTGAGTAATTTTTAATCTAATGTTAAGAGCTTTAAAATAATTCTAACTAGAGAATGAATTTGGTCTTCTGTTTATATCCTCACTCTCCAAGATCCCGCAGTTACCAGTGTCAAGGTGATTATATGTTGCTTCATCGCTAGTACTACAACAATAGTTATAGGGATGTAAGCAACTACAATTCAGTAAGTTAGAATGAAGGACTTAGAAATATACTACAAACATAAACAAGGTTATCAACCAATTTATTAGGTGCAATGCATGTTCAAGAAAATGCCATCGCATGACGTTGTCCAGCCCGTCATGAAATTAGAGAAATTGCGCCTGCTTTAATCCGAGTTGAGGAGTTGCCATTAATGCAACAGCTCATGACCAAACCCAGGCTTATGCAATGGAGACGCCACTCCTCCCATGACTACCTTCGAATCATTAACTTCACCCTTATCACGACCTCTTCACCCGTCACTTAGTTCGACTAAAGATGAAGAAAAGACCCATTATGCTATCCCTTTCGAAGGGGTCAGTATTTAGTCGGAGAATCCTAGGTTTACCCTAATGGGTTGCTATACATGTCAAATTTATGTTTATAGGTTGTATATTTGATTAAGTGTAATTTAGGGTGATTAATCATTTCATACAAATCATACAATACAAACTAAGTAACAAATCAAAAACCATATTATCAGCTCAGAACAAGCACAATCAAGTACAATTTCAAGCCTCCAAAATACAACATTGTATGAATCCTAACTTATTAGACTCATCGCTTGCTTACTCAAGGTCCGACTTACTCAGGCCATTGCCAATTGTCTTTATAATACTAACGTTGTCTCAATTTTCATATAATTGTTATAGATTAGTTTTTATCCTATAATACTTATTGTTATCTTTGGTTTAGGGTTTAATATGTCCAATTATTTAAGTTCTCAAATCTTTTACAATTATTCTAGGTTTGGGGCTAGGTTCGGGTTCAATTTTCGCATCGATTTCTAAATTAGATTCTAGTTTAATTTCTATGTACTGTTTTATATATGAACTCTAAAAACTCATTTCAACTTATAATGTAAAATTAATCACATTACTTTCAAATATCCTAAATACCATAATTACCCCTAGTCAGTATTTTATTTCACCTAGTACACTTAAATCCTTATTAGTGTACTGAATTTACTCCTGATGTAAGAAACTTTTACATTTTTCATATAATTACATAAATTTAAGTTTTTATTAGTTTTATTATATATTCCTATTATTTATATAATATCAATTTTTATCCTAATATCTTCTATTTATTATATTTCCAATAATTACATATTATGTATTATCACCTATTATGTACATAATACATATCTAATATTTCTATCACTCTAATTATTATCTCCCAACATCAATTAACATTTCAAAATGTCTAAATTCATCCCAAAACAAATTTTACACCTAATTACCCTAATTTACAAAATTAATTTAAAATTTACTATTTTTCCCTATTACTTATTTACAACATAATTACCCTAATAATTACATTTAACACCCTAAAGGATACAAATATCATACTTCATCATATTTGAACATCTTAAAACATATAACGATTTACTAAATTAGTAATTAACCATTTAATTACTTAATTGACAAAAAATAACCCATTTTTATGCATCATTTTAAGGCTTAAAAATTATCTAAAAATTTCAAAAATTATTTTTTGAAAAAGGGCTTCATAGCACTGTTTTATATCATCTAAGTAGTCTACACAAAAATTTTGGGCTCAAAACTACACTATTAAGGTTATTTATTTATAATTATAAATATGTTGGGTTTTGTTCAATTTCTTAAGGATTATGTATCACGAGACATATTTTCATCAAAATAATATTTTTCCTAAAAACTACATACAAAAATATTTCAAAAAAACAAGTTTCATAATTTTCTAAGAATATTTAATATTTTTACGAAATTAAACAAAATCGGGTTGGAAATCGGACTTACTTGTATGGGTGACTCCAGCCACCATCGACCAGCATGGACTTGTTGGTCGGTCTGGGCGCTACCACCACCGTATGGTGGTGGTTACCATTCACTCCCAAGTGCTCGTCGGGTCTAGATTCTCCTTAGAAGCCCTAATTATGCAGTTTTTTTGTAAAACCTTAATTTCCTCTTAATTTCGCCTCTCTCTAATTTTCTAAAATTCTAGACATTCAAAATGAGCTTCTGAAAAATTTGGGGTATTTATAGAGGTCTTGGGGAATTATTGTGCATTAATTATATATTGTATATTAATTATACAAGACAATTGCCTTATCTCTTCTTCTTCTTTTTTTTCACCTTCTATTTGTTGCATTTTAATTGGTTGATTTTGTTTCTTCAATTCTAGATTGCCACGACCACTTTCTATAATTTTCCTCATTTTTTTATTTTTCCTTAATTAATTATGAATTTTCTTTAATTATTTAGCATTATTTTAGTGCATTTTGTGTATTTTAAGTAATTACACATATTTCTTAAAAAACATTAGGCTAAACTCGAGAGGGGGGTGGGGGTAAATTGAGTTTAAAGACAAATTACAATTCTTTTCTGATATAAACAACTAAATACAATAATAAGAGTAATTAAAGCAGCAATAAAATAATAATAATAAGTGCAGAAATTAAAAAAGATAAAGATAAAAGAGATCAAGCCCGGATATAACGTGGAGTTCGAACCGTCCTCTAGTCTCCACGAACACATAATACCTCCAATCGAGGACTTCACACCACTTTATTAATTTTTCAATCCATGCTCCAAGAGGTATACAAATACAAACTCGATTACACAAGTTTCACACTCATAACTCTCAACACAAATCACAATCTTAACTCTTAATACAAAAACTTAATCTCATGAATTATTGGTGTAGTGCTTTTAACTCAATATTTGCAACTAATAGCTCATAAGCACTACACTTCAAATCTCTCTAAATATTACCAATTTATAGTACAATAAACAATGAGAATTATAGACAACAAGAATACAAGAAAATGTTGAAATATTGCAGCAAAAGATCAGTTCTCTACTGTCCTTAGTCGGGTTGTTGAGCATTTATATTGTCCCATTCATTTCTTTCCATTACAATGCATTCAATGCTCCAACGGTTAGTTGAATCTAACTTACCGACATGCCGGTACATTAAATTACCGGCAAGCCGGTAAAAATTACTCTATCGATAAGTGAACCGGTAAGCCGGTTCTTCCAAGTCAGTGAGCTTTTCTTTGTATTTTCTAGGGCTTTATACCATCAACCTGACTCTTCCTTGAGCCGTCAACCCGATAGGCCAAATATCAACCGAAAATTCTTTTAACACACAACAAACAAATACTTTTTGCAATATAGCTTTAAGATCATTTGATCACCACTTCGAAAAATTAAATTTCTTATAGAGATAATTGATATATTTAATCATTAAGTAAGCTAATTGAACTTATTCAATTATTTCAAAATAATCAAATAATACTTAGTTTAATCATCCACTTATTTTTGTTCTCTTCAAAAACAACATGTTTAGATATATACTTTTTGTTTTGTTCTCATCAAAATCAAATAATGAACTCTAGGTTCAACATTTTTACCTATATGTAAATTCATATATAGTATAAATAAATATTCCTAAATATTATTTAGGTTACTTTATGAGTTTTAGTGTGCATATAATTTATATCTAGTAATTCGTTAATTATTGAAATGCATTTTATGCATTTTTGATAAATAACGAGTAATATACTTAAATTTTGAAAATTTTATATTTTTTTTATTTTATTACTTATTTTTTTAAATTCAAACTTACGGGATCATTTTTACTAATATTTCTAGCTTTACTTTACGATTTAAGCTCAATCGAATCCTTTAGCCAATCAGAACCCCGAGTAGTTGGTTGTGGGTCTTACACTAAGCTTATTCCATTGATTCTTGACGTGCTTCCTCTATAAATGTCCTCATGTATTCTAAAGGTAAACCACCTTAATTCTTTGCGCACTAAAATCCCTTTATGAACTTTAAGCATTATTGCTTACCACCTTTTTGCACAAAGTATTAACTTAAGCATCAAAGTAGTAATGTTAAACATCACCTTGATGTCTCTTATTGTGTTATATTTTATAGGCTTACCATATACTTGTGCAAAGCTTGGTCACTTTACTCTACTAGACGAACTCTACCGATGACATTTGCATTGTCTATGGGAATAAGCAAACTCACTTGTTAACCTAAACATAGTAGACACATATAACACCTTCTTCAACACACTCCTTGCAATTTGTGCATTATTTCACAAATAGTTGACCCAAATAACAACCAAACTCCATTTGAGCCCACTCCTAAACATTGCCAACTGGACCAGCTAAAAAAACAATACTCGAAGAACTTATGGCTAAGAATGCTTAGATGGAGGCCCAAAACTTGGACTTTAGGCCATAACGGATCAGGTAAAAAGATAAAGTAAGATGCCTTCCCTCGTTGATGCCTCAGATGCTTGAGGCAATCTGAATAGCCATGTCAAACAATTCTCTAGTATCTTTCATTGTGTTTTATTTTGCAGGCTTACTATATACTTAGGCAAAGCCTAATCACTTCATTCTTTCGGTGGAACACTATTGACAATAGTGCTAATACATTCCAAGAGATATAAGTGCACCATTTTTTAAAATGATGTTATTTATAATTTTATAGTTTTCAATGGATATTACCTAATTTATTACAATATGTATATGACGGTCATGGTAAGTTAAATTTAGAGTAATGTTATTCACATCAATCTTGATACTTTTTCCTCTATTATATTTAGCTTTTTGTCATGATTGAGTGTATAAAAATCAATTCGTGTAGTTAATACTCTTAATAGATTTTTGAAATTAAGTAATGATGAATATTCTATTTTAGTATAAATAATGATATGGTTAGTTGTTGATAAGAATTTCTAGATTAAATTTATGATAAATACTCTCACTTATAAACAATTTTTGCTTGAACATAAAATCCATAAATTGGTTCACTTATGTGTTCAAAAATAACCTATTTCTTTGACACTTCTAAGTGCATGTTAGGATGTTTATTTCATTTAGTTATTATATTCTCTTGACTTATTTCTTTATTAATTTTATCAAGAAAAAATAAATACAAAATTACTTACATACGTTTAAAGTTGAATAAATTACATTCATGCACCTACTAAATTTTTAAAATTTTAAGACCACTACTGTTTTCTTCTTATACATCTCAACTGCTTCAACCACAATTAAAACTATCAATTATCCCTACCAAGGTCACTGTAGTGTAATAATATGAACAACAATCTCTCAATCAAATGAATTATATTCAAATTCTCCATTCCTCACATTGTAATACAATTGGGAAAAAAAAGTGCCAGTTATCCATAAGTATCTTGATATAATTATTGAGCGCTTAATAAATACAACATAAATGCAAAGAGTTATATTTTAAAACTATTTTACCTTTTGTATAAGTAATATGGATTTTTGTTATCATTAGAAATGTTGTGCAAATTTATGAACCAAAAAAATTATTGAATTTCTAGCAACTTTTTCTAATTGCTGTTATGGGAATAATTCTTTCAACCTTGTCACTATTACGACAATTTAACCCAATTATTATCACTCTTACAACCTTAGTGTAGCGAATACAAACTAATTTTTGTTATTAGTGATGACAATTTATTTGATCTACTAACAAATCCAATCATATCTTCTCTTACCCATCAATTATCTCAAACATCCATAACTACAAGTTTAACCTTAAAACCTACAAATTTAATCTCAATTAGCTTTGCTTATTATATGAATACTCGAAGCGTGTCATTTGATATCATAGTTTGTGATTGGATCTTTTTTTATTAGGAAAAAGATTTAAAGTGTAAATTTTAAATGACTCAATTGGAATTCCTCTCACCAAGATATTATTCACTTTAATTTCAAATGTTGCACAGTTTTGTCTCTTAATGCAGTAGTTTCCCAAGAGGTCACCAATCCTAAGATGGACGTAGCTTAAACAAGCTTAAGTTTAGAGTTTCGATGTACTTTAAACCACTACATCAAAAGGTGTCTCGATAATTAGCATTCTGTTACATAGTACTCAAAGGGTATTGCAATCTACCTCTCTTATAGTGTAGAAGTTTTTGTCAATTTCATTCATAAGTCTAAGACCAGCACCAAAGAGGGACTTTACCCTTCTGATTGGTTAATTGCTCTAATATCACCTTATAATGACTTAATCGGAACTCCTCTATTAAGGTATTATCCGTTTTAGCATCAAATGTTACATAGTTTTATCTTTTTGTGCAGTAATTTCCTAAGAGGTAACCAATCTCAAGATAAATCTAATCTGAGTATGCTTAACTTTGAAGTTTCAATGTACTTCAAATCATTACATTAAAAGGCACCTTAATTATTAGTGTTTTGTCACCTAATATTTAAGGGATGTTACAATCTACCTCCCTTATAAAAGTGACGTTCTTATCAATTTCATTCAAAAGTCTAAGACCACCACTAAGCAGGAACTTTGCCCTTTTGGTTAGTGAATTGCCCTGATACTATCTTGTAATAACCTAATCGGAACTCCTCCACTAAGGTATTTTCTGTTTTGGTATTAAACGCTACAAGATTTTATCTCTTAATGCAATAGTTTCCCATGAAGTTACACATCTTAAAATTGATCTAGTTTGAATATGCTTAACTTTGGAATTATGACATACTCTAAGTAACTACACTAAAAGACACATGATTAGAGTTTCATTACCTAATATTCAAAGGGTATTACACAATTCTACTTATATGTTCCATTAATCTCATTTGCCTAAGGAATTTTTGAAGTAGATCCCATAGATTGAGAATGTTATATTTAGGTAGTGTTTGGTTAATAAAATTGAACAGTACAAGGAACTAGACAGTATAATATAAGGAAAACAATACAATACAACCTTCTTGATTACATTTGGTATATACAATATTAGCTATGAATTTTTATGGTTGAAAAAAATTTAACAAACTAAAAGAATTAATTATTCAAATTATGAATTATAATAAGGTTCGATATTATATATGGTACAAATTTTTTAGTTTTACTCTAATACCTTAAGATTCTTTTGTCTAACAACTTTGATCAATACGCAAACCAAATAATAAATAAAAAATTTTATCTAGTACTGATGTCATAAAAATATGATAGTTAAATGATACATTAGATAAAGATGATGAAATAGATTTTTCTCATAATTCGAATTTGTATGGAAGAATTTTATGGTCGAGAGACACCTAGATGTCGAGTAGAACATCTGTTTATAGACATTGATGAAATGGCTTACAAACAAAATCTTTGTGCTAAAGCTCTACAAACATTAGCTCTTTATGAGGATGTAGGTATCTAGGCGAGAAGGGATGTGCATAAATCTCAAGGAGTTCAAGATCTTGATATATATTAGTAATAGACAACTAAAACCACTATGGTATATAATAGGGAGGTTGATAGGTAGTAGGGTTGGACGCAGTTTGATTTGGTTTAGTTTTTCCTTCGAATCATGTTGAAGTATAAAAACGAAGCACAATTTTTTTTTCTTTTCTTTTTTTAGCTTTAAACCAAACCTACTATTTGGATTAGGAATTTTTAAAACCACAAAACTTTACTTTGGTTTGATTTGATTTATGAATCGAACTATATTTTGTAAATTAAGATAGTATGTGTACATAGCATATAATTTTATATGAAAACGTATTAAATTTGTAATAATAAGGATTGATATCACATAAGAAGTTGATGGAGTCAGAATTAATGCAATTAATAAATTTCAAATATTTATTAATAACTAATTAATACTCTTAAAAGTAGTATATAGAATAAATTTTGAGTTGAATTCTATACATAATTTATAAATTAT
Organism: Lumnitzera littorea; assembly: GCA_024138015.1. Classification (NCBI taxonomy): domain Eukaryota; kingdom Viridiplantae; phylum Streptophyta; class Magnoliopsida; order Myrtales; family Combretaceae; genus Lumnitzera; species Lumnitzera littorea. The sequence goes on along the minus strand of JAMXBB010000004.1, from coordinate 109,938,453 downwards.
GGTAATAAAAAGTTATATACACATTTCAATAAATGTAAACTAGTTAAGACCGTTGTAGTCTAATATTATCATCACTAGTCTCCTATCAAGATGGATTAGGGTTTAAATCCCTCTTTCCAAAAGTTATAACTTAGTTGGTAGAAAAATAAACGTAAATTAAAAATTCTATTGAAAATGTTACAACAAAAGAAATTTATTATAGAAACAAATAAAATATTACCATATTTTCCTTAAAAATATTAGATTCGGCTTATCCTTTTAAACCAATTATAAATTTTATTTTGTTTCGATTTGAGAATTTTTAAAATGAAATTAAAAAAAAAAAAAACAAATTACTGTGGGAGCTATGAAATTTGTTCTCGAAGTGAACTACAAAAGGATATATACGGAAGCATGCTTAAGTTGTCGATAATCTCGTTAACAAATCACCATCTGCAATTTCAAAACCAATAAAGGAAAGACAAGAAGAGTCGCAAGATGAGATTTTTATGCAAGAAAATCTGTCAAGGAGACTGGATTAGAGACATTCATTAAAAAAAAAAAAAAAGAGTTGATGACGTGGTTTAAAGGAAGTGAGCACTTATTTTTATGTTCTAAAATTCAAATCACGAAAAGCGAAATTTCCGATGTTTCGATTTAGACCAATAATCAAATTGGAATTATTGACAAGACATTTCGACATGGGCTCCTCAAGTTCGACTAAATCTAGCGCGTCTTATGATCTATAGCTCATCTATGTGGGTTTATGTGGGTTTGAGCCTTAGACTTGAATAAACCAAGTCCAATAAACATTATAATAACTATAATGTATAAGATAAGGATGAAATTACGATGTTGTCAGACACAACAACCTCAACCTCAATCTCTTGTGGGAGAATATCTTTTCCGCCAATTAACCTTTAACTACCGGCTCCATTCTACTATAAATACCAAGTCACTTCACAGCGGTAAATCTATTTACTCTACATACTAAGCTTACGTATTACTCTTAATATTCTATACTCTCAAGCCCTATTGTTAATTTAAATATTGAAATGGTTACGCCAAACAATCTCCTGACGTAACCAAACAATCTCCCGACGTCTCCTCACTCTGTACTATTTTGCAAGTTCATTATATGCAGCATCCTAAAGACTACCTAAAAGGATCTTGAGACAACAGGAATCATTTAACTCAGTCAGTTTTAATCCTTCTTTCCTCTTTGGCATTTATAAAATGGCAATCCAGCTCTGAGGAATTCCTGTCAATTTCCAATGGATAACAATTCCTCCACTCCGTTGTGGTGGATTCAAAACAAACATTTTTACAAATTTTTATAAAAATAACATCTTTCTTTAATTTTGGTGGAGCAGTTGATATTGAGTAGATAGGACGTAATATTAACATAAAATTCACGGATAAAAGTGAAATTTTCAGATTCTGAAATCGCTATTCAGCCGATACACTAATTTCCACTCCATCTAACGGGACGATCTCTATTATCTCTGTTATTATACTTCTTCCCCAGCTAATATACGCTAGTTAAATTTCTTCTCAATCCATCTATGTTGTAGGAGAGTAATAATAAGAGCAGTATCTAATTGTATGGACGACATCCTGCGGCAATTGAATGCATGACTAACTTTTCATAGGTATTTTACCATTATTGGAGCTTATGTTGGCTGTACAAGATTTGTTTGTACACTATTATTGGTCTCTGGATGAGTTATCCTAATTACCTATGTGTTTGCATGGTCAAGAGTGTAGGTTTCCAGTCTATTCGATAAAGAACAATTATGGAAATCAGGGAGACATCTCGAAGATTAAAAATTGTGTATTTATCCCTCTTAAGAATTGTTAAGTACAATGAAGTCAACCCATCATTTGCATCAGTCTCACAATTGTAATTATTTTACAAGGTTCATTCATCACTTGACTTGACCCGTAATGATCGCTAAAGTATAAAATTGGTTAACCGTGAAATTAGATGATGTATCTACATCAGAAAAAATAATCAAAATTGCGATTATATGGATTAGTGATTAATTGGTGTAAAATTGGAGAAAAGAACTCGTGCCAGTACATTCCAAGAGGTGTAAGTGCACATTTTTTTTAAATTTAGGATATTTACTATTGTGACAATGATTCAAGGGATGCCACTGTAATTTACCATAAAACATATATGATTATCACATTGCATTAAATTTAGAGTTGTATTATTGGTATAACTATGATATCCCTTAATAGAAGGTGATCGAATTAGAATCATCAAGAAGCCTTTTGCGTATAGCAGTTTTGAATTTATCGAAACTCCAAAGTTAATTAAGGATGCTCAATATAAAGTACTCTTGGAAAGGATAACCTCTTGGCAAGCAACTGATATTAAGGACCAAACGATACAGTGTAATACACTAGTAATCTTTCCTACCTAGTTGTAGTTGTGGACCTATGTAATGTAACTAATGGGTATGTGCTGTAAGTAAGGGCAAGGAAAAAATTGACCAAACTGTATCGATCCACAAATTTAACCAAATGAGACTCAAAAGTTTTCTTTATAAATTGGTTTGAAAATTTTCCGAATGAAACTAAACTGTTAATCTATGGTCGGTTTGAAAAGACAAACCCAACCAAACTATATAAAGTCAAACCAAACTCTTTGATTAAAAATATAGTAATATTATAATTGAAGAATTTCTTTTATCGTAATATAGCACTTAAAAAGAATTTTATTTTACATTTATTGAAATATACATATATTGAACTTTCATTAAAATAATTTGTAAATTATAAATTTGTGATATCTATATTAGCTCATAAACAACTTTTATTTGAATTTAAAACCTATACAAATTAGTTAACTCATGTATTCCTATTTCTTTTCTAAGAAATAAACTATTTTTTAGATACCTCTATGGGCTTGTTAGAATGTTTGTCTTTAGTTAGTTGCTATATTCTCTTTTCTTATTTCCATTGTTACTTTTATAAAATAAAATAAAATAAAATTTTTACTTATATATATATATATATAATTAGATGAATTACATTAATTCTAATGCTAAATTTTTAAGTTTTTGGACCATCCTAGTATTCTTGGAAATTGATCATCTGCATTTACTTTTCTCAATTTTTCCTCTTAGAATATTGCTATGAAAAATTAATGTTTGAGATTTTAAAGAAGACGATGACATCAAGTTGCACATCTCAACTACTTCTCAACCACAATGCACCAATTTTCAATAATGGCACAATTAGTTGATTTCATAAGCAAAAAAAAGCAACAGTTGTTCATCTCCTACAAATATATTCTTATGGCTAGTTGGCAGAATTGTCATTACTATAAAATGAGAAATTACAATTCCTTAATAGGACTAAAGGAATATCTATTCTTTAATTATTTCTAACATATATTAAAATCTATCAACAAGACCTCAAATAAACTATAAAGGATAACCATTACTGATTCTATTTCATTCATTAAAAATAAAAGTTATGTTTCTATCTTATTTCATTTTGTAAACTGAATGAATTACATGTCTTGATATAGTTATTGGGCATTTAGGATACATTGTCTAATTGTATAGAGTTATATTTCAGAAATATATTAATTTTTGCACAAATGATATGATTTTGTGTTTCTATTGTATACATTGTACAAATTTAATAGAGTGCATGAGTCTACAAAGGTAGTGAAGATGCAAAACATGGGCAATTAGACAACATAGATTAGACTTAGGGTCGAGCTAGTTCTACAGTTCATCAAGTTGACTCTCTTTTTTTTTCCTTAAGGTTGGCAATTATTATATATATTGTGTGTGTATGTGTATGTATGTGTGTATGCATAAAATATGTATATTATATGCATACACACATACATACACATACACACACAATATATATAATAATTGCCAACCTTAAGGAAAAAAAAAGAGAGTCAACTTGATGAACTGTAGAACTAGCTCGACCCTAAGTCTAATCTATGTTGTCTAATTGCCCATGTTTTGCATCTTCACTACCTTTGTAGACTCATGCACTCTATTAAATTTGTACAATGTATACAATAGAAACACAAAATCATATCATTTGTGCAAAAATTAATATATTTCTGAAATATAACTCTATACAATTAGACAATGTATCCTAAATGCCCAATAACTATATCAAGACATGTAATTCATTCAGTTTACAAAATGAAATAAGATAGAAACATAACTTTTATTTTTAATGAATGAAATAGAATCAGTAATGGTTATCCTTTATAGTTTATTTGAGGTCTTGTTGATAGATTTTAATATATGTTAGAAATAATTAAAGAATAGATATTCCTTTAGTCCTATTAAGGAATTGTAATTTCTCATTTTATAGTAATGACAATTCTGCCAACTAGCCATAAGAATATATTTGTAGGAGATGAACAACTGTTGCTTTTTTTTGCTTATGAAATCAACTAATTGTGCCATTATTGAAAATTGGTGCATTGTGGTTGAGAAGTAGTTGAGATGTGCAACTTGATGTCATCGTCTTCTTTAAAATCTCAAACATTAATTTTTCATAGCAATATTCTAAGAGGAAAAATTGAGAAAAGTAAATGCAGATGATCAATTTCCAAGAATACTAGGATGGTCCAAAAACTTAAAAATTTAGCATTAGAATTAATGTAATTCATCTAATTATATATATATATATATAAGTAAAAATTTTATTTTATTTTATTTTATAAAAGTAACAATGGAAATAAGAAAAGAGAATATAGCAACTAACTAAAGACAAACATTCTAACAAGCCCATAGAGGTATCTAAAAAATAGTTTATTTCTTAGAAAAGAAATAGGAATACATGAGTTAACTAATTTGTATAGGTTTTAAATTCAAATAAAAGTTGTTTATGAGCTAATATAGATATCACAAATTTATAATTTACAAATTATTTTAATGAAAGTTCAATATATGTATATTTCAATAAATGTAAAATAAAATTCTTTTTAAGTGCTATATTACGATAAAAGAAATTCTTCAATTATAATATTACTATATTTTTAATCAAAGAGTTTGGTTTGACTTTATATAGTTTGGTTGGGTTTGTCTTTTCAAACCGACCATAGATTAACAGTTTAGTTTCATTCGGAAAATTTTCAAACCAATTTATAAAGAAAACTTTTGAGTCTCATTTGGTTAAATTTGTGGATCGATACAGTTTGGTCAATTTTTTCCTTGCCCTTACTTACAGCACATACCCATTAGTTACATTACATAGGTCCACAACTACAACTAGGTAGGAAAGATTACTAGTGTATTACACTGTATCGTTTGGTCCTTAATATCAGTTGCTTGCCAAGAGGTTATCCTTTCCAAGAGTACTTTATATTGAGCATCCTTAATTAACTTTGGAGTTTCGATAAATTCAAAACTGCTATACGCAAAAGGCTTCTTGATGATTCTAATTCGATCACCTTCTATTAAGGGATATCATAGTTATACCAATAATACAACTCTAAATTTAATGCAATGTGATAATCATATATGTTTTATGGTAAATTACAGTGGCATCCCTTGAATCATTGTCACAATAGTAAATATCCTAAATTTAAAAAAAATGTGCACTTACACCTCTTGGAATGTACTGGCACGAGTTCTTTTCTCCAATTTTACACCAATTAATCACTAATCCATATAATCGCAATTTTGATTATTTTTTCTGATGTAGATACATCATCTAATTTCACGGTTAACCAATTTTATACTTTAGCGATCATTACGGGTCAAGTCAAGTGATGAATGAACCTTGTAAAATAATTACAATTGTGAGACTGATGCAAATGATGGGTTGACTTCATTGTACTTAACAATTCTTAAGAGGGATAAATACACAATTTTTAATCTTCGAGATGTCTCCCTGATTTCCATAATTGTTCTTTATCGAATAGACTGGAAACCTACACTCTTGACCATGCAAACACATAGGTAATTAGGATAACTCATCCAGAGACCAATAATAGTGTACAAACAAATCTTGTACAGCCAACATAAGCTCCAATAATGGTAAAATACCTATGAAAAGTTAGTCATGCATTCAATTGCCGCAGGATGTCGTCCATACAATTAGATACTGCTCTTATTATTACTCTCCTACAACATAGATGGATTGAGAAGAAATTTAACTAGCGTATATTAGCTGGGGAAGAAGTATAATAACAGAGATAATAGAGATCGTCCCGTTAGATGGAGTGGAAATTAGTGTATCGGCTGAATAGC
>JAMXBB010000004.1:109745218-109910192 GCA_024138015.1 Lumnitzera littorea | reverse complement strand
CCTTCTCCCATGACCAATTTTGAACCATGGCCCCCATCCTTACCTTGACTTCCTCACTTGTCACTTAGTTCGACTAAGGATCGGAAAATGATCATTTCAGTTACTCTCATCGAAGGAAGTTGGTATTTGATCTAACAATCTTAATCATTTCTCTAATGGTTGCTATATATGTTTAGTTACATTATTGGTCAAATCACTATTAGTTTCATTTAGGAGGTGACCAGATAAGTTCACGCAATACAAAATAATGCAATCATGTAAATCAGCACGCCAAGTAGTTTAACTCCTGTTAGAAACAAAATACTAATCATACACATGGTATACACATAAACAACTAATTACAATCATAAACAAAAATACTCTTAAGTCTCTAAATACTTTGATATTGTATCTCATCAAGCGGTAAAACCACGATCCCTACTTATCTGTCCAAATGCTCACTATAGAAGACTTGTATTTTCGACGCTCTGTTCACTAGGAGATCCTATATATATACAAAACCTAGATTTACTTTTCATGAGAGTTACGAAAACTTTAGAGTTTTGTATAAATATATTCCGCTAAACAGCTATATATATACATATATAAATATATATTTATATATCTAAAATATATTATCATTTTTTTATGTAATAAAATAGTTTTATTATAGAAGTTAAGTTAAGTTATTAAATATCAATAATATGTGTAGTTATATTATTACATATAATATATCGTTTCAATTGTATTAAAACATATTTTTAATTAGTCAATTTATGTTTTGATTATGACAAGATTATCTTAGTATGTAAATCCCTGTAATATTATAGAGATATATGTTATTTTACTTAGGATTGTCTAATTTGGATAAAACTAATATTATTGGATTCGTACATACCTAACAATATATATTAAGGGTTATATTTCAGAAGATAACTTCTAAATGATAATTTAAGTTTTTAATATACTTAAAAGTGCCTATAATAAATATTATCATATTATATTTATTTTATGTAATTAAACTATATTTTATATAATTTGTCAATATAACTCAATAATGTAGTTATTATCTAATCCTAATATGTATAGAACATATCTTAGTCGTAAAACTATCATTAAATATATTAAAATTTCATTTGTATCAAATCTGACTAGCATGTTATAAATATTTTTTATTTCAATATTTATCACATTTTAGTATATTATTATTAAAAGCATACCTTAATTCATAATTTAAGCTATTTTACTAAATAAATTCATGATAAATAACTTAGATAACCAAATAATTTCTTGAAAATTTTTATAGACTCCTAAAAATACGAGGAACTCATTTAGTACATAGTTCTATGCTATCGGGTTCATCGCCTACATTCTCATAATTACAAATTTACCCCTAAATTGAATTTAAGTAACCAAATATTATCATTTTTATAAAAAATTATTTTCATTATATACTAACATCATTATAAATCATCAGAAGCTAGTATATATCCTTTTCATCAATTATTTGTATAAGAAAACCATTTATTTCAACAATTTTTGGTTTTATAATATTAGGGTCCAAAAATATAATAAATATTATACATGTACATAATAAAAAAACAGGCTACATACAATTAAACTACATCTAATAAGGATCCTACAATAAATTATTGGGCATGAAACAATATCATTTAGTTAATTTATTTCTAATTGTAAAATTTGAATTACTATGGCAATTTGTTAAAGAAGTATATTAAATATTTAACATTTTATAAAAATAAAATCATAACATGATAGCATCGTAAAAATAACCTAAGAATACATTTTTTTAGAATTCCTTAAGTTGATTTAGTATTTTCAGAAAATATTAGAAAAATAAGATAGATTTGGGAGCTTACCATTCCTTAGAGCTCTAGTGGTCGTCAATGGTCTAGTAGTGGTCAGAAGAGTTAGACGTGGCATGGACTCTTTGTGGCCGAAAGGGTTCAATGGCAAAATGTCAGGTGGTTGGGGAATTAAAGTAAGACGATTGATCCCTTGTTTTTTCTATTTTTTTTCTATTTTCTATTAAATATTTTTTTTTATTTTTCTTTGAATATCTTAGGTTTCTAAAAAGTGAAAATAGGTGTCCTTGAGTCTTATTTATGCAAATATGGGTTGGTTGATTTTTCTTAAGAGTTAAGTATTTTTTTTTTCTTGATTAATTATCAATTAAAGAGTAAGTAGGAGGTGGTAAATTGTAGTGTTTGTTGCTTTTGATTCATCAATGGATTGCTAAAATGGTGCCATGGTGATTTTGAATTTGATCCAAGCTTTTCTCCAAGTTTCAGATAAGTCTTGTTTAATTTCTTTGATTAATTATTAGTATTTTGTATCTTTTACGTTAATATTTATTACATTTACTTTTATATGTGTACATATCCTATAAATATGGTACACATAATGAGTAATTATATATATAATCATGGTTCTAGTATGTTTCTTTTTTTAAGATATATTTTCTTATTTATTTTTATAAATTCATCACATATTATATATAATTATACAATTTTGAGTTAATTTATGAGTATAATTATTATATATATTGAGTATACTCATAAAAATATGTGTATACTCATATCATATGCATTTCAAGCTTTATTTTAAGAATTTTGATTATTTTTACTCTGTATTGAATAATTATATTTCTAAAGGTAAAATTAAGATTTTAGGTCATTATTTTCAAAATCTAATTTTATTAAATCACTTCAACTAATTTTTCTATTATAATCATAAAAATTTGGATTTAATTAGATAATTTTTTCTCAAGGATCCTAAATCTAAGTTTGGTTACCCTAAATGCGATTTTAGGGGCTTACACATAAGTCGTAATTTTCATACTAATTGTCCAAAATTTGTAAACTCTATTTTTATTATAGTCTCATCTCGATCTGTTTTTTAACCTCAAAACATTGTTTTTTATCAACTTCTCCTAATAAGATAGTAAATGTTACCTCCTATCATAAGCTATTTCTCGAATTCTATGATTCGATTCCTTTCTTCAAATCTTTATAATATATAAAACTTGTTATAACCTTATTCGTTTTCTATTTTACCAATTTATGATTGAAATCTAAAGGGCGGTTTATTAGGAATAATTTAATAGGGTATTTGATAAGAATGCATATCTTAGCATAAAATGAAAGATTGGTTCTTGAATAATTTTTAGCAAAGTTTCCTCCTAATCTCTTAATCCAAGGTCTCACCTTTATGAATTACATAAGGAATCTCTCAATTGATCACTTACATCACGTTTGATATACGGGAATAAATTAAAATAAATCATAATTCCAAATTCCATTTTCTTTCTCCATGTTTGGAAGTATTATTTAAAAGTAGAATCAAGATTCCACAGAATTTTTTTTTTTTTCGCTTTTAGGGGCGAAATCGCGACTCCATTCCATTTTCATTAATTGTATTGATTTGAAAAGTTAAAATTACTTATTAAATCTTCAAATAAACTATGATATACAAGGATATTTTTTATAGTTAATACTATTTATGTATTTAATGCCATTCCAATCCATGATCATTTTTCAATACAGGTAATGATTTACCCTCATTCCGCTCCATCATATTACTAGAATAACAAATATGACATTATAATTTGCATACGGGTATCAAAATCTTTCCGTTTCAACGTTGTTGATCGTTTTTCCTTGTAATTATCAAGATTTCACTTCCTTGCAACAAATGTAAGATTGGTCTTAGTCTTATCTGTTTTGCTAATTGATAAGAGGAATATCATCAGCGGAATATAGAAAGATTTAAAAATTGCCTTAGAATGGTTAAAAATTTCCAAACAGAGCAAGAGTCGCACACGGGAAGAGATAGGGCTACGGTTTTGGTGCCTTGGAGGGAGTGAACAGGAGGTTCTGAATCTTTTGAGGCTCCTTTCAGACCTTTCTAATTTTAATTTTATTTCTAGCAGTATTCACTATAAGTGCAGGATGACATACATAATTCCAATAACTATTGGGGTTTTAGTGTTATGAATGTATTCTCTCGAATGTTCTCTTAAGTGCTTAATAATTAATACTTTTGACCTTAGTAAGGAAGGCTAAATTCAACTTGAAAAATATACGAAATACTTAAAGATAGAACATATAGAGAGAAATTTTAAGAATAAATTAAATTCAGTCAAATATCTAAATACTTTATAAGCGAGGTGATCACCCTTATATAATCAAAAACCTTATAGAAATGAATTACCGACATTACAATGATATAATAGTTACAAATTATCTCTTCCTAGTTACTATATTAATTATATTCACCTATCTTATCTATTAAAATATAAGGAATCGAGACACTTCTAAAATCTTCTAGAATAACTCTGATTCTAGGATGTTCAAGAGACCTGAATCTTGGGCCTCTAGTGTAGTGAGATCTTGATTAACTCCTAGATCTTGGCCTGCATCAAAGGTTCGTGACATTAGCACAACTGAACAATGCTCATGCTGTAATGAGCTACTGGTGGTCGGTAGGTACCAGTTGCTCTTCCAAACTTATTTGTGATTTTCATGAAAAACGAATTCCTAAGTAGTAGCACTCTATAATTAAACCGAAACTGTTTCGCTGCCAAAGAAAATGAAATTGTTTCCTTAATTTTGGGTTACGTATGATAATTTTTCAAATAAATGGTGCATACTATTTCTTTCCTCTAGCAGTTTGGATACAATCAGATTCAGGAGCGTATGTCCATTTTCACTGTGTCAATTTTTTTTTTTTTTTTAATGTAAAGATCGTATTCAATAATTGATGTCTGACCCTTTCAACCCTACACGGAAATCTTGCCTTTGCATGTGGATCACATGGATATCCACATGAAGCATGAAGAGAGATACATCAATGTCGTGTTTGATCCGTGACAAAAAGTACGTTTGCTAGATGTCCAACCGTCAGCTTTTCTGAAATTAAATCAACGGTCGACAGTACACCCACGTCAGAAGGGCATTGCCCCGCTAACCCTAGCGATTAAGACCTAACAATTTTCCAATAATGCAATTTTGGCTGATGTAATTTTCTGTGTGGCCACCTCAATTATCTCTTACTTTTTCTTAGAAGTGCCTTTGATATGTGAATTTTTATTGCGTCATCTTTAATGATTTTTTTTTTTTTTGAGCAAACAAAGTTTACCTTATTGAGTGTTGTGTTTTTTCCCCCCCCCCCCAAACAAAAGGATAAATTGCATAACCTTTAGTTGCACTATTTTTCTTTGTATATATATGGGATAGGATATTTAAAGGCAAATCTTATGGTGTCTTGAATTTATTTCATTTTTTGTTAAAGCTGCCTTCTCTAATTTAGTATTTTATAACAATAAAACATAAAATAGAACAGTAAAACATAATATTTAAATAGGTAAAAAAAAAAACTTGAAAATCATTTGAACGGAAAAAAAAAAAAAAGGTAAAATGAAGAAAGTAAGTACCCGATTTCTAATGAATCATATCATTCGATAATGTTTGTTTTCAAGAGTGAACAATCAGAAGCAAGTTAGGAGAATGTGGTAGAGATTAGGAAACACATCATTTATCAAGCAAGTATATTTAATTAAATAAGAGATAAAATTCATGTGATCTCATTTTATTTCGATTGGTTACTAATAAAATTCTCGACTTCATTAATTTAGTCTAATATATTTTATTAAACAATGTGATGTCAAATATAGAATAAAGTTTTCGAAAATATGAAAACCGTATCACGGCTAGCTAATGCTTATAATGGGTAAAATTACTAATCAGAAAGTTGAAGTTCTTAAAATATCTTTTAAAGAAGAAAATCCTCAGCTGGCATATTTTATCATCTTTGAAATCATTTTTCATTATAAAGAAAGTTGGTTTTGCTCGCTGCTATTACGACCTTTTATTAAAGAAAGATCTTTTAAATAAAATTTTTTCTTTATGCAAACTTTCCTAGCTATCAAAATTAATCTCTATTTTTCTAAAACTATTGGAGCATCATAATTTTACCGTTGGAATAAGAAGGATCCATCTTTGTTTAAATGAGCTCGACCCTCCATAAATTGAAGACCAAGTTAAAGAAGAAAAATACATGCGTCTGAAATTTACTAAGAAAATTGTTGAGAGATTTGAGGCTCTCTTGATCGTTTACTACCAAGAGCTCATAGAGAATTTTTTTTACTATTTATTGTGTTGTATGTATTTTTCATTTCAAGTATCCCTTGTGTGGAGAGATTTCTGTTGTGATGAGATTTTTGTTGTAATTGGAAATTTGAGCTCTACCAACAAGTTTGTTAAGAGTTAAACTATGGAGAATTGGAAATATTCAAGAGAACGATGAAGGATGTAGGGAATAAAGTTTCTACATGTGATATATATATATATTTTTTGCCAGAGCTACTTGTGATATTTTAAGAGTTGTCCTGTTTGCAAAACCTCCTTGTACTTGATGTTGAAACGTAATAGTGGATTCCTAGTGGTTGAGCTAGTAGTAATGATAGTAGAAGTTGACCTTTATATATCTAGACCCGATTTCTCTTATAATTATCTCTTCTATCTTACTAATTATTTATTACTTGCGTGTTGTTTTCACTATGAAGATACAAGTAATTCCAAAAGCATTCAAGCATAAACTTTGATAGTCCAAGTGTTTTCGCTAATTTTAACAGTGGGGATTTTGCAAAAGTTTTAGGCTCATTCTAATGCGACAAATTCACCATCCCTCCTTTTGGTTGTTATCTGGGACGCAACCTACAACGAAGAATGACAATCTTCAGAAGATCGACAATGGAGAAAAATAACTATCGGTAGGTTGATAAATAGAAAAGGCTGACGGCAATCTACTTAACATTGTGGATCGTCAACCAGTCCTTAAATTTAAAAAAAAAAAGAAAAAGAAAAAGAAAAAAAGTATGATGCCAAATCAAAACTACTCATTCACCAATAATCTTATTTTCTTCCTAGTGAGGTCAATAAACCACTACGTCACGCTCACAGTAGAATTGCAAATTAAGATCCAAACATGACAAATCTAAACATGACACTAAACAATTTAATTAGTTAGTGTATGAAAAGTATCAACACAAGATACAAATGGATTAGATCAGTTTAAAGATAGTTATATTTGTATTTAGGTTTGGATTAAGCTCCTAAATCCGAACACAAGTTACATTATATATATTTTCGTATTTGCATTTTATTACATAAATAATTTCTTTTTAAGTTAGAAATCTCAATTAAAGGAATATAATTCATTATTTATAGTTATATATTCTTTTTATTGCATCGTACTTTAAATGGGTAGAAAATTAAAAACTTATATATAGATTCTTTAATTATCTTCCTAGAAAATTCGAAAAAAAATTTGATAAATTTGGAAATTAACACTGATAGTGATATTAATATCCATTTAAGTCATTATTCTACTTAATTTAGCAATGTTATATATTCTCCTTACTAAATCATAATTTAAATTAGTAAAAAGTTATGAACTCTTATGACAATTCTTTGACTTACTCCTTTGAAAATCTAACCAACAATGTGCTAACTTTGGAAATCAATACTACTAATAATACTAATGCCTATTTAATGCATGGTTTCACTTAATTTAGTAATGTTATTTAATTTGAATTTTTTTATTTTCTATATTTTGTAAGATTTTACTTTACTAAAACTTTTGTTTAAATTGTCTTTTATTAAGTATGAAGATATTATGTCATTTGCCTTTATAAAATTTAAATATTATTATTACTTTTTTCTCTTTAAATCTATAAATATTTTATAAATTTAATTGTTTTTTAATTGATAAACGAATTCAACTTAAACATAAGACACATTTATTAAATCGATTAAGTTATAAATTTAAGTTTTTATACATAATTAATAAACGAATCGTATCATGAATTAAGACTTTCTTAATATGAATTCGTTTAAATATAAAACTATAATATAGTATAATAACGCGATCCTAACTTATAGCTAAGTGTTAAAGGCAAACACCAACCTCCATCAATTAATGGACTGTGAGCCATTACATTCTTATTGATGATTTGACTAGCCAAACAGTGACCTACTAATTGGTAGGTGGTGTGACCCATTATGGTGGTGGATTGGCACCATGATTAGCCAAAATACTAGATAGCCAACGACTCTAATTGCGATTTCTTATTTATTTTTTCAATTTTTTATCTTCTTATTGTTTAAAAATTTCATAGTAACAATTTTATGTTGCTATGAAATTTGTTCTTATAAAATATTAAATTGAATCAAATTCATAAATGTTAACAGACTTTTGCAAAAGCACATGATATCTAATAATTTTTTCTTGTGGGACCCTAATTGTGCTTTTTTCTATCTTGTAATTGTACTTGTGATTTTCGCTTATAGAAATCCACCAGATTTGTAATTGTGTTCCCATTCGTATATTTAAATAATTGTTCATAAGAGTATTAATATATCCCAGAATCGTATATAAATGTTCATAAGCTCAGCGCCAAGCCCCACCTCAACTAGACCTTGCAAGAATTTATTGAGTATATAATTCCCCTATGAATGACATAATTTTGTTATAAAATTAGTAAATTTATAACGCGATATTTGGTATATAGAAATATACTAATTGTATCATAATTCTAGATTTTATTTGTTTTCCCCACAAGAAAAGGTTTTAAGAAAGAATTCGATTGCGCTTCTTTCCCCTCATTAATTATAATTAATCAAAATTATTTATTTTAATCTTCATTTTATTCCATTAAATTCCAATTGATTTTATTCCATTTCGCTCCAGACCATTCTCGCGTAGCAAACATGACATATAAGTTCTCAATCCTATTGCAAAAAGATAAAAATGCTCGATATCTTTTAATTATGCTTATCTTGTGATTTCGCTCTAAAACAGCAAGTATTGCGCTTACAATCTCGTAATATAATAGTTATTATTATTATTTTGGCACCTAATGCATGTCAGTAATTTATTCAATGATTTCACAACAAAAACCAAACAAAGTATATATGAAAAATTCCTCACTTGCATGGTCCATAATCCAATTCCCTTATTCCTTACCGAAGATAGTTCCTGATCGCTTCCCTACCTTGCTACCTATAACTCTGCCCTCTTATCGTAGAATGAAGAGATATTTATATTTTAAAGTTTGTAGTTCTTAATTTTTCTTTTGTTTTTAATAACTATGATCAATATTTTGTAAAAATACTCACAAATTACAGCAAAAAAATTGCGCCACCAACCTTAAAAATGGACTTGGGACACCACAAAATTTTTCGATATAGGGATATTAAGAGCTTTACCCACACATGGTTGGTTGCACCAAGCAGTATAAAGTAGAACTTTATGTCATATATTGTTTTGGTAATGTAATTTAGAACTTTGTATAGTTCACCATATTAATATATTATTGACCAACTCCAACATGTTTATTTTCTTTTGAGGATAGTGGAATTTACCTAAATCTACTATACCTTTCTTTAAGGGGGGCAACACTGACCTACTACCATCTGCCGCCCTACCCTCAGCATCATGGGGGTGTTAGGAAGTGGAGAGACCGACCTTTGGAGAAATTGATGATTGAGGTTTCATGTCATATTCCAACCGCTAATGTCTGTCTGTTAAGTGAAAACGATTACCAATGTTTGGTAGCTTGATGGAAGCCTCTCAATTTGCTTGATTGGGACAAGAGATGGAATTAGGAGCTAATAACAATTACTTGTTAGGTTGGTTGTTTCTAAAACCAATAAAAGTATTTTAAGCATCTGAGGAAGCTAAAGTGAAAACTTCAAATACTTTAAATAATGGTGTGAAGGAGTCAACCTTTTGGAGAAACGATTTCAACACCATATTAATAAGCCTCAAAATTGGAAATTTAAAATCTAGGAAATGGATTGCATCTAATATAACGCCTTCCAATTTTTTTTTTTTTTATATTAGCTTTAAATTTAGCCAACTTTGACTTTAACAGAGTATGGATATTCTTTAGCGTTATTAAAGTTGTTTTTAATTATATTTCTTAAACCTTATGCCAAAAAGTAGGTCCTGAATTTGACGAACCAATAATCACGGTTTTATACAGGAAATAGTTGGATTGGATTTGACTATTAAAATTCAATGGTTATGATAAAATTTTAATGGAGCGATTTCGAAAGTAATGATAAGATTACGCACAGTACCTAATCAGGAATATTAAGAAGCTAGCTTTGATGGATAATGACAACTAGAAAGAAGATTTTATATACAACATCTAGATTGGTCTTTTACAATTTTTCTTAACTTATACAAATGCAAGACTATAGTGCCCTTTTCATATGGTTCAAGATTGGTCGTTGGTGGCTTCTAGAAGAAGCCATAAGAAAATATGTGGTGGTATAAACTCCTAGGATATTTGTCTAGTTTCCTAACTAAATAAAGGGAGCTATGATCCTCTAGAAAGAAATGATTAAAATATAGCTAAACGGAAGAATGATAACTCAGAATATCATACATATGGCAATGGGATTGCCAAGTTTGATCGAGTGGATTTATGAGTTGCTTGACTCAATTAGGAAGGAGGGCAGTGATACCATTTATATGGGGTTGGTAGCACTAATCCATAGGTGATGGGTCACTGATCATCACCTCATATAAGAAAAATTGAACATTTTTTTATGTGATGTCTACCCTTTGATCAAATGTCTTTTTATCATTTTTTTAAATAATTTTTTCTTTTTTTTATCTGTTTTTTTTATTGCTAAATAATTAGTTGCATATTACAATATTGAATTTTTTTCATATCACATACCACATCTGTGCTCACATCACAAAAAAGGTTTTAAATACACATAGTGCTACATTGCCATCCAAATTTTGAATGCATGATAATTTTGTAGCCTTAAGTACTTAAATTTGAAATATAAGGAGTTGAGTATAGAAACTTAGGGCTTCTAGTACATCTTACCTGTCTAGAAACATGAAAATTGATGACAAGTCAATGCTTAATAGTGATAACTAACCAACTCTGATAAAACAATTGAGATTTTAACTTGGGTTTATTTGGAAAACATACCATTGACCAAGTTGATGGACAAGCTTCATGGTTCTTATTTAACGAAACCATTATAAAATAAAATCAATGTGATTAAATCCAATTTAAATAGTTGATCTGAACATATAAGAGGGTAAAGGATTAAAGGAATAAACCGAATTAAATTAGAGGTTAGACTATTGATAGACTGAATCGATTATATGGAAGGATTAGGTCAAACTAGGTTCAATTATATGAATCAATTCGGATATGACGGCATTAGTAAAAACAATGGGAAAAAAGAAAGAAAAGAACAAAAAGCCATTACTCTTGCTACGAACAAATATATACTCATTCTTCAATAATTGCGATAAAAATCATCACCTTTCTAAGCGATTGATGTTCAAAATAGCATATATGTCATGGACAAAAGAAAATCATGTTAGGAAACAAAAAAAAAATACCAACTCTTGCCTACCATTGACACCAAGTTGCAACTTCACTAGCATTGAAAACGTTATAATATAGCGTCAATTTTTCATGGAACAATGAATTCGATTTGACAAGAACATAAATCACAACCTCCATTCGATAGTGGGTAGTTCTGTCGTTCAAATCTTGGGTAAGCTTATAAGCTTCTAAGTCTTCAAGAGGCACCGAATTGGCATCAATCCTTACAGTCATCATGTCGGTGTAAAGTTGGCTACTACCTTGATGGATATCAGTAATTGGGATGGTCGTGATGCCAAATGAAGCATCTTCATAAAGTATTTCGACACTAATATTGTCCTTATAAGTGATATCTAAATGATCCCGGTTGCAAAACCTGAATGATGTGCTCCATGAGCCCGAAAGTGTAGAGGAATTGAATTTGGAAGAAGGAAGTTTTGCATAAGTGACGTTTAAGGGAGTAACTACTTCAAACGAATTGATGTATACGCATGGTTTACCAGGAACCCTAAGGGTTTCTGGTCTGAGAAAATCCCGTAATACGAACACACCGAACAAAATCAATAGGATTAGTAGGGCTATGAGACAACAATCTATTGCGTCACGACTTGCACATGCCTTCATACATTCCCATATTCCAATGCTTCTTGTCGGCCTTCGTTCTACAATAGCTGTATCATCGCAACCGTTCTCTGAAATAGTTTCCAAAGGTACCACAGTCGCTGGAGATCCTAAAAATTGTGTGACGAAGAACAAATAATCAGCATTCTTTCTAATGTTAGATAGAAATATAAAACAACAACAACAACAATGGGATGATTACTTGTATAATTCCAACCTCGCGGCATCGCCTTTTCTTTAAGTGAATTCCTTACGTCAAATAAATGGAACTCTGGTAAAATGAATATACGGAGAAAATTGATTAATGTTTTTCTCGAAATAACTAAATTGGCGATAACAAGGTAATATTATTTGATTGCTTTTGGGAAATATATGGCCCAAAATTGACGGTTGAAAAACAAAGGAATGGGCGATTCAAATAGGGTTTACAGCTTTGTAAGCATTTTCAGTATGTAGGAGGTGAAGGAGAATCGGACTCAATATTGGTATTTCGATCTCTTGGAAGTTGTTGCTCAAAATGGAATCTAATTCGTAGCGATTTGTTAATTGTAGAGTAGCTACTTATGCGCATATCCATAGAAAGACCAACAAAACAGCAAACTTTTTAGCTAATCCATCGCGGAATTTCTTCGTTGGGACTCTTTCCATTCTTCTTTTATTTCATCAACATGATTTCTAGAGGCTTATTGCAGCTTAACAGTTTATATAGGTTGTTATTCTATTCATTTGAACTTTTTAATTAATTAAAATTTGGAATGGTGATCTTTCCTTTCAATGGAGTTCTGAAATCTTTAAAGGGCAAACGTTGTATCGGGTTATACGTGTGCAAACATAACAACATCAAACGGATGAAACATTGATGATGGTTTATATATAATTATTATTTTATAGAGACGTTATGTAAATATGAGGTACCAGGGCTCTCGTAAGCATAAAATGAAATAGATATTAATAAATTATAAATGAGGGATAAAGGAAAAGATGAAAAATACAATGTAAAAACAATTTTAGGATGTTTAGATTTTGGAATCTAGGTAATAAAAAGAAATCAATGCGCAATAAGATAAGAATATATATTATTGAAAACACATAATTCATTTTAGGAGTGAATAATAAAGATCATATTGTAGGTTTTAAGTATAAATTTTTTAAAATCTACTTCCACAAGATAGAGTATAAATACAAGATCTTCCTATTTTGTACATATTGTGAAACTTGTACTCTAAGGTATAAGGTTATAAGTTCCAAGGCACTTGTATCAATCCTATAAAAATTATAAAATAATATTAATAACCGGTAATGTTATATTTTTCAACCAATAAATGTTTTGATAGAAAGAGGAAAAGGAAGGGAATGAAAAAAAAGAAAAAAAAAAAAGGAACCTAAGACTATAAGTTAGTAACTTTAAATGTGCTTCTCTCACTTTACATTTTTCATTTTTTTTCCCTTGTTCTTCTTCATGTTACTCCTCAACCTTACATTTTTCATCTCTTCCTCGTGTTCTTTCTTATTTATTAAGTAGTAAGATCATATAAACTCAAAATAATAAAAAGTAATAAAGGTAGAAAAATTATTTTTTAAAATTTTATAGATTTTGTTATAGACCTTATGAGTTTTACATATAAAAAAGTTGCGATATCACATGTATATTACTTTTTGATTTCATATAAACTTGAAAATTATAAGGAGAAAAGTTTAGGTTACAAGTTGCATAAGGTATCCTATACTTGGTAGGTTTTACATAATACATATTTCAAGGTGATTCCAAGTTAATAAAGGGTTCCAAAAAATTAAGAACATGTACCTAAGAGGTGAGGTATTGGAATAGCCTCATAACCTACCTACTATATACCTAATCACCCATATTTCATTTATTCACCATATTAAATATAATTGATACCTATTGAAATTTTTAGATATATTATGATGATTATTGAGGGGCTTTTATAAATGTACAACTAAATTTGATATTTATCAAGTATAAATAAGGGTTATAGAAAGAGATATAAAATGGAATACATAAACAATTCATAAAACTTACATTTTTAGGTTCTTAAATGAAATAGTACCTCACAATTTAGATTTTAGTAAAAGAATATTGATGTTGCTTTAATATTATAGATTATTATTTTAAAAATTGATAAATATGAGGACTAATATTGTAGCGAGATTAAGGAGATCTTATGAGCACTCAACTAATATTCATATTAATAAGGTATGAGTGATAGAGGAAGGGATGGAAAATGGAATAAAGACATATGGGTTTTTCTATGATAATGCCTTGTTATTATAACATCATAATAATCACACATGAGTTCAATATATTATGCAATGAACGGAAATATAAAATTTATAAATGGCTTTATTTTTATCAAATTTTAGTAAATCATATCATGATTAGTAAAATAAAAAATATTGAAAGTTTTGTTTTTATTATTAATAAGTATGATTTACTAAAATCGTTACGATAACATAATATTACCATGAAATTAGATAACATAATATTACCATAAAATTTTCTAATAAATATTTAGGAAGTAAAGATCTTTAATATCTTAATGATATTTCATTCTAAGATCTCAAATTGGTAAATAATGTAATAAAACATTATCAAGTTGAATTTAATTAAATGCAAGTCATTTTGCATATTCTATGATAATAATGTTAATTGCCTCTAAATAATTATTGAATATTGATTGTTTCTATTTTCTTAAAAGTATATTAGAGTAATTTTCTTGTTTGCAAATCATGATGATGGGTTGTTCGTTTTTGAGATATTAGTTGTTTAAATAATTTCTTTATACGTTTTTATCCAATTCATATATCTTTTTACATTTTAAATATGTTTAAATACTATGTTATTTGCAATTTATAATCCATGATAATGATAGCCAATCAATGAAAAATTATTATTATTCATTTGTCTAAAGTTGAATCACTAAAACTATTCCTGAATGCATTTTGAATTGTAATGATATGAAATTGAAAAAATATTGAATTTTGAATCTTTTGTTTGGTAACAATGACAGCATTATGGTTCGATTATAGTGACTTATTAGGTTTGAGCATATATGAAGTGGAATGAAATGCATGTATAGTTGTATATACTAAAAAATCCTTATTTTGAAGATATTTAAATAAACTACAATGTATAAAGTAATCAAATTTTATTGTAATTTAATTAATGATAATATCTTTTTCCCACTTTATCATATAAAATGACAGCTTTCCATAACTTTGAAACTTCCTTTTATAATCATATTATGATTTTCAACTTCACTGTCCTGTGATAGATTTTCACAATTTTGGAACTTTTTAGGGTAATAATTACATAATTTCTAGAATTTATATATTTTCATTTTTTATTATTGCAATAATCTTAAAATTTGTTTATATGTACTCATAACCTATCTATTGTTTTATTTTTGCCTAAATAATAATCCATTTGTAATCATTTTTACATTTTAGTATATAATAATCAATCACAAAGTTAAAAGCAAAGTTTTGAAGCATCTCAATAAAAGGATGCATCAAATTTTGAATAAAGAAATCAAGTTATGATAGAGAAGGAGAACTCAAAGAGAATTTTCATCCAAACGATGCAATTAGAATTGATGATAAAAAAAAAAATCAATAAATAATAGAGAGGAAATAAATTGTATAATTAAAATAGCATATTAAATTTTTTTTTTCCAACTAATTAGCATATTAAATTGAATTATTACTTTCATATTTCTTATTGAAATTGCAAAATTAATTTATGTATAAAGGTATGACTTAATAGTTATTATATGGAATTATATTATCATCATGCATTTTATGTACCCATTTTACGGGTATGTTTCATACTAGTATACATCGAAAGATACTCCTAACTCTCAAAACATAGACAAACATGGCTATTAAAAAATATAGTTCATGTATTAAAATATTCTTATTCATTAAATCAAAATAATAAAAACAAAATGAACAACAATAATTATGAGAACCGCAGTTACATGATTAGGTTCAATAGTTGATTTAAAGCATTTGAGAAAGTAACCCGAATAAACTAGAAACTTATAAGAGCTTTTGTAATATTAGTCAAAGATTCTCATAAAATCATAATTTAAAAATATAATAAAATATTAAAAATATAGCTAAAATAGTAAAAATTTACTATATTATTATTATATTATCTATAACACACAAATTAGGTTTCGAAAATTAACAAATGCTTAGAGATAAATTATAGGAGTAATATAATTAATATTGTATACAAAATAATGTATAAAAGATATGTATATGCATCAAATATAGTTATTAAATAAATATATATCTTTAATTATTGAAAATACTTGAAATTAAGTAAAATTCATTAAATAAATAGATAAAACATGTGAAAAAAATTATAGAAATTAGGAGATATCAAGAAACATCTCTTTACGTAGCAATATAGGTAATGTGTTGTAGTGAAGTTTAGAAAGTGCAAAAACATAGTAAGGACACCTAAGGCTATAGGATTACACTTGTAAGTTTGGAAAGAAAAATTATATGAATCCCTAAATGATCATATAAAAATACCAACTGAAATTTGAAACAAGTTTTAGTCAATTGTAAGATTGGAAAAATTTTTGGGGAAAGAAAAATAGAGAGAGAAAATGAAGAAAACAAAATTGGGAAAATTACTGCACGAAATAGGGTTTTGGTAGGTTCCTACAGAAGACAACCACTTGGAAGCGTGGTTGGACCACCACTCAAAGGAGGAGGAGCCACCATCTAAGTTCGTAGACAAGCCTCCTCTATCTCATGGTGGTTAGAGCTCTAAGTTTTAATGAGTCACCAAATATCTTGTTTTTATAAAAACTTTTGGGAAAAATAGCAAATGTTTATAAAAAATTTTGAAATTTGGTTTCCCAATATATTTTTACATGAGGAATTCAAATTTTCAATAGTCTCAAAACTTTGAGTATAGATATGAGGTCCTTAAAAAAAACATCTTATGTACAAAATTTTAATCTGGCTTTAAAAAACCAATTAATGTAGTTTTGGTCTAAAATTTTATGGTTATACTCCTAAAATATTGAATTTTGATGTTATTTAGTTGGATTAAAGAAATTGAGTAATCAGATTTTAGGAAAAAACTTAATTTCATGAAAATAATGTGCTAGGCAAGGTATTTTACTAAAGGAGCTTGATGAATTTTTTCTAAAACTATGATATACCTAGGGTTATAAACAAGTCCAGTCAAGACAATATAGTGCTAAGCTCGAACTTGACTCGAATGCAAAAACTCGAAACTCAAACGCAAAAACTCGAAGCTCAAACTCGATCAAGTTTTAATTTATAAAACTCGAGTTTAACTCGAAATGAAACTTGATAAGCTCGAGCTCAACTTAGTTAAACTCATTTAGGCTCGATAATCTTTAAAAATATTATAAATTTAAATAAAACGATAATAATATTTAAACTTGGCTCGAATTCAACTAATAATTAAACTCAACTCGAGTTTAATTAGGCTTGCAAGTTTATCGAGCCAAGCATCACAAAGCTCGAGCTCAACTTGAAAAGTTACTTGAGCAGCTCTTTCGAGTAGCTCGAGCTTAAGCTCGACTCAACTATAGCTGAGTCAAATTTGAGTCAATGTTGAGCCGAACTCAAGTAGCTCGTGAGTAAGCTCGTTTTACTTACACCCTTAGGTATACCTTAAATTTTCTCACATAAAATAGCTAAAAGTAGTTTAATAAGAGTTTAGGAATGATGATTTTTAGGTGAAAATGGATAATTGTTAGTTTAAGGTTAATTCTTCAAGTTTTATGTAATTGTGGATTAGTGGATAATATAGGAAAAATGGGAAGAAATGGTTATGGTACTTAGTTAATATTTACTACATATGTACGTTTTGGACTCTTGGAATTGTAGGGTAAGTGAAGTATATATGAAGTAATTAAATATACTAATAGCAATAGGGTCATAAATTATGTCAAAATGTAATCCGGTGTAAAGATGTTTAATACACTGGGAAAATTAGATTTGAACCACAAAGTGACTTTTATTTAAGCTCTATCCTATTTTTAGAGATAAGTTGTAAGTCAGGAACTTCCTAAATAAAAATCTAATTTAAGACTATGGGTCAAAAACTAGGTCAAAATATAAACTGGTATAAAATATCCTTGATCACACTAAGAGTTCGACAGTAGGTCAATAAGGGATTTATATATAAATTCTATACCTTTATTAGAGCTAAGACATAGTCGAAACCTTCTTAGATAATAACCTATACCACAAAGCTAGGTAAGAACATAAGTTAGAAACTCGGTTAGAAAGTCATTTGATGGAAGAAGCTAAATGTACGAGTGACTGGATGTTTGAAGATGGTTGAGAATGGAATAGTAGATTGTTTAGATCAGAAAGTTGCTTGCTTACAATCTCTAAGAATTCACTATAATCAAAACCTAAGTCAAAAACTTGCTAAGTAGCGATCTAAGCTAAAATACTAGGGATAATAGAGGAAGACGAGAGCGATGCACTAAGAGAATGAGCATCAATGTCCAAGGAAGTGGAATTAATGCTTTACAGCATTTTGGAGTACTTTAAAATACTTAAAGGTTTTAGTATGCTTTTAGCTTGTAATTGTAATGTAGTTGTTTGTACATGTGCTACACATGTGCTTGACTATTGCTATTGTTGTGAGTGCTAAACTCCATGTTGTGATTGTTCTATGTACTTTATTTTGCTTAGATTGTCTAAATTGGTGATTACCCTATAAACTAAATTAATGAAATTTGACTTAACTTCTAACCTGACATACATCGCAACCCACTAAGGTTAATTATTAAAATTCTCGAGCCAAATACGAACCCCTTCGATGAAGATAGCTAAAATGGCCATTTCTCTACTCTTAGTCAAACTAAGTGACAAGAGAAGAAGTCGTAGCAAGGTTAGAGGCTGTAGTTTGAAGGAAGTCTCAAGCAAAAGGTATTCTCTATTGCACAAACCCCAGTTTGGTTTCGATTTACAAGTGGCATCAAAATCCTCAACTCGGATTAGAGCTAACACAATTTCACCAATCTAATGATAAACCGAATAATATCGTGCAATAGCATCTACTTACACATGCATCGCATTTAACTAACATGGTTAAAAATCCTAATTGTATTCATGCCAAATACATGCTTTTGTCTCTATTCTACTTATTGAGCAAATTGTCGCTCATTCTCCTATAATAAACTTGTAAGTTCAAAATAGACTTCAAGCACCCTATCTAAACCTAAAAGATTGGATACAGGATTCGGAAGTGAAGATGGTGAAGAATTGGCTAACATGTGTTCTACACGTCAGTTTTACTAACTTTT
Source organism: Lumnitzera littorea (assembly GCA_024138015.1). Taxonomy (NCBI): domain Eukaryota; kingdom Viridiplantae; phylum Streptophyta; class Magnoliopsida; order Myrtales; family Combretaceae; genus Lumnitzera; species Lumnitzera littorea. The sequence goes on along the minus strand of JAMXBB010000004.1, from coordinate 109,890,812 downwards.
AAGGAAACTACAAAGGTCTCCTAGTATAGCCCTTTAGTTCATTACTAACATATTATTGCTTTTATCAACCTGTGGACTTTTGTAACCTTTATTTTTTATTTGTTACTGTTTTCCTCACAAATGTAACTTTTTAAATACTTGTAATTTTTAAATATTTTCCTATGTATCACTTCTCGAACTCAAATCTTTTGAAAACCCTCAATTACAAAATTGAGTTTTACAAATATCTTCCAAGCTTACACCACGAGTTTACAATAAACAGGTAAAGAATTGGACACTTTAAAGTGGCTGAGTCAAGTTTGCTTGGTGTAAATTAAGCCAACGATAGTAGCTGTGAGGTTGGTTTTTATCTTATGATGGTTCATACAGTAAGGCCGTTGTGGTTCTAGCTCTTCAGAGCGTAACAATAATGATACTAAGAAGATACTAATTATTACATAATAATGTTGTTTTTCCTAAATTGTATTGAAAACCTAAAAGTTACGAAAATAAAAAGGTTGAGACTAAAATAGATATGTAAAAAAGAAAAGGATCAAATGTCAAACAAAGAAATGAAAGAAAAGATTATCTATATGTTTAAAGCTAGAAGATCTTAAGTAATCACTATTTTTTTAAATTGCTATATAGTTTTCAATCTAATAATAAATAAATAACTAACAAACCATGCACCTACGATGCGTGTGCTAAAAAATTAAAAAAAATTAATTAAAAATCCTTTAAGAATTTTTTTCCTTTAAATTATAAAATTTTTAATTTCATTAATCAATTTTTAGAAGTTTTTAGAATTTTTCAATTAGGTAAAATTTTTTAATTTTAGTAGTTATATATTAAAAATTTTAAAGACTATAAATTCAAACGATGAAATATATAGACTATAGATAAGAATTGGAGTTTCTACTGAAGTTGAAATCATTAATCCCATCGAATCACAACTCTATCTTCTAAATGTACTTCAAAATATTAAGAAAAGATATGGAAGTCAAAATCGCAATTTCATTCTAGTCTATTCTCGCCTACAAAACGTGATATAAGTGGTATAGTAGTTAATAAAAAATAAAAAATAAATTTTATTAATTTTATTTTCTTAAAACATATAAGATATCAAATTTTAATAATAGTTGGTAGTTATTAAAGTGTTTTGGTTTTAATAATATAAATTATGCATTCTTGCATCTAGAAATCACATATATGAAATAAATAATAAAATCTCCAACTAATGGCTATACATTTCAATAATGTTGCAATTTATAATATGAAATTGTAATGTAAATACAAATATGATACTATTACCAAACACAACAATGGAAAAAAGAGGAAAAAAGAAAACCCACGAAAACAATTGCCATAAAAAATACGATAACAATATGTATTAGTATTATTGTAATATAACATGAACAGTTATTGATATGGGTTGCAACATAGGTTTGGAGTGGAGAGAGAGAGGTATTAATATTATTATAATATAACACAAGGAGTTATTGATGTAGGTTGCAACATGGGCTTTGAGTGGAGAGAGAGAGAGAGAGAATGAAATAATCCATTTTTGTAGAGGGATTTAAGGGAGAGAGAAAAATCGATGAAGAGAGAGAGAGAGAAGAGTTGTAAGGAAGTAGAAATTGGTTAGTTTGACAATTTTACATATGTTTTAATATATTTATTGTTTTTAATAAGTAAATTTAATGTTGATTTTTTCTTTATATAATTTTAATTTGATGGCTAGATAGTAATTTGGAAAAAGGCGGTTATATAAAAACCTATTAGCTTTAATAATATAGATAACGAAACAAACTTTTTATATTAACTACTTAATTTAGCAAGGTATATTTATTAATACCATAAAAATTAATTATGATATTAAACTTCTAACGATCACTTTAACCCATTATTCTACTTCCCATAATATTTGCTAGAACTACTCCATGATTCACTCACTTGTCTTTCCACATTACCCACTTTTCTTAATACTTCATTATGTCATCAGTTATGCATGAACAAGTGGACAAATCAAAAATATAAACCTAAAAACATTAACATATTAGAGTTTTTCAATAAAATAATTATTTTATAATACAAAAAATAGTGAAGAGAAATTATTTATGGTTGTTATATAAAAATATATATTAATTCTTCCTTAAGAAAGGATTCTAAATATAATTTTTAGCACTTATTAAACAGGTGTACTATCGACTAGTTTTTTTATAAAGTGAGTAATACTTTTGAATTTGTTTTTCATGCAAAAATTGTGTGTATATTAGCGAACTAAGAGGAATTTGACAGCTTTATTCTATTCAAGCAATCGTTAATCTTTCACTTGTCTCAAGTAGTCCGATCTACATTATCGGAAGAAACACTTACGAATCATAATAGCTTTGGAGAAGAAGGAGTTTGTCGAAGGGAAAGGGCTCTGCAACTTAAAAAAAAAAAAAAATTTAGAAAAGAAAGTATGAGAATGAAATGATGCAAGTTTTTAAATGTAGTATAAAAATGAAAGAGGAAAAGATAGAGATTTAAGAAAGTTGGCACTTTCCCTTGATATTAGTAAGTAAATTTTAATACAATATGTTTTTTCTAATATTTTTTAAGGGTGTGATTGATGAAAATAAAAAATAAAAATAAAAACCTACTACTAGGACTTAAATAATATAAATAACTACATGAAGTGCTACAACACTTATATAATTATATAAATATCGTTCTTCCACAATAATAAAATATGTTCGACCTATTATTCGCTTCGCTTATAAAATATAAAAGCTCGCCATGAAGAATATCTTATTTCCTTATGTGACAGGACTAATATTATACATAAAGAGTTGAGGATGATTGTGTATTTCTTAAATTTAATAAGAATACGTGTAATTCTCCATAAATTCAGTACTTCTAAGTTGAAATAGTATAGATTTGCCAAAGAGAAAAGACACCTTTTTCCATGATATAAATCCTTACTTTTTCAAAAACTCGGTCATGTCCCATCTTCCATGGATCATATGGTCTGTTGAATCGAATTTCACGTCAAGAAAGTATACGTCCTATATATTGTACTTCTAGCTAAACAGATATGCATAGAGAAGCAAGCAGGACAATGGGGGTAACTAAAAACGCATATCTTTAAGAAAGTGGGTAATAGACTCGACAAGGGCTTTCTGAAAGACACATTTAAGATCAACAGCAGATTTTACATTATTGATATAGGTTCCACCAATTATTTCTTTATGATAGAAGCCCCAGATGGAAAATATTATCAAGATTGTAGATCGAAGTTAGGGTGTCATACTAACTGTTATTTAAATTAAATTAGATTTTATATGTCTATACTTTCACGTTTTTTATTTCATATATATTTGTGTTTTCATCTTTTACATTTTATATACTATATTTTACTTTCATATGTAAATATTTATTCAGGAATATGCATCGTCATTAAATTAGTGCATAAATAATTAGTTTAATAGAATTATATTATTAAAAGTATTTAATTAAATAATATGGTGAAAATTACAAAAAAAAAAATAAAGACACAAAAAAATTGCAAAAAAAAAAAGAAAAAGAAAAAAAGGAATAATTGCCAATCGCCCCAAGGCTAAGGAATAACTAACTACCTTTAATCATTTATATTGGAAATATGCCTTTCAAAGCATTACGATCTGTAACTCAAATAAGATATCATGAAGTCTCTATCTGTTTTATTTTTAAGCGCATTTAGATCCATGAAGACAATTGCTCTAATCTTCTCCTAATATAACCAACGAATGGATTAGAGGGTTGGGAGTTAGTGTAACACTCCAGAAGTTATGACTGACTACCATTTTAACATTGAGATGGCTGGTAAGGGCATTAATATATTATCGGTTGCTACTGATTACCATTACATAGGTGAATTGTACGAGCTGAATAAGGTGATGGGTGGCTTCTATCCACTCTACAAGGATGGCATGACTTGATTCCAACTTGACAAGCTTTTTAGACCTAGCCACCCCATCATGTATTAAAATCCTTGTAGGCCACCTCGGCCTTTATTAAATAAATTTGATAATACTATTTTATTAAGTAAATTATTTATGGACCAATTAAAAGCTAATACATGTCTTGTGATTAATATTTATACATACAGATAACATACATGTGTGTAAAATGTAAAAGAACGAAAACAAAAATATGTAAAGTGATTAAACAAATGTGAAAATACATACATACGAAGCGTAATTTATCTTTATTTAACATTAGAGAAGAAAAATATGGATAAAAGGATTTATTTGGTGCATGAATGCATATTCTATTTTAAAATGACTTGTGTTGCTCTTTGACGTAAGGATCTTCCAACATATTTTTTCCCTTAACGAAAATGAGGTGTTTGCAATCTATAGAGATATCAACGGAACTCTGCGCATGAAGCATGTGGATACGCACCAATTTTATTCTTAACTTCATTGATTAGGTTTAAATAAATACTATTTATCCCTTAATATATACGATTCTTCAACACACAGAAATATAAGTTAATTGAGCCCACACCTTTTTATTATTTTTTTTTTTTTTACTAACAATATAACTTTAATGGATCCATTTTATTAAAAAATTAGTTTCCGTACTATTGAATTATAAGAAGTTTTAATATCTGGTACTTCAATTCATATTTAATGTTGGTCAGATATTTATATTTTATACCAAATGAAAATGGAAATTTTGCAACTATTGTTTGGGAATAAAAGGAAAATAATATAATACAATCTTTACAATTTTGGTCAATAAAAAAAAAAATCATTTTTATCAACTTATCGTGGAGTAGCCACTTCCAAAAGGAAGCCCCTTTAATGGCATGTCCGTCGGATAAGTGCTAGGAAGAGCTGGCTAATCCACTGGTGGACCCACAATCAACGTTCCCATTCAAGCGTGGACCCCGTGAGACCTGGTCAAAGCACGTTTGCTGGCCAAGCGCCAGATCATCACATTCCTCCTAACACCCAACGGCTATTAAAATTCACTCCCCCCTTTACCCAACAACCAAAGTACCAATCTGTCCGTACTCTTCTTATCTGCTTTCATATACGGTGCGATTGCCGGTAATTTAAAACGAAGGGGAATTATAACGAAGATTATTAGTATTTGGGGATATATTTAAATAAAAGATTAATATTTTGAAAATTTTAAATAAATTATTAATGTTTTATAAAATGTTTCAAATAAAGGATTAATATTTTAAAAAATTCAAATAAAAGATCGATGTTTCAAAAAAAGTTTAAACGATTTTTTAGATTAGTTATTATAAATTTTTTATTTGAACTATTTTATGACACATTAATTCCCTCCATCATAATTTTCCTTTTAAAATGAATTAAGCCCATTTGAAAATTACTTAGTGTTTGATTCAATATTTAATTGAAATTTAAACAATCCAAATTTAAACTCAAATTATTTGAATAGATTATCATTATATAGAATTCCAGTCTAAACTTATTTGGTTCAATTAGTTTAAGGGTTTAAACATACTCATATTTAACTTAAGCATATATTGAATTTGAAATTAAATACAAGTTTCATTGAAATGAATATAATTTTTTTAAATAATTGAGTTTAGACAAACTTCCGATTAGCATGCCAACGATGTAGTTTTAGACAAACTTGAGTTTATATTTGATATCCTTTTAAGGAAACGGAAGCATCCTTTTTATGGATAAAAGAATTATTTTAAGTAAAACCTTCATTGGAAAAATAATCATATTTACACGGACCACCAAATCGAGACAAACAAAGTATATATTTTCATATATGCATACTCTCTTCTTACAAATCCACCTATTAATATCACTTAGGATGATTATGTTTTGCAATTGATGATCGGGACATTCACTTGTAAAAGGGAACTTTATTTACTCCTTTTCAAAATACACTAACAATTATCACATCAATATTATATATTTAAAAAGTTTTATGAGACCAAATAAAATTTACTTAAAGAGTTTTTATAACATGTAGTCTACCCAGTAGGAGTAAATAAGGATGGATAGAATATAAACTATACTCATATCTTATCCAATAGGTATAAATTTTTAAATTTTATAATTAAAATTATTTATAACCAGTTTTCAACCAAACCCCCTAGACTTATTCTAACCTCACTCTTTCTCTTAAGTGAACTAGAAAGGCTCATTTTTTACAAGGGTTTAGTCCTTCAATTGGCAAATCCAACTTGATCCCAAGCTAAGTCTAAGCTCTTACCTGACTTGCCCTTGGTTGTACCCTTCAGATACTTTAACATAGTTCACTCTACTCATTTTAGCAAGCCGACCTACTTAGCTTAATCGTACCTATAGGTTGAGTTCCCTATGACACTATTCTAGTACCTATTAGGGAGTTCTAAACTCCATGTGACTATAGTTGATAAACATTTTTGGATAATTATTATGTGAGCTTATATTAATCAATCCAATACATAAACCCGATCCAACTATCAAGTTTAGGTATAATCTTCATTGTTTCACTATAAATACCAAGAATAACCCCCTGATAAAAGGACTCTCTTCTCCATTCTTTCACTCTTATAATTACGAAACAATTTTACTCTTATCATAAGAGGGCTAACTTAAGCATCGGAATGGTTGCACCAGAGTACCCTCTAGCACCCCTTGTACCCATTTTCTCATATTGCAAGTGTTCGTGTACCAGAATAAGAATCACTCGTCAATAATTGGCACTATCTGTAGAAACGTGTAATATATTTTCACGTTTCTCAATGTTCTTTTGAAGGGGACTAGCGAGATGTTTCAGCCCTTCAAATGGGTTCTCCTCATTTGGTTCACACTACTTTTTCTTTTAACTGTTTCTTCAGATTTGGACAAGTTGCTTCCGTATGCAATCTAGAAACTACGAAGGGCTTTGTCGGTTTTTTCCTTTCAAGAGTTTAGTAACAGCAACTTCATCTTTTCTTGGTTCATAACCGTCATCACCAAATTGGTAACGCTGACTTAACTGCTTAATAACCGCCATATGCCTCTATTCTAGAGATCCTTAAACTTCATGTTAATTTTCGAATGTAAATTGGACGGATATATATATTTAATTTTCATGGATTCATATGTTAGTGAAGTGTACTTGTGCCAAGATGCCTTGCTATGTACAGTCATCATGCTATGTTGTGGCGGCCAAAAGTTCGGCAACCCACATGTATTCGACTATCATATCTATAGCAGGGCTTTCGTATGGCCACTTGTTGATTTATTGCTTTGGTCTTAACGATCAGAAAGTGCCACGATCAGTTGAACTTCATAGAGAATTCACGGAGGACACATTTTGACCCTTTTCCAACCACCTTTTGGATCAAGCAGTAGTTTTGGTGCCAACCATTTCCTACATGCTACAAAGCCAAACAATGATGCCAAGCTCCAAACACTCCAGACATTTCTACTCCATTGCCGAAGTATGTGATCTAAGCTAACGAGTTAGAGCTTGAACGCTTGTTGACCTCCAACAAGTCTTACCCGAGTTACTCATGGTCGTGCCAAACCGAGTTCCTTGCATTTAGACTTATGCGTGAGCTCCATTAAGTTCAGGTTCAGGCACTGGTTGAGATTTACAGCAAATCTTATCCAAGCTACTCATGGCTATGTCGAGTTGCTATGAAGAGATTAAGCAAAAATCCAAGGCAGCAATGCCAAACAATTAAGACGAGTAATTATACAAGTTGAAAGGATTTTGACGTGAAATAGATAAACAAAGATGGTCTCGTGAATTTTCGTTAGAGGATAGTGACATCAATTAAATCTTTGACCACCAACACTCCATCCGAGTTTTGAAAATAGTCACACAGAGGCCATACCTTATGTTTGAAGTTATCGATCTAAAGTCACGAATTGCGACAGCTATTTTCAACGGAAAGCCATCTTCAACCGAACTGATACTTGTGTCCACGCCAACTTCCAGTTGTGTACCGCACCGAACTTAGCAGTAAGCTGTCTATACGTACAGGTGTGTAAAATATAATTTAAGCCCCAGATTTGGAGCTCCTGCACAATTGGAAGAAAGTGCTAGAGATAAATCCCTTTTAGATGTACAGTCATCACGACTCAAGCTTGTATTCAAATAAAAGAAGAAAATTACATGTGCTATGTTCAACCAAACAGTGGGATCATCGTGCCGAACTCCAACTGAGTTTCCTTTAAGGCCAACTTGAGCTTGTCGATGTACGGGACGCAGTCATTGAGGCTAACTCGAGCTTGGCAAGTACGGCCTGAGCACGATAAAAAAGTCCAAATAACATCAGTCGAGCTCAATCTCGCATCAAACTCCAGCTTTTTCCAAGCAAGTGCTGCTGACTAATGACGATAGCCGAGAAGCCAAGCACGTATGATTCATATCAAGTTAGCGAGTACCATGCCATGTCGTGTAGAGCAATTTCTATCGGCCTACGAGTGTCGAGAAAACTAGTGCTTCTATGGCCAAGAAACCAAGAAACAGGATGCCGAGAAGCATCATGCCGAGCTGTTCTCACTTACAACAATGGCCAAGAGGTTGAGAGATAGGAAACCAAAAGGCTGGGGGGATGTTTGGGGTTTCATCGAAGACTGCTTGCCAAGTTGTCTAGAGTAAGCAACTTCCTAAAGTCCTTGTCATCCTATGCCGATCAATTTACATCAGCCTACGAATTGTTGAGAGGTCGAGTGCTTTAGAAGTAATCTAATTCCCAAGTCCATGCCTAGTCTGAGTCGCTGAGACCAATGATGCCGAGACCAACCTAAACATTTTCTACAAATAAATAGTAGCAATGGGCTCGCAGCATACCCATCATGCTCATAGCAACTTGCTCGGCCAAGTCGCAACTGAATCTATGCCAAGTACTTTGGCATAATGTCCACTCATGCTTCGAGATAGCGAATGCCGAATAAGCACACTCTCGGCAAGGCAAAGGCCGATTTTCTAACAGGCCGAGTACCACGAATACTAAGTTAAGGCCGAGCTCTTTTCTTTACTAAGCTTTAATAGCAACTATGGTCGTGCTGCTCCACACAATGGCTGCTTACATGAGATTAAAGCAAAGTAGAGGCCAAGCTTACCGACAACTCGCATTGGCCGAGCTATTCCAAGTTTGTCGAGAAACTCCAAGGTTGCTGAGTCTGTCCATTATGAGGCTTGAAACTAAGCCAAACAACCATGATAAGTCGAGCATCTATCCAAAAAGGTTGACCTGCTATTAATTGCCAGATTCTCAATAGGATCCATTAAAGGTAAACTGCAGTAGTTTCTCATTGAGCTCCCTAAGTGTCCAATCTTAAAGTTGCTGAGCATCCAGAATACGACATGTACTTTAAGCTGTTGTGGCTGAGCCGAAGGGTACTGAATAAATTCATTTGATACTTGGGCTTTACGCAGAAACTAATGTGAATCATTGTGTGTTGTCCTGATTAAGTGTACACGTGCAGAGAAGTCGATTCGGTTGGCAGCTGGTTTTCGTGATAATTCAGTTAACGGCTTGTTCGATTGCTTGATTCAGTGTACGGTATTATTGAAGTCGTCTCAATCAGCTTGCGCACATATTAAGCTTACACATACGCTAAGCTACCTGAACCAAGTAAAGACTAAGCTATTCCTCAATAGCGACACTAAGCCATACGGCTTACATAGCTCCATTACCGAGTCTCTTTCTACAGAGATTAATATTCCCACCTACTAAGTGTTGGGAAATTAAAGTTCAACTTCATGAAACGCAAGAACTTGGCAAAAGTATAGAGACTTTGAGCTTTAAACAAAGGAAGCAGTATTCCCAAAGCAGGCAACATAAAACAATTGTCAAATTTCATGAGCCAACAACCGATGCATATAAATGAGCCCACTTACACGCACTATCATTGTTGGAAGATAAGTACAACTTCATTTTCACCTTTTGTGATTTATTCATTATTTATCCCCCGGGTTATATGTTTTATGCGATGTCTTATACCAATTTATTGTTAATATTCATACTCAATTCATGGACAATGTATTATCCATCTACGTAATGCTCCAACAAGAATTCAAAGACAGATTGAGGCTAAAGAAATTACTCCCATTTTAGCCTACACAAACATTTTAGCCTACACAAAGTACAATTTGTTAACAGACTACTCTTGAATAACTCTAAGCCCTACACATTACAAGTGACGAGCAAAACATAAATAACTAATTCTTAGGTCCTATTTTTTAACGGATCAGAGGTCAACTAGTCTATCTTCTGATTCTACTTAGCACAAGTCACGCTTAGCTTGGACAACTTACATGCTCCCCTAGCCTTTTTAACCATTTCAACCTTCTTAGGCCATCACATCTTCAAGTACCCTCGCCTCTTCAAGCACTTCAACCTCTTCAGGCGCCCTTGCCTATTTAGGCGTTTCAGCCTTTTTTGGTTCTCGCGTATCCAAGCACTCCTGCCTCTTCATGTGCCTTCGCCTCTCCCCTCTTCAGGCGCCCTCTCCTTCTTAGGCACTTTAGCCTCCTTAAGCCTTCGCCTCTTTAGGCGCCCTAGCCTATTTAGACGTTTCAGCCTCTTTCAATTCTTGCCTCTCCAAGCGCTCCCGCCTCTTCCTTAGGCTCTTTGGCCTCCTCAGGCCCTCGCCTCTTCAAGTGCCTTCGCTTTTTCAAGCGTGTCAACCTCCTTAGGTACTCTCTCCTCTTTAGGTGTTTCGGCCTCTTTCAATTCTCACCTCTTCCTTAGGTGCTTTGGCCTCCTTAGGCCTTCACCTCTTCAAGCGCCATCGCCTTCACCTCAGGCCTTCTCAGGCACTTCCACCTCTTCAAGGCCTCACCTCTTCGGGCGCCCTCGCCTCTTCAAGCACTTTGACCTCCTCAGGAGCTCTCGCCTATTTAAGCATTTCAGTCTCTTTTAGTTCTCACCTCTCCAAGCGCTCCCACCTCTTCAGATGCCTTCGCCTCTTACCTCTTCAAGCGCCCTTGCCTTCTCAAGCACTTCGACCTCCTCAAGCCCTCACCTCTTCATGCGCTTCAACCTCTTCATGCGCTTAAACGCCTATTTAGACATTTCGGCCTCTTTCGATTCTTGCATCTCTAGGTTCTCCCACCTCTTCAGGTACCTTCGCCTCTCGCCTCTTCAGGTGTTTCAACCTCTTTTGGTCCTTTCCTCTACCTTAAGGGCTTCGACCTCCTTAGGCGCCCTAACCTATTTAGGCGTTTCGGCCTCTTTTGTTCCTTACCTCTTCAAGCGTTAAGGCCACTTTTTGGCCCTTGCCTCTTTAAGCGTTAAAGCCTCTTTAAGAGCTGAAGCCTCTTTAGGCCTTCACTTTTTAAGGCATACTGATATTTGTCAGTGCTTCAGTCACTCTCACTTTTCACTTTTTCAAGCCTTTACTTCTTCAAGTACTTTAGCCTCTTCAAGCTTAGATTACAAACTTTTCCAGAAATCCCACGACCATACGGTTCCTTAAATACTCTCTTTTCCGACTTTGTCACTAAGAGAGTGAGGGGCAAGCGTTGATAGGCATTTTTGGATAATTATTATGTGGGCTTATATTAATCAACCCAACACATAAACCCGGTCCAACTATCTAATTTAGATATAATCTTCATTATCTCACTATAAATAGCAAGCATAATCCCCAAGTAAGGGGACTCTCTTCTCTATTCTTTCACTCTCATAATCATGAAACAATTTTACTCTTATCATAAGAAAGCTAACTTAGGCATCAAAGTGGCTGTGTTGAAGCATCATCTAGTACCCCCCGTAGCCGTTTTCTCGTACTATAAGTGTTCATGTACCGGAACGAGAATCACTCGTCAACAACTATCTCTAACTAGGGTTCATGAAGAGCGCTCCTTTGAGCCCATTTAGACCTACCCCCCAACCTAGGCCAAATTAGATATTATAACATCCGCATCTAGGGTAAATCTGTAATGAAGATAACTCCAGCTTTTAGAAAATGCATATCTACTTAACTAGATACACCTACTTATTTGAGAAAGATTTAACTCCAAATATTGTAATGCATAACTTTCCTAAAAATCTCAATCTCATCACCTATATATAAGGGATGAGGCTCTCAAGTATGATCATCTTTACTATTGTTGCTATTACTACGGTAATTTTGAGAGAGAAACTAACTTGAGTATTAGAGTGGCCCACTAGACTAAACCCCAGTATGTTTTTACAAGTAATATCTTTCAAGAATCAAACTTTCAAGCCCACATTAGTCAAGTTTCACACTTCCAATCCTAACATCAATCTCCGACGAGAATCACAAACAACAAAAACCTATCCTTAACTCCTTAAAACCATCTTAAAACTTATATCTTGTAAAGCTTATAAGGTATAGAATATTCTATGAAACATATAAATCTTTTAATTACATTTATAATATTAAAATATTAAGGTGAATTTTCAACAAAATTGAACCTATCAATATTTCTATTATATCTTATTCATTCAAATTGCATGAAGGTATACTCCCTACAAGTTTAGAAAGGTTACATTACAAAATCTAACTCATATGATATTCTAGACAAAAGTGACCAAATAATACATTTATGAAGGCATAACATCAACTTATACAGATCTTACAATATATTAAAAAGCTTGGTCCACTTGTGTAAAATATACAACACTAAATCAATTGTAATAATTTTACAATTTCAATATTTGAGTAAAATATAACAACAAATGTAAGATTAGTAATGGAGAAACAATGAGAAACAAAAGTAGAAAATATAAACGTAGAAATGAGACAAGAGAGAAGGGAAAGAAATGAAGTATGAAATTCTTTCGTTTTACAATTTCTTATGGATGATTGGTTTAAGTTATAGCTTGTTTGTTTGTACCCCTCCCCACCCTAACCAAACCCTCACCACCCAAAGTTATAATATTTTTTACACCGAATGATATTTATTCAGTATTTTTTATGTGACTCTTGTTGATAGTAGTTTTTGGACATAGGTAGTGACCTAACTAAGAAGGTTACTACCCAAGCAAGCGACTACCTTGAGCTTAGACTTGAGCAATCCAACCTAAAAGGCACCCAAATGGCCAACTAGCCTAGGCTCTAAGGCCAAGCAACCCAACATTGCTATCACCATCCGAGTAACCTATCATTATAAGCTAAGTGTCGAGCATCCTGAAACTAAGGGCAAGGTAGCATAAAAAAGCACATGACTAGATCGCTCTCTAGTCCAACCCCTTGGAATGCCCATAAGCCTAACCATATGAAACTCACATTACAATAAATGCAATATAATAATTGGTAACTTATCCTTCAAAGAGCCCATACAACTAAGAGTTTACAACACCATTAAGCATTTTATGAGGAAAAGGTGGGCACAAGACTTGAAAACAATCATCCTTTTGCTAATATCATAAAATCTTACCAATCGTAAGCCCCCCAAAACCTAAAGTCACACCTCGAGTTAACAAATGGCTTAAGGGTTCAACATATAAACACTTAACCCATTTCTTTAGAAGGTAAGATGTTTACAAACATACACATGTCCATTGAGCTCCCTCTCTCACTCTCTAAAAGAGCTTCCATTCTTGGGATTACATACTCAATTTTTAGTATCATCTGACTTAAATATTGGAATAATTTCATTGAATAACTTTTTTAGCTATGTTGTTAACCCTTTTCTATTTTGCAATTCAGCCTTAGGTACCCAAAGCAATCTCTTAGTCTACCCCTTTCAATCGTGGAGGCCCATTACGCTCTATAGTAGAATTCCAAAATGATAACACTTACATGATACCGTAAAGTCTATACCCTATATAACTTAAAATACAGGTTTCAAAATGGATATAAGTTATTGAGATATCGTAATAGTATCCTATCCTAAGAGAGTAGATCCCAAAAAAATTAACTTGAGAGTTGAGACCTAATTTTTTATTTTTAATATCTATCTAGAACCTACTTAATCAAATAAATGACTACAAGGTATAAGATACAACAACATTACATTCTCATCTCTAATATTTAGATTAATTTATAAACACTTATTGTGAATATGTTAGGAAGAATGTTTATAAGGAGATCTAGTGTCTGTTATGTTAAGAGTAGATGAGATGGATTAATTTATTACATCTATTATATATATAACATTAATTAAATATATTTTAAAATAAAAAATAATTATAATTAGAGAGAAGTAATTTTAAATGGTAACATATCTCATTTTTACTTGATGATAATTATCATTATAGAAAGAAATCACATTTTTTTAGATAATTTCATATGAAATCTATTTATTTATATATTACTTTAAATACTCATAATATGGATACACATCTACTAATGTTCATCAATATTTGACCAAAATCCATGCTGATTAATAGATTGAACAAACAACTAAGCAATAAGAGTCGATAATTTTGGATGGTGTAACAATAATATGAATACAAAATCTTAAAAAAAAAAAAAAAAAAAAAAGAAATACATAGTCAAGACGATGAGGGACCTAGTTACAAAATAAAACATGAAACTAATGAAACCTAATTTAATAGGTAGAATTATAATATAAATAAACACCATTTCTTTAATCAAAGAATTCTACATGTGAAATTTTTATTATCTATCCTTACTAACTTTTCGGTTCCTACCCGTTACACCTTTATATATGACTGTACTTGTCCACGGTACACGTATCGAATATAAATCTCTCTCTCTTCCCCTCTCTTTCTCTCTCCAATTACAGAGCAAAAAACCACGCTCACTCACACACCCACAGAGAAAAAGATAAAACACCACAGAAGAAGAGAAAGAGAAAGATTTTAGGGTTTCTCAACATCACCTCTCTCGATTCACACATGGGAGCAGTAGTGGAAGAATCCTCTCTAGCACAAGCTCCACCCTCCCCAATCCCAGAAGACCCACCACCTTCATCTCGCTTCTGCTGCTTCTACCTCCCCTGTTTCCGTTCCCACCGAAGATCCACTTCCTCCTATTCCCCTTCCTTATGGGAACGGGTCGGCTCAACCCATTACCAGCGGAACAAGTGGTGGATCCGAGCCTTAGTCCCACTCAAGAAGCTCCGCGAGTGGTCCGAACTCGTCGCGGGTCCCAAGTGGAAAACCTTCATAAGGCGGTTCAACCGCCATAACCGTAACAACGGCTGTTGCGGTGGTGTTGGTGACGGAGGAGTAGTCAGGCATGGGCAATTCCATTACGACCCTTTGAGCTATTCCCTCAATTTCGATGAAGGGCATGGGCAAAATGGGGATTTGGACGAAGAGGATGGGTTCGGTGGGTATAGGAACTTCTCGGCTCGGTTTGCTGCGGTTCCCGGTTACAGTAGGTCCGATTCGGTCGATTTGGTGAAGGGGAAAGAAGTTTCGGTTTTTGGATAGAGGGGCAAAATGGGAAGAGAATAAAAAAATGACGAAAGTTTCGGCTGTTGTTGGGTGGCTGATTCGGCGAGGATTCCGGCTAACGTGCGTCGTGGGGTACGACGGGGGTATCATATCAGATCGAGGCAGTGATTAGCTGGAGGAATGTTGACTTGGTGCCGCTCGTGGCGGCGCTTACGTCAGCATCGCTTT
Organism: Lumnitzera littorea; assembly: GCA_024138015.1. NCBI lineage: Eukaryota > Viridiplantae > Streptophyta > Magnoliopsida > Myrtales > Combretaceae > Lumnitzera > Lumnitzera littorea. The sequence goes on along the minus strand of JAMXBB010000004.1, from coordinate 109,875,316 downwards.
TGCTTTATTTATTTATTTTAAATTTTGTTTTCTTTCTTTCTTTTTTTTTTTTTAATTAAAGTGTACAAATGGCAAAGGAGGTAATAATAGAACCTGAAGAAGACGGAGAATGATGGCGTGTATGGGTGTAAACTTGTGAAGTGTTGGTATTAAAATTATTTTCCTTTTCTGTTTGGTTATTGTATTTCTTGCGTGGAATGTAATAAGACATGTCGCACGTTGGACCGGTCGACTGGACACATACGTGACGTAATGACAGATTTACATTTTTTTTGTTTTTTCCTTTTGTCTATGGGAAAATCAGTGATGGTTTTGATTATGGAATGCAAGTTAGATTGTGTGAGATGGTTAGCCTCGTAATCACGGTAGATTAGGTCACCAATTAGTATGAAATCCTCACGAAACCCTAGTAGTAATCAATTAGCAATTCTGGCATTTTAAAGCGGGATGAGTTTAATATGGACTCTGTTGGTAATGCACGTCCTACTGGTTCTATTTTTGCTTGCTACCATAGAAGTCTAGTGTCTTCTCGTATAATGTTATATGTGAAACGTGTAACAGATAATCATAACTATTTCTCGTAAACTATTTAGTCGGAAGTCTAAAAGGGTGATCTTAATTATTTCATCTTAACCTTTTATAACCTTTTATATACTTACAAATCATTATAAAAAAAGAAAAATACCTCCAAAAGCTTGTAATTTACAACCCCTTTGGTGATGATTTCTTGAGATGGAGTTTAGGAAATAATTGTGTTTACTATAATCTTACATATGGTTAGTAGAATTATTATTTTACAAACTTCTTGTTATTATTATAAAATATAAAATAAGGAATTGCAATTTTTTTACAGACTAAATGAATGGCTATTCCTCAGTCATTTTGTAGTATATTTTCAAACTTATCTATGAGACAATCAAGTTGAGGATTCTTCCTTTTTTTTATTATTATTACTAATATATGTAATCGATAGAAAATGAGACGGGTATATAAAATTGGATGTTTACGGCTAATAATATCGTTCTTAAATATACACAACCATAATCCACCAAAAGAAACGTTTTCAAGCAAAAATGATATATAAATATAAACTCCTGTAATGGAAATAAGTTAATCAAATTTTCTCCACTCAATAAAGTTACTACCCAAGTCATTGTATAGGAAGCGGCCAAAAAAAAAGTCATTGTATAGGATGACAAATAAATAAATAATAAAGTGATTATCCTGTGAAAAAAAAAAAAAGTGAAAAAAAGTGATTACCCACTAAAAAGGAAACTATTAAATGGGCATCTAAAAATCATTTGTTTGGAGTTGGGTGTCTTTTTTGAGTCAGATAAAGAAAGGAGTGATGAGAGACTGTTGATCAATAAAGTGAAGATAATGTCAAAATGTGATGATACGACATGATAAGAAAGGCCAATTTGGATGGGTTTAAAGTGGCATTCACACTATGGCCCTTTGTTATTGGTGCAGCACACAGAGTGTCGGCTTTCATCCTAAGCATTACACCTGATATACGTGTGCTTTGACAGCGGCTCCAAACTCTCTATTGGCATATTCTTTCTTTTGCTAATTAGCAGATCTTTAAGCTGCCTACTGTCTCGGTCAAGTTGGTGTTTCTTTTACATATAAAGATCACAATCTACCTTAGGTCTGGGTCATCTTATTTTCGCACTTTTATTGGATACTTTCAGATACGTGTTCAATGTTTAAAAGAATTATCTTTTCTTTTTTCACGATTTTAAGCATGGATTATACAATATTAAAAAAAAAAAGAAAAAAGAAAAATTTGTAAAATGATCAGAAGTTTGATTCTTTTTTATTTTTCTCTCGATAAAATTAAGTCTCTTTATTTGTTTTCCTAAGAAATGTTCCCAGGACTCTTAATAATAATTTTCGTTTATCTATTGTAATTAGTAGCTGCAATATCATATGACTTTTGTTTGTGTATCTTTGTGAATTCAGTTACTGGGAATATCATGGAGGGATTATTAACTGAGATGAAGGCTGGTTTTTGTTATGAATGTGCTGGTCTTTGTGGATGAAAGTGAGCGAATGTAGTCAATGAAACACATGCATACATGGTGGATAAACATGTGCCTACGTAGTAGGTAAAGCACATGCCTGCGTGTGGTAGATAAAATATCTGACTGCATATAAGATTATGAAACCCGCGATTCCACGTAAAAATGGAGACATAAGAATCAAAAAGTAAAAACATAAATTTTTATAACTTTTAAAAAATTATACATATGTTTATAGCTGTTATTTAAAAAAAAAAAAAAAAAGAAAGAAAACTTGAAATATATTATGTAAATAAAAAATAATAAAATTAAGTTTTTTTTTCTCATAAAAAAATTGTTAATTTATAATCTAATATTCACAGAAGTAATACAAGCAAAGTTAAAACTAACTTTTTTTTTTCTAATTATTTTGTTTGAAAAATGTAAGAACTAAACGTTTCAATTCATTTAAAGTTATTAATAATTTAAACTTAATAGTTTTTTCTGATGCACTTTTCTATTAAAGTTGGAGTTTGAATGAACACTACAAATATTGAACAAGGGACTAAAAAAAAGAGAAAGTAATAAAAATTTGAAATAAAATAAAAAAGGATATTTAATGCCTTAATAGCAAATAGGTTAGTAGAAGCTTGTTATATTTTTTTTAATTTTTAACACATCCAACTAATATATGTAAAATTAATAAACTCAATTAAAAATAGAAGTTTCAATTTAATTTAACTAGTAAAATCGGTTAAAAATGTAAATTTCTATAAAAAAAAAAAACAATTTTATATACGAGTTAACTGGAAAGAACTACATAAAATTATACACTCGTAAAATTCCATGAGTAGAATTGCAATTTTAATAATCACACTTACATAGTGAATGCTTTTATGGTGAACATAATTTGTAATGATAGTGCTTTTAGAATGATAATGCATTAGGACAAGTATCGTTAGATAAGAGTGAATGAAAGTTACCTTATTGACTATTGCATGGCATGTTATATAACATAGTTTATTTGGTTCTACTCACTATGTTATATTATGCTCTAGCTCTATTTCTATTTTTTTCAATTAGTTTGAATACAACTTGGGAGTTAAGTTGTGTAACCTTAAGTACCAAAGAAGGAACATATCAAGATATTGAAGTTAGCTTGGACTTTTAGTGAGAATAGAACAAGTACGAGTCAAGACTTCGGATGTCACATGATGAAAAATCGTTGTACTGTGATATATGAAGTAAAGGGTGTAAATAGGAAATTTAAAATTGGGTTGGGAATTTTATTGCAAACACTAAGCGTGAAATGACAATTTTGGTTGAAAGTTTTATTTTATGTTTTCACTGCTTTAGCAAATGATTGTGATTTCCCTTACATAGAATATGCTAGAACTCTAATCATGTATATACCTTTTAGTATGATGATCTAAAGTTCATTAGAATTTGAAGGTTAAGCAAACTCGATGAGAAGTACTCTCAAGATGAGTGACCTCTTTAGGAGCATCTGATATGAAGGACAATACCGTGAGGTATATTACGTTAAAACAAACAATACCTCAATGTGCAAAGTTCAAGTGGTATAAAAATGGTTCACTAACTATAATACTCTTTAAATACTAAATAACAGAACTCTAATAATTGAGACGTATTTTTATGTAACAATACCTCAATGTGCAAAGTTCTACTTGTTGCAAGTAGTATAAAAATAGTTCACTAACTATAATACTCTTTAAATACTAGATAACATAACTCTAATAATCAAAACGCTTTTTGATGTAGCGATTTAGAATACATAAGAATTCCAAAGTTAGGTGTGATTGAGCTAGGTTAATCCTAAAATAGGTGATCCCTTAGGAAACTGTTGTACTAAGGAACGAAACTGTATGGTAATATTAGGTAACAAAATTCTAATAATCGAGGCACCTTTTAGTACAATGACTTGGAGTATGTTGAAACTCCATAATTGAGTGTACTTAAGCTAAGTTAATCTTAAGATAGATGACCCTTTGGAAAGTTACTATACCAAGAGACAAAATTATGTAACGTTTCATGTTGAAACAGACAATATCTCAATAGGAGGAGCTTCATTGAGATCATTACATTTGCTAAAAATGGGGAAGCTAATTGCTACATAGGGCAAAGTGTCACATTATGGAGGCAACTCTTAAGCTTAAAAGGAGCTCTCTCTAGAGTCTTCTCTACCTAATGCGGTCCTAGTTTTGGACAATTGTAACAAAATTGACAAGGAGATCAACTTTATTAATTTAGTGGGGGAGATTGCAACATCCCTTAAATAGTATTTGATAGGACTATGATTATCAAGGTACTCTTAGAGTAACTACCTATAAACTTCAAGCTTAAGCATACTTTTTTAGAAGTAATCTTAGAATGGATAACTTTTGGAAAACAGCTAACACTAAGAAGAAAATCACAAGACATATCATGCCAAAGTGAATAAAACCTTAGTATGTAAAGTTCTAATCATTATAATAATTTCTTAAATTTTATATTCTTATTCATCGTGCATGATTTATAAATCAATAAAATGGATATGTGGAAAAAACATATCATGTGACAACTAGCCATGAAATGAAATATAGAGATGATATAAGAAAAATATGTTATCTTAATGACTATAACATTAGTATTTGTGACCAAGAAATATCAAAGCTAGCAAACATGTCAAATGGATTGAAATTAAGGGGGGAAGAAAGGTGCTTTCTAGTGAGTATTAACGTATCACATATAGAGTCAATCTCTTTAATAAGTTCACGGGAGAAAATCTTTACCTATCTCAATCCACATTGTGGACAACCATATTGATCTATAAATACTCAATAACTCTTTATCATTTAGACAAAGTCCACATATTGGAAAATAGTATTGTGGCTATTAGACATTTCCTTTTAAAAATCAAATAAGTGTTTAGCAATATTGATGTTCTGAACTTCTTAATTTGTCACTTGTGAATTTGAACAACTGTATGTACCTATTCATTGTCTCTCTTTTCAAATCATTCCTTTATGGTTGTCTGATATTACTTCAATGAGGTTATATGCACGAGACACACGCCTCACGCTGGTGAAGGCATTAACTGTGGAAACCTATTTTTCACCGATAGATAAGGTAGAATATAACTCTTTATTTGATGTCCAATTTCCATACGGCTGTTGAGAGTGACCTTGACTTGTTGACATGGGTCTCTTGTGACTAGTATCTAGCTAATGTAAAGAAACTCACACATTTTAATCCTAGTAGAAGAAAAGAAAAATCACATATTCTAATCATTGCAAAATATTGTAAGAGACAAAACATATAAGGTACACATACTAATACTTTATGGGTATTGTATTATTGACGCAAAGCCGTAGAAGTTGAACCAACTGTCCTCCGACCACCAAATCATTGAGGGAAGTCGGTGTCATATATGCATAATCTTAACATAATGCTAATAAAAATCTATCATTAGCTGGTCTGATTTGGCAAGCCTTAAATTATTTGCTCTAATAATAAAAAGCATCCGATATAATTGACTAAAAATATCCTTTAAAGATAAGCTACAATAGTTAGCATTTAATTCGTGGTAGTTTTTGGAGTTGAAGTCTGTCAAGTCTGATTTTTCGGTTTTCTATTAAAAGTTGATTTCTCATTTCCTAATTAATACTAAACCCTAACCCATTTAATATTAATCCTCGACTAAAGAAATTGAGAAAATTTCGGTTTCTTATTGAAAATAATTTTTGGAGTCGCCACCCGACCGAAGTCGACAAAAAAAAAAAAAAAACCATAATCAATTGGGTGGATTGATCACAATTTAGCTACCGGTCTTTGATTTCAATTTTAAATGAAGAACTAGAGAGTTCCGAACTCGGAGGCTAACTTATTAAACCCTAACGGGTACCACTATCTATTTACCGAAATTAGGATTATTTTTCTAACTACAATATTTAAAAATAAATAAATAAAAAATCAAAAGAAAAAAGAACCTAAGTTTCTACATATTTTATCATCGCCCTGAAAGTGCCTACATACCCGCTAGCCGGAATCAGATGATCGTAGTTCTTTCAAAAATTCTTTAGCGTGTTAATTGATTTTAATTTTGAAAACCGTCCAAGTTTATATATTAATTTATTTGGTTTATTTAAAAAAAAAATCTAAAGGGTCCTAACACTTGAGTGTCGTTATTGTTTTATAAAAAATACTCTAGAAATCCTATTTTTAAAAGAGCCTTTTATTAATTTTTATTTAAAAAAAAAAACAACTTTCTATGTGATAAATCTTTAAGTAAAGCCAAATCTAAAAAAATAACTAATTCTAACAACTACTAAACTAATATATATAACTATCTACCAAAATAAAATAATTCCATATAATACACTTTATATAAGAACTAATACTAAAACTCCTAAAGTCATATTATATATTATGTTAACTAAGAAAATAAAATAATGTGTATATACATAATAAAAAAAATAATCTTAACGACCCCTAAAGTAATACATATATACATTTATACTCATATAACTATTATTAAATAACTGTTCACTTAAATCATTATCTAATCTATATAATGGAGAAAACTACTGTCAAAAGAAATATCTTAAACTACTATAAACATAACCTATGCTAAATCACTAATGATCTAATAAAATAATAATATAACATAACATAATATAGTATAACAATAAATAAATGATAAATACATAATATCAAAGAAAAAAGAAAAGAAACAGAACTTGAAATTTTTTGTATAGCAGCGATCCACAGTGGCTGTGCTCGGAGAGGCAAGTTCGCAAGCGACTATGTGGTGTTGTGTGCAATGTCGTAGATAGTGTCGCGCGTGCAAAGGAGAACGACGTAAGGGTTGTAGTTTGGTGCGCGTGTGTGTTGATGTGCTGCTAATGGAGTGTGATCAGTGGCGTTCACGGTGGGACGTATGCTGTTGCGTCACTGCTGTAAGTAGGCTATCGTTGGTGCGGTACTGCAACGAACGCACACGAAGGAGAAAGAGGACTACTGCTGCGTATCGGGCTTGTGGCTATTCACTGCTGTGAAGCATGGGGTTAGTCACGATATATTATATAGGGAGCAAGGATAGGGTGGTCGATGCTTGGTGTTTTCGTCTACTAATCAGTTGTTGACTGTCGCGACTTGTTGAAGATCAGGCGTCTTATGGCTTGCGTGGACAGACGTCGTGGGTGTGTGTACAGTTCGATCGTGGAGTGTCTAACAGAGATCGAAGCAGCAGCGACAGAGCGGGTTGGTGTCAAGGCGTGCGTAGCCAGTGATTGTGTGCTAATCGCTGCTGCATGTTGTGCGTGTGGACAGTAGGCTGCTGAAGATTGTGTTTCTAGTTCCTGCCGGAGCCTTTTGTCTGTTTCTATTTCTGTTCTGTTTCTGTTTCTCTTTTTGTTTCTGTTTCTGTTTTTCTTTTATTGCTGTTTCTCTCTACATGAAGTGCTTATATAATCTAACTAAATCATATCATATCATATGTAATTATATCTGATTCGTTAATTAAATTAGATTCAAATTTAATTCAAATCTGATTTAACTAATATTCATATGATTTGATTAGATATAAATCCGATTTTAAATCCCGCTTTTGCAAAAACAGAAAAATAAAGACATAGGTACCTGCTCAGATTCGAACCCATGACCTTCAACTAAATCCACCCAAATACTCCGCTACTTATCCGTTAGGTTGTTGGTCTATGTCTTGATATTCATTACAATTAAATTATATTTAAACTATCTAAATCTCTAAAATAAAATTTTTAACTAAACTTAAACTAAAACTAAAACTAATCACTAAAACTAATTTTTCCTAATATAAATTACTTCCTAAAAATCTACGAAACTTTTATAATTTTTCCTTTTCTTATATTTTATTTTTTATTTTTTTGTATTTTCATCATTTATTAATTTTTATTATCTTTTTATCTTTTATTAATTTTTTTGTTTTTTTAATTTTTTGAATTAGGACCCTTTTTGTAAAAATAAAAATAAAAATTAAGACTTTAAAGGGGCAAAAATTAGGTATCTACAACTACCCCTCTTTGTAGTGAAGTTTGAGCAAAACTTTACCACAAAGACAAAAGAGATACCGTTTTTACCTCAGGACAACTCTATCCTAAGGAACGTTAAGATGCTTGACGAGGGTTAGAATAGCAAGAGGTAGCGCCTTTGTGAATTGGCAAAAATTTCTAAAAAAGAATAATGAGAGCTTGGTCGTGCCCTGATAAGCTGACTAATCAAAGCGGTCAAAGCGCCCTTTGAGCTGGCTAAGACTTGAAAAATGAAAGAAAACTTAGTCATGCCCTAATGAGCTGACTAACCAAGGCGATCAAAACGCCCCTTTAAGTTGGCTAAGACCTAAAAATGTGAAGAAAACTCAGTCGTGCCCTTAATGAACTGACTAACCAAGGCGGTCAAAGCACCCCTTGAGCTGGCTAAAACCTAAAAAATGTGAAGAAAACTTGGTCGTGCCCTTAATGAGCTGACTAACCAAGGTGTCCAAAATGCCCCTTGTGTTAGCTAAGACCTAAAAATGAAGAAAAAAAAAACTTGTTCATGCTCTTAATGAGCTGACTAACCAAGGCGGCCAAAGCACCCCTTGAGCTGGCTAAAACCTAAAAATGAAGAAAAACTTGGTCGTGCCCTTAATGAGCTAACTAACCAAGGTGATCAAAGTATCCCTTGAGCTGGCTAAGACCTAAAAATATGAAGAAAACTTGGTCGTGCTCTTAATGAGCTAACTAACGAAGGCGGTTAAAGCGCTCCTTAAGCTGGCTAAGACTTAAACATATAAAGAAAAACTTAGTCGTGCCCTTAATGAGCTGACTAACCAAGGTGGTCAAAGCGCCCCTTGAGCTGACTAAGACCTAAAAATATGAAAAAAACTTGGTCGTACCCTTAATGAGCTGACTAACCAAGGTGGTCAAAGCGCCCCTTGAGCTAGCTAAGACCTAAACATATGAAGAAAACTTGGTCGTGCCCTTAATGAGTTGACTAACCAAGACGGTCAAAACGCCCCTTGAGCTAGCTAAGACATAAAAATATGAAGAAAACTAAAACTTGGTCGTGCCCTTAATGAGCTGACTAACCAAGGCGGTCAAAACGCCCCTTGAGCTGGCTAAGACTTAAACATATGAAGAAAAACTTAGTCATGCCCTTAATGAGCTGACTAACCAAGGGTGGTCAAAGCGCCCCTTGAGTTGACTAAGACCTAAAAATATGAAGAAAACTTGGTCGTGCCCTAATGAGCTAACTAACCAAGGCGGTCAAAGCGCCCCTTGAGCTGGCTAAGACCTAAAAATGAAGAAAAACTTTGAATTGGGATGGAGCTCCATGAGCTTGTTAAATCCCTAGGAGATTATAAATTGGGACTGTTTTAGGAGTTAGGCAAAAGCTTAAGAAGCTTTAAATTGGGACTACACTCTATGAGCTGGTTAGATCCCTAAATGGAAATACGAGTTGAAATAGCGCTCCATAAGCAAACCGAAGCGCTAAATCCCTTGAAGAAATTTTGAGTCAAGTAACGTTCTGTGAGTTCGACGATTGGAAGTTGAAGAAACACTGGGACCATGCTCTACGTGCCAACTATCTTAAGAAATTGTTTTTGGAAAATAAACTATTATCCTTAGGGGGGAAACCAATTGCCGATGCAATGTTTTATCAGGTTTAAAACCACTTACCTGGTTTCATTGATAGCTCCCAAGTAGTCCCATGTCTAATTGAGCAGTCCGATTAAAACAAACGATTCTGACCCTTACCATTGCTTTTCTTGTTTTCGTTCTTCTTCTTCTTTCTTCTGCCCTCTCTTTCCAAACCTACCCCCGCCCCCCCCCCCTTTTTTTCTTCTTTTTTTTTTTGTTCTTTTTCTCTTTTTTTATTTCATTTTTTTTTTTTTTAAAACACCTTAAGCTTGAAACGAATGTAAAACATATTCTTCTCAAATAAGACGTCTTGTATTGAACTTCCGATCCAAACATTGGCTTTCCAGGCAAACATCTGTTCTCAAACGATTTTCTACTTACACGCCACATGTTACCCTTTTTGAACATGGCCTTATTCTAAAAAATAGGAAACAAATCCCCCTTTCTTTGGGAGGTTAACCACAATAAAGTATTAAAATAATTTTTATCAATAGTCATCGCTTCAAATTAAGTGATTATTATTTTTTTATGGTTCTTGTGTGTAAGGTTTATTTGGGTAGATGATAGAGCAAAAAGCGGGGTCTTTTAGTGGAATGAGGAAAAGAAAGGCTAAGGATACTATTCAATGCCAACGACCACTAGGAATACCAACTTTGCATGTAAAAAATGAAAACAAGACCACAATAATAGTAAGAGTATTTGCAAAAATTTCATTGATATTCAAGGATAGTACATCTTCAATGCATCAGCATTTACTAGGTCTTTCAAATCCAGACCATCCATTTGAGACAAGATAACAGCTCCCCCAGGCAATACTTTCTTCACAATGTAAGGCCCTTTATAGTTTAGGGCAAACTTCCCTCTTGAATCAATTGTGTTAGGCAACGTCTTCCTCAACACCATATCACCTTGCTCAAAACTCCGGGGTCGTACTTTTTTGTTGAAAGCCCTGGTCATTCGTTGCTAATAGCAAATGTTGTAGCATAAAGCTGTCAGCCTCTTTTCATCAATTAGGTTCAATTGCTCAACACGTTTCTTTACCCAATCAGCCTCATCTAACTGAGTTTCCGACAATATTCTGAGAGACAGAATCTCAACCTCCACTGGCAGTACAGCCTCCATTTTGTATACCAACGAGTGGGGGGTTACCCCCTGTTGATGTTTTGGTAGAAGTTCAATAGGCTATGAGTGCAAATGGCAACATCTCATGCCAATCTCGAAACGTAATGGCCATCTTCTCAATAATTCTTTTGATATTCTTATTGGCTGCTTCTACGACTCCATTCATTTAGGGCCGATAAAGAGTAGAATTTCTATGAATGATCCCGAAGTATCGGCATAACTCGAACATCAATTTATTATTCAAATTCGTACCGTTGTCGGTAATAATCATTTCTGGAGTACCATACCAGGCCAGTATGTCTCCTTTGATGAACTTAACCACCACTCTCTTCGTCACACTAAAGTAAGATGAGGCTTCAACTCACTTAGTGAAATAGTCAATAGCTACCAATATAAATCGGTGCCCATTAGATGCTTTTGGAGTGATTGGGCCAATGATATCTATTCCCCACATCGAAAAAGGCCATGGTGCTGATAGTGTATGCAACTCTTGAGGTGGAGCATTTATCTTGTTCGCATAAATCTAGTACAAATGGCAGCATCTAACATGTGCAATACAATCCGCCTCTATAGTTGACCAGTAATATCTCATCCTCATGATTTTCTTAGCGAGCATGTAGCCATTCATATGAGGGCCACATACTCCCTCGTGCACTTCTTTCATTAGCATCTCTGCCTCTTTCCCGTCTACACAACGTAAAAGCATACCGTCAAACGATCGTTGGTACAACATAGAATCACTCATCAAGTACAGAGCCGCCAATCTTCTAACCAATTTTTTGTCCTTCCTCTCTGCTCCTTCGGGGTATGTACCATGTTGTAAAAATATTTTGATATCATGATACCAAGGTTTTTCATCATATGAACTTTCCATTGCCAAACAAAAAGCGGGCTTTTCTTCAATTTCAATTTTAAGTGGCTGAATCTCCACTCCTTTCGATATCTGAATCATTGATGCCAAAGTAGCAAGAGCATCGGCAAATTGGTTTTGAACCTTTGGTACGTACATAAAGGTAATCTTTTCAAACTTGGTTATCAACTCGGCCAAGTGTTGGCAATAAGGCACCAATTTGGGGTCTTTCGTCTTATACTCACCCTTAGCTTGGCCTATAATCAACGAAGAATCTCCATATACTTGTAATTCCCGTATCTCCTTAAACAATGCGATTTTGAGTCCCAAAATATACGCCTCGTATTCTGCAATGTTATTGGTACATGGGAAAACCGATCTCACAACCATTGGAAATTGTGTACCTCCAGGTGATACCAGAATTGCCCCTACTCTACATCCAGACACATTAGCTGCTCCGTTAAAGAACATTTTCCACCTTAAAGATTTTTCGACTATTTCACCATCAGAATCATTTCCCACTACTAGGATGTTTTCATTGGGAAACTCAACCCATGCTCCTTGAGGGGTATCCTCAGAAGGATTCTCCGCCAATTGATCCGCCAAAGCTTGCCCCTTGACTGAACTTTAGCTCACGTATTTAATGTCAAATTCTGTTAGCAACATCTGCCATTTTGAAACTCTACCAATGAGAGCCAGTTTTTCAGCTAAGTATTTCAAAGGATCGTGTTGTGTTATTAACTCAACCTGATAATACAGCGTATATTGTCTGAGCCGATGCATAACCCAGACCAATGCACAACAGTTTCTTTCAGCTTCTGAGTATTTTTGCTCCCCTTCTGTAAACTTCTTGCTTAGATAGTACACGACTCGCTCTTTCCCTTCTTCATTCTTCTGGCCAAGTATGGATCCCATGGATTCTGGCATTATGGTCAGGTACAAAAACAATGGCTTTCCAGGTTTAAGTGCTACCAACACGGGAGGTTTCATGAGATATTCTTTGATTTTCGTGAAAGCCTCTTCGCAATCCTCATTCCAGCTGATCTCTGCGTTCTTCTTTAACAGCTTAAAAAGAGGGCGGCATTTGTTCGTTAACTATAAAATGAATCGGGCTATGTAATTTAAACAACCCAGCAATCCTCACACTTCCTTGAGCGTTTGCGGAGGAGGCATGTCAATTATAGCCTTAGCCTTATCAGGATCGACTTCAATACCTCTTTGGCTGACTATGAACCCCAACAATTTTCCTAACGTCACACTAAAGGTACACTTCTCCAGATTCAATTTCAAGTGGTACTTCCTCAACCTATCAAACAACTTCCTCAGGTTTTCTAAGTGATCTTCCTCCTCTTTGGATTTCGCAATCATATCATCAACATACACTTCTATTTCTTTATGCATCATGTCATGAAAGATTGCAACCATGGCCCTCCGATATGTTGCTCCTGCATTTTTCAGCCCGAACAGCATCACCTTATAGCAAAACGTTCCCCACGTCGTAATAAAAGTCATCTTTGTCTTATCCTCTTCGGACATCCAAATCTGATTATATCCCGAAAAACCATCCATGAAAGAGAATAGATGATTTTCAGCGGTATTATCCACCAAGACATCAATGTGAGGCAATGGAAAATTATCCTTAGGCATTGCCTGGTTGAGATCTCGAAAGTCTACACACACTCTAACTTTCTCATTCTTCTTCATTACTGGAACGATATTAGCTACCCATTCTGGATAATCCGACACTTCAATGAATCCAACCTCCAGTAGTTTCTTCACTTCTTCTTTAATTTTTAGTAAGACGTCAAGTCGAAATCTCCTCAATTTTTGCTTTTTTGGTTTGACGTCCTCCTGTGTAGGTAAACGGTGGACTACAATCGACAGGTCCAACCCCGGCATATCTTCATACGACCAAGCGAACACGTCTTGATACTCAGCTAACAACATAATCATTTCTGTTTTTTGTTTCTCTTTTAAACTCACCCCAATTTTTAAATTCTTAAGATTTTCTTCGCTCCCCACATTAATTGTCTCAATCGATTCATTAATAGTGATTCTACCCAATTCATGTTTTTGCCATTCCTCTTGTATATTACTGTTGTCATCGACATCGCCCCCGACGACTAACCTAGTACGGCCGGAAGCGATATCGATATTCTCATTTTCTACTTGCACCAGGTATTGCTGGTTTTCGCTTGTTTCACTGAATCTAAATGAGAATGTATAAAAAAATGTATATAAACAAAAGAGAACTGAAGAGCAACATAGGAAAGAAACGAACTATGATTTCATTGAATAAATGGAGGTATGGTCTCAAATGAGATAAAGACCTAACTAATTTTGAACGAAAGCTTCAACGATACATTTAAAACGATGACTATTGAAAATAAAAATTCAAAAAATACTAACTATGGGTCACCCCTTACCCTAGGGAAGACCTGTTGCTATTTGCCGGGATAAAGAACCAGTTGTTCAAATGATGCTGGAACTTAGGTGGCAAGTGTGTTGATCTTTCTTTGTCAGATCCTCGGGCTTGAGTCTCCTCCCGTATGAACGTCTCAGCTAGCGGTGGAAAGGTTATTGAGGCATGGTATAATCTGTTACCTCTCTTACCCTTTGCTTGTTTCTTCTGGAATTCTTCCGCTAAGGTAGGATTGTAGCCAAAGCCGTAGGTGCCGATCTGGTCTTCCTTGAATCCCTTCCTTCTGTCATCCTTTTTGTCAAGACTGGTAATCATGTTCACTTCTTCAAACATTTGTAAACCCAGCTCCTCTTGTCCCTCACTTCCTATGTAGGGTATAGCCGTCTCCTTATAAATTTCATAATCTTGATCTCCTAAAATTGTAATCACCTGGCCATTGGAGATAAACTTCAATTTTTTGTGCAAGCTCGAGGGTGTGGCCCCTGCTGCATGAATCTAAGGTCTTCCCAAAAGTAGATTGAAAGATCTTTAGATGTCCATGACTTGGAATCAAATAGTAAAGTGCTGAGGGTCAATACTTACGGATAGATCAATCTCACCTATAATCTCTCTTCTAGAACCATCAAAGGCCCTAACTGTTATGGAAGAAGGCTTAATTGCAGATGTGTCGATGCCTAGCAAATCTAAAGTGGCGAGTGGGTAGACGTTCAGCAACAATCCGTTATCAATTAGTACCCTGGTGACAATTATGTCATTACTCCTTACCATGATAAAGAGTGGCTTCATATGTTTGTTCCCTTCCTTGCCCAATTCTTTAGCCGAAAATGAAATTTGATCTATTGCGAGGATCGAATTAGTAACCAATCCCATCTTCTCAGTTGGAATCTCTCGAGGGACCTTCACCTCATTTAAAGTGCGAAACAAAGCCTCCCTATGTGGTTCAGATGCGATTAACAGGCCCATCAGTGATATTTGTGCAGGAGTCTTACTGAGTTAATCCATGATTTTATACTCACTTGACTTGAGCATTTTGGTAAAAGCCGATAGCCCCTCAATGCGTTCGGCCGCCGTCTTATCATTTGATTCTCCCGACATGACTTTCCTCCCCTGCTCCTCTCTTGGGTGATAAATGTAAACCCTACAACTAGCCAGTCGAGGTTTCGATCGGTTGAAAGACTCAATCGAACCTAAATTATAAAGTAAAACTAGAAATATTAGTAAAAATAACCCCGTAAACGTGAATTTAAGAAAATAAGTAGTAAAATAGGAGACTATAAAATTTTCAAATTTTAAGCATAATAATTACTAATTACCGAAAAGGCGAAAAGTGTAATCTAATAACTAATAAATTACTAGAGATAGATTATATGTATACTAAAAATTTTAAAATGACCAAAATAATAATTAGGAATGTTCACATGTACCCCACATGTATTTACATGTAAGTATAAATACGTGTAATTACTTAAAATACATGAAATGTGTTAAAATAATATTAAATACTTAAAGAAAATTCATAATTAATTAAGGAAAAATAAAAAAAAATCAGGAAAAATAAGGAAGGATCCAGAATTGGGTTGTGGCAGCTGAAGAAAATAAGAAAAAATTCGGCCAATTAAATTAAGACAATACAAAAGCCAAAAATTAAGGAATAAGGCAATTGTCTTGTCCCATTTAATGCACAATAATTATCCTAAAGCTCTATAAATAGCAAGAAAAATCCAGGAACTCATTTGGACAGTTATAAATCAGAGAAAATTAGGGAGAGGTAAAAATTGAGAGAAAAATTCGAGTTAGAAAAAAAATAAGAAAAACTGTACAATTAGGGCCTTCAAAGGGAACCCACACCAGACGAGCAGCTGAGAGTGGACGGCCACCACCACCACACAGTGGTAGCAGTGCCCAGGCCGGCCGATAAGGCCATGGTGGCCGGCAGTGACCAGAGCCACTCAAATCGGTAAGTCCGATTTCCAGCCCGATTTTATGTAATTTTGTTAAAAATAGTAAATATTCTTAGAAAATTATGAATTTTGTTATTCTAGAATATTTTTGTATGTAGTTTTTAGGAAAAATATTATTTTGATGAAAATATGTCTCGTAATATATGGTCCTTAAGAAATTGTACAAAATCGAACATATCTCGGTTTAGAAATAAATGACCTTAGAAGCGTAGCTTCGAGCCCAAAATTTTTGTATAGATTACTTAGATGATATAAAACAGTGCTGTGAAGCCCGTTTTCAAAAATTAATTTTTGAAATTTTTAGATAATTTTTAAGCCTTAAAATGAGGCATAAAATGGGTAATTTAGGGCTAATAAAGTAATTAGATGATTAATTACTGATTTAGTGAATAAGTACATGTTTTAGGATGTTGAAATCTGATGGAGTATAATACTTGTAGCGTTTAGGGTGTTAGATGTAATTATTAGGTTAATTATGTAATAAATGAGTAATAGGGAAAAATAATAAATTTTAAGTTAATTTTGTAAATTAGGATAATTAGGAGTAAAATCTGATTTATGATGAATTTAGACATTTTGAAATGATAATTGATGTTTAGAGTGATAGAAATATTAAAAGTGTACTATATACATAAAAGGTAATAATACATAATATGTAATTATTAGAAATATAATAAATAGAAAATATTACAATAAAAATTGATATTTTGATAATAATAAAAATGTACAATAAATCTGATAGGAAACTTGAATTTATGTAATTATATGAAAAACGTAAAAATTTCTCACATTAGGAGTGAATTCGGTACACTAATATGGATTTAAGTATACCGGATAAAATAAATACTGACTATAGGTAATGATGGTATTTAGGAGATCAGGAAGTAATGTGATTAATTTCACATTATGGGTTGAAACGAATTTCTAGGGTTGGAATATAAAACATTACTTAGAAATCGAACTAAAACCTAATTTAGAAATCGATGCGGAAACCGAACCCAAACCTAACCCCAAACCTAGAATAATTGTAAAAGCCTTAAGACCTAGATAATTAGGCATATTAAACCCTAAACAAAACATAACAATAAGTGTTATAGGATAAAATGAACCTATAATAGTTATATGAAAAGTTGAAACCACGTTTGTGTTATGAGGATGATCGACGATGGCCTGAGCAAATCGGACCTCGAGTGAGTGAGCGAGGAGTCGAGTTAAGTTGGGATTAATATGATGCTGTATTTTGGAGGCTTAAGATTATGCTTGTTTGTGCTTGCTAGATAGTTGAATGTGTGCATGTGCTTAATTATGGGTGATGCTATGATTCTGCTTGTTGCTTTGGCATGTATTGTATGATTTGTATGAAATAATTGATCACCCTAAACTAGACTTAATCAAATATATGACCAATAATCATAATCGGACATGCATGGCAACCCATTAGGGGAACTTAGACTCTCCGGCCAAATACCGACCCCTTCGAAAGGGATAGCGCAGGATTGCATAATGGTCCCTTCTTCATCCTCAGTCGAACTAAGTGACAAGAGAGGAAGTCGCGGCGAGGGTAAAGTCAGTGGTTCGAAGGTAGTCGCAGTAGGAGCAAAGTCTCCATTGCACAAGCTTAGGTTTAGTCGTGAGCTACTGCATTAATGGCAACTCCTCAACCCGAATTAAAGCGGGCGCAATTTCTCTAATCTTACGACGGGCAGAACAACGTCGTGCGATGGCATTTGCTTACACATGCATTACACCTAATAAGTTGATTGAAAACCTTGTTGTGTTTATGGTATAGTTTTAAATCCTCCATCCTAACTTGCTGAACTGTGGTTGTTCACATCCCTATAGACGTCGTGCAGGTGTTGGCTAAGAAACGGCAAACAACTATTCTGAAGCTAGCAACTGCTGGATCCTAGAGAGTGAGGAAAAACATTAAAGAATAAACACATATTTTTAAAGTCTAAGTTTTTATTTTAGAATTATTTTTCATTTCTAAATAATGTAATAGCTAAGAAATATATTACAGAAAAATATTGTAAACTTTAACTATATAGTGTATATACATATTTCCTCACTTTCTTAGGTAAATAATCTATTTAAATTACAAATTATTTACTTCAAAGCGGGTTAGTCGTGGACGCCTTGTGTAGATCAGGTCTAAGATAGCGGTTGTAAGGCCAACTTCTATCTTAGAATGGTTTACATAGCGGGACTATTACGACTCTGCCGCTTCGGAGCGTAACAATAAATATTTCCCGATCGGGTAATGCTCCTACTAGAGAACCTGGTTTCTCCTGATTTACCAAGTGATAGTTAAATGAAGTAGCCTTGTAATTTTCTGGTGGCAACGGTATGTAAAATGTGTACCTCTTCACTTCTAGAGTCCAATTGCCAGTATAGAACTCAAAAACCTTTGGCTTCTTATCTGCATCAATGACATTAACAGCACAACCATCAAAAATCATACCAATCATCGACCCATGGTTGGGTAAGTGATTGTTGTTAACGTTAGGAACGGGGGCTTCCACAAAATCCAACTGCACTGTCCCTTCATCTATCAAATCCTGAATCTTATTCCTCAGTCTCCAGCATGCATCAGTCAAATACCCCACTTGTCCACAGTAGTATTCGCACTTTACTGTGGGGTCAAAGAATCTTGGTCGATATCAATCGCTAGGAAGTTCGTACCGTATCAAATTATCCCTTTGCAACTTCTCAAAGACTTGACTCAAAGGAACCGATATCTTGGTAAATTGTCTATAAGTCCTGTTAGTTTGAAACTGATCTCTGTATTGTTGCTGAACGGGAGGTGTATTCGCCCTAAAAGCGACTTGAGCATTTGGTCTGACATTTAAATTTACCATACCAACCGTAGATTCTTTGGGCTTGCTGGCGGCTGGTCGAAGACCAGATGATGACATAGGTGGTCTTCTATCTGCTAAGTCTTGCAGCTTACCAAAAGAAATGGCACTTTCAATCCTGCATCCAGCTACTACTACTACAACAAAATTGGATGAGGCCTGCCCGATGAGATGGGAGAAATAGGGCCTCTCTAAGGTGTTAATGAAAGCCGATGTGAGCTCTTTCTCAGTCGTTAGAATAGAGATTCTTGCAGCTAAGGACCTCCATCTTTGAGCGTATTCTTTGAACGATTCATTATTCTTCTTCCGTAGGGCAACCAAGTCCATCATAATCGAGGCTACTTCCACATTGAATTTATATTGTTCATAAAATGCTCGAGCAAGTTTCTCCCATGTATTTATCTGATTCAAATCAAGCTGGGCATACCAAGTCAGGGCCGGTCCGGTCAGGCTATCCTGAAATGTCTGTACCATGAGCGGATCGTACTGAACATATTTACCCATCTTCCTAACATACAACCTGGTGTGGAGCTTGGGGCAACCCGTCCCGTTATACTTTTCGAATTGCAGTACCTTAAACTTCTCAGGGTATGATCCCATGTCATACGCAGAAAACTCTGTGATCCCCACCTGTTCAAATCCACCACCCCCGATGAAGGTACGAATGCTTCATCTTCTCAGTGATCTGCTGTGTCAATTTCTTTTCCAGTTCTTTTAAGCTGTCCGTATTTGGCCCATGGTCAACAAGTCTCGAGGCCGCATACGTGTCAGGTTCGAAGGTCAAGTTATCTTTTGGGTAAACTCCTTCTGATTCGAATGGGTCTTTTTGATATTCATGTTCTGCTTCAGGAGCTTGTGTATTCTTCCCATAACGGGTTTTGGAACCTTCTTCATTAGCCAGCGTTGTAGCTCGCAGCAAAGCAATGCTATCTGCTAGGAAGCTCATCTGTTCTGCCATCTTTTCCATAGCCCTTTCTATGGAACGAAACCTCAGCTCGGAGGGATCATTGATCTCAGGGTCTCCATCATTTCCTTGAGTAGTGGCCATCCTGGTCTGGGAACGGGTTCTAATCGGACTTCTCTGAAGGACTTGACGTTTGGGAGCTATCTTGAAATTTTACCTGATGTAGATATTGAACAACTCAACAATGGGTTAGTACATATTACATTTTCCTAAAAAAAAAGTGGTTAATCGTACAAACATAAAATGCATGTCATACAAGTGCAATGAAAAATCAAGAATTAGGGGAAACCTTTGATGTGGCAAAACCTACCTAACTTTTATTAATTTTTGCAATTTTTAACCATTACATCTCTTATTTTGTTCATAAAAAATGAATTCTAATGAAAACATAAAAAATCTAAAATTTAATCTCCTAGTGACTAGTAAGCTTATCCTGCGTCCTTTTCTTCTTTCGGATCATGGGAGCTTGCTCTTCTTTGCCCTTGGTCCTCTTCAATTGTGCTTCTAATGCCTTTATTCTCTAATGGTACTCCTTGCAACGGCTTTCCAACTCCTACTCTCTTTTACTCGCCCTCTTTGGTTCAGCTTGCACTTCCCCTTTCTCCTTGTTGTCTTCCATATCTTTCAGCCCTTTTAGCTGGTGATAAAGAAATCCTTTAGTTTGGTGGTTCCTGGCTATTATCCCTCTAATGGTAGGGGTGGTCTTTCTCGTGCACCAAAGAGCTCGGATGCTCTGAAGCTTGGTTATTTTATCAACCATTGTCATACCAGGGTTAAGGAAGTTCAACGAGGCAGTTTCTAATGATAATCTAGGGATCGTGTCCTCAATGAGTCCATTGGCTGGAACGTATACGGTGCAGAGGTTAAAGCCGATCAGAGGAACCACTTTAAAGTCTCTACATCCTTTTATCATTTCCTTGCTTGCGAACCACCTGGGTGTCAACAACAATTCTTCCGCTTTCATATTCTGAAAGTATTGAACCCAGTAGCGGCTAGCTATATTTTCTAGCAACTCGATTCTTTCTCTAAAAGATTTGATGAGATCATATTGCTGAGTAAACTCAGCCTAATTAAAATCAAGCTGGTAACTTCTCATGTGGCTAACGAACCAAACCACCAGTAGGACCATATTAGTTTTCAGATCTCCTCGTTTCTTTTTCTTGAGATGGTTTAGCAATCGGATCTGCTCGGCCAAAAGGGACGGGACATATGATTTCCCTTTAAGGAATTGGGCTACGAGTTCTGCAATTCTGAAATGGACTCGACGTCTTTCATCAGGGAACAGGATAGTATTGAAGACTACCAGTATAAAAGCGTTGACCCGATACTGGTGCCACGCTTCTAAATTTGCACAAAAAACCTCGCGTTTTTCTCTGTGCTTCAATTCAATAGAAAACCAGTCCATGACATCCTCTAATCGAATTGTCTTTCCTTGATTTAGAACCCGGTTTATTTCGGTTTTTTTGATTCCCAGCAACTTACTGAAGATCTTTGGTGCTGTAGCTTCCAAGTCCGGGACATAAATATCATCAGTGATTGTAGGAGCCCACAACAATTGGGAGTATTCTTCTATAGTTGGGCTTAGCTGAAGTAGGCCCATACAGAAATGGGCGGATTCGGGCTCCTAAAGGTGGACTAAGGCCCGCACTAGAATGATGTTCACAGGGATCTTCTGTAGAGAGAGGATGGACCTAATCTTATTCTTAATAAACTCCTGTTTATCTGGGCCGAAGAGTCAAAACCACGTTTGAAGCAGTTTCTATGGCCAATGCGGTAAGTAGACATGAATGTCTTCAAAAGGCCTTTTACTTGATCCAGCCATGACTAATCAAGATTAAAATTACAATTACAATGTATTCTAAATATTACAAATTATTTACAAGGGAAGATTACAATCACAATCACAACTTCACAACTGCTTTTATCAATTTAGGTTCACCACATCATAGGTTCTTGTGAATTTTTGAAAAAAGATTTTGTGTGATGAAAAAGGGTAAGTACTAAAGGTCCTTAAGTTCTACAACCACTACGTTTTTTCAAAGCAACGATTTTGTGGTCGCATCTGAACTTGAATGGAGTAGCCTGATCGGCCCCAGAAGGTGGTTACCCTACAACATCCGAAGCTTACACAATGGCCCCCCTCTTAAAGTCCTAAGACGGCTTGGTTCTAACCATATGTACTATACATTTATGATGTAGAAAACAAAGTAAAAGTAAAACCCCCCAAAATTCCTCTTTAAATGAACTGCCACAATAAAAAAAATGTTAGTAAAAAAAAACAAATAAATAAAATAAACAAATACATACAATAACATACCTAAGTTCTTTTTTATTATTTTTATTATTTCATCTTTTTTTTTAAATAATCCTATTTTCGACAACTTCTAGTGGCTAGCCCTCTAGCGTTCCCCAGTGGAGTCACCAAACTATCGAGTCTGATTTTTCGGTTCTCTATTTAAAATTGATTTCTCATTTCCTGATTAATACTAAACCCTAACCCATTTAATATTAATCCTCGACTAAAGAAATTGAGAAAATTCCAGTTTCTTATTGAAAATAATTTTTGAAGTTGCCACCCAACCGAAGTCGAGAAAAAAAAAAAGAAACCGTAATCAATTTGGTAAATTGATCACGATTTGGCTACCGGTCTTTGATTTCAATTTTAAATAAAGAACCAGAGAGTTCCGAATTCGAGGACTAACCTAGTAAACCCTAACGGGTTCCACTATCTATTTACCGAAATTAGGATTATTTTTCTAACTACAATATTTAAAAATAAATAATCAAAAGAAAAAAGAACCTAAGTTTCTACATATTTTATTATCGCCCCGAAAGTGCCTACATACCCGTTAGCCGGGATCAAACGATCGTAGTTCTTTCAAAAATTCTTTAGTGTGTTAATTGATTTTAATTTTGAAAACCGTCTAAGTTTATGTATTAATTTATTTGGTTTATTTAAAAAAAAAATCTAAAGGGTCCTAACACTTGAGTGTTGTTATTATTTTATAAAAAATACTCTAAAAATCCTATTTTTAAAAGGGCCTTTTATTAATTTTTATTTAAAGAAAAACAACTTTCTATGTGATAAATCCTTAAGTAAAGCCAAATCTAAAAAGATAACTAATTCTAACAACCACTAAACTAATATATATAACTATCTACCAAAATAAAATAATTCCATATAATACACTTTATATAAGAACTAATACTAAAACTCCTAAAGTCATATTATATATTATGTTAACTAAGAAAATAAAATAATGTGTACATACATAATAAAAAAAATAATCTTAACGACCCCTAAAGTAATACATATATATATTTATACTCATATAACTATTATTAAATAACCATTCACTTAAATCATTATCTAATCTATATAATAGAGAAAACTACTGTCAAAAAAAATATCTTAAACTATTATAAACATAACTTATGCTAAATCACTAATGATCTAATAAAATAATAATATAACATAATATAATATAGTATAACAATAAATAAATGATAAATACATAATATTAAAGAAAAAAGAAAAGAAACCGAACCTGAATTTTTTTGTGTAGCAGCGATCTACAGTGACTGTGCTCAGAGAGGCAAGTTCGCAAGCGACTGTATGGTGTTGTGTGCAATGTCGTAGGGAGTGTCGTGCATGCGAAGGAGAATGACGTAGGGGTTGTGGTCTGGTGTGCGTGTATGTCGCTGTGCTGTTGATGGAGTGTGATCAGTGGCGTTCACAGTAGGACATATGTTGCTATGTCACTGCTGTAAGTGGGCTATCATTGGTGGGGTACTGCAACGGACGCGCGCGAAGGAGAAAGAGGACTGCTGCTGCGTATCGGGCTTGTGGCTATTCACTGCTGTGAAGCATGGAGCTAGTCACGATATATTAGATAGGGAGCAAGGATAGGGTGGTCGGTGCTTGGTGTTTTCGTCTGCTAATCAGTTGTTGACTGTCGCGGCTTGTTGAAGATCAAGCGTCTTATGGCTTGCGTGGACAGACGTCATGGGTGTATGTGCAGTTCGATCGTGGAGTGTCTAACAGAGATCAGAGCAGCAGCGGCAGAGCGAGGTGGTGTCAAGACGTGCGTAGCTAGTGATTCGTTAATTAAATTAGATTCAAATTTAATTCAAATCTGATTTAACTAATATTCATATGATTTGATTAGATATGAATCCGATTTTAAATCCTGCTTTTGCAAAGACAGAAAAATAAAGACAAACTCGAACCCATGACCTCCAACTAAATCCACCCAAATACTCCGCTACTTATCCGTTAGGCTGTTGGTCTGTGTCTTGATATTCGTTACAATTAAATTATATTTAAATTATCTGAATCCCTAAAATAAAATTTTTAACTAAACTAAAACTAATCACTAAAACTAATTTTTCCTAATATAAATTACTTCCCAAAAATCTACGAAACTTTTATAATTTTTCCTTTTCTTATTTTTTATTATTATTATTTTTTTGATATTTTCATCATTTATTAATTTTTATTATCTTTTTATCTTTTATTAATTTTTTTGTTTTTTTAATTTTTTGAATTAGGACCCTGTTTGTAAAAATAAAAATAAAAATAAAAATTAGGACTTTAGAGGAGCAAAAATTAGGCGTTTACAAAGCCACCAAAATCAATATTATCAAATTCCAATCGATTTACAATTTAACCTAGTTTAACTTGATCCAATCATAAAGTCGGTCTGATCCAATTTCTATTAAACCTTGGTTGAATTTGATTCAATCCTTTTAATCTTTGAGCCTCTCATATTTTTAAAATCAACCATCTAAATCAAGTCTAACAGTATTAATTAAAACTCACTGTTTACCTAAAAAAAAAAGAAAAAAAATTGGTTAGCATATTTCTCCATAGAGATGGGATTAACATGTTATTGCTCAAGTGCTTTTCCATAGAGCCGATTCTTATTACTGTTGTTTGTTGAGGATTTACGTAATAACTTATGGGACAAGTCCTATATATAATTAGACTAGAAAGTTGGATGCCGCGGGGTCAAACAAGAGACAATTTTCGGCATATTTAGGTAATATTCCACTCTTATGGAAGCTATATTCTCTACAACTATTGACTTTTTCATCGGAGGTCGAGCCAGTGAACAAAAATGTAAAGAAAAGGAAAGAGAGACGGATCTTCTTCATCTTTTCGTGAGCTACTTAATTGTGATGGTCGACGTATGGTTAATAATTTCAAATCCAACTTATATAATTAATTCAGATATATGAGAAAATCAAAAATTAAATATGTGAAAACAAATTTAGTTACAGTTCAATTGAAGTTAAATTAAGATTGAACCAAATCAATTTTATGACTAGATCAAATTGAACTAAACTTAATCATAAGGGTTAATCCAAGTTTTACATCACCACATATAATGACAAGATTCAGGAAAAGTACATGTATAAATATGTTTACATAGAGAATTTTACTTTTTTATCATTATATATAATAAATATTATGTATTTATTAATTATATGAAAAATATCATCAATTAATTAAACTTGTCTCGCATATATAAAAGATGACATATGTATTTATACCTATGTCACATATTAATAAATATTTAATTATATTAATATCACATCTCTTAAATGTAATACAAGTACATATTGCATTTCTTAAATATGATATAACTACAGTAGGCAAGATATTAAATCGTATTTATGAAATGTGACATTTTTACTATTTTTAATATTGCATTTCTTAAATATAATTTAAGCTTTGTATTTATATAATATCCTTCATTTAATCTATATTTATGTAATTTTTTTTTTCAAAAAAGTAATAGATATGTTTTTCATTCTATTTCTGTATGTATGTATATAAACTGAAAAGATATGACGTATTATCACCTAAGTGAAAGGGCAATAGATTAACCGGTGGTTTAACCGTAACACCATCTACTATTGAGAATTATGATTTTATAAAAGTAAATGTTATTAGAGTTTCTCATGGCATTTGTAAGGATATGAAATAATAAGACTTAATGTTTAATTAACGTTGAAAAATATAAAAAAGTTGTTCTTATTTATTTATTTTTAGCATTTACTAATTCGTTAAACTATATACACACTACAGATTAATTTAATAATGTGTTTGTTGATAGCTCTCTTTAGACATGGGCCCCTTAAGCCCATCTAGATCTAATGTACCTTACCACTTTGGAATCACTCCCCTGAGCTCAAACCCTAGTCCCGACTTGATTAGACCAAAGAAACTCTTTAACAACTAAAATACACAAAATAAGGATAAGACACCAAGTTAACAACCATCCCTAGTATAAGTGGGACAAGTCGCACACTATAAGCCCTCTCTCATATACTTCGAAAGAGGGTCGCCCCTACTAATTGTTCTTTAACTACTAATTGAGCTGGGCTCCTCTCCACTATAAATACCAATTCACCACCTAACAATAAAGCTCTCTATACTTTACGCACTAAAGCTTTCCTATTACTCCTAAGTATCATTTATTCTCCAGAATATATTGCTGACTTAAGTATTGGAGTGGCCACGCCGGACAACACCCTTGCATCCCCTCATAGTGATATGTTTCGCAGGCTTACCTCGCGTAAAGCTTAATCACTACCGGTAAATACCTTAAGATGACATTTGATGCCGTCCGTAAGAAGCTAAATTCCTACACAAAAAAACCCCAAACACACTAAACATGTTCTCTAAACACAATTCTCAAACATCATGTCTCACCACGATGAGTAAGAGAATCGCCAATTGATGGATAACCAACCTACAAGAAACCAACCCCTCCAATGGGGAACATTGGAGGAGCACCCAGAGTGCACGAAATGCCTAGCTGAGGAGTTAGCTGCTTAAAACAAGCTAATTTGTACTCACCTCGAAGAAGCTGATAGGCGTAGCGCACAAACCCACCCTCCCAAAGCTTCGGATGCCCGCATTAGACAAAACAACCACTAACAATGACAACAGAATGGTAAAGATTAGCAACTTGATCCCCTACTATAGTAACAGCCAACAAGTTCTACAGCTACCTACAATCAAGCTTTGGCTGGTAATGAGCAAGTAGTTAACTTATAAGGAGTATTGGCTCGATCAGCAACACACTAAGCTCATCCGACAAATGATGCTAACCTCAATCAGCTCCGCACAATAGTAAATAACCTCTCCAAGCAACAGGGGAGCAAAGCCACTAGCGACACTAAGTTGGTCACTAACAACAAAACCCTCCTTTACCAAAAGCATTCAAGATGAAGTGTTACCTCCTAATAGCAAACTTCCATCCATAGACCAATATGATGGCATAGGTGACCCAGATGATCACCTCCTCCACTTCGATAGCCTCATGAATCTTTATGATCATGGGGATGCCATAATGTACAAGGCTTTCTCGAGCACCTTGAGGAAAGCAGCTTTAGCGTGGTTTAACCATCTCCCCGATACTTCTATCAACTCCTATGATAAGCTGGCACAGAGATTCAGCCTTCACTTTAAGGCTAGTAAGCCTACATCCAAAGACACGACGTCCTTGTACCTTTAAGGCAGGGCGAAGGCGAATCTCTATGTGACTATGTAGCCCAGTTCAACAATGTTGTAGTCAAGATCCCTTAGCTAGACGAGGGAGTTACTATCCCTATCATTCAGCTCGGCATCCGACCTTCGAGAAACTTCTTCTAATTACTTGTGAAAATCAAGCTAAAGACCTTGGTTGACTTTTGGAATAAAGCTTAGAAGTGCATCAATTAGGAGGACAACATTCACACCAAGTGTTATGCTGACCAAGAGAGGTCAGGCGGAAAGCCGAATAAGGAAAAATTGTCCATAAAGGATCGCCTCGGTGGAAGGCTACCAACTAGATTAAAGGGGAAGAGCTCCGAAAAGAAGAAGTGTCGAACCGAGCGAGACTTGCTCCCTGCTCCTATCTACATGTAGCACACACTCTTGAATAGACTTATAGCCTAGGTTTATTCTAAGGTAAAGTATAGGAACCTACTACAAAGAGACTAAAAAATGAAGGGAAACCCTAGCTATCGTAACTCAAATAAGTACTGCTAGTTCCATGATGATCATGGCCATACCACTAACGAATGCTTCCCACTGAAGAACGTAATCGAATATGCCATCTAGTAGGGCTTCTTCAATGAGTATGTAGCCCAACCGAGGAATGATGATCGTTTCATTGACGATGAGGACTGAACACCCCAAAAGCGGTAAACCGATGGTGTCAGAGTAGAGTAGAACACTGATCGCCACAATGATTGTGCCCTTAACGACTTATCAATATAATAGTTAGGGTGCCATACCTTAGGAGTCGGTCGAGCACTAGTAGCTCAGTTATTTCCTGTCCAAGGTATTAATAGTAAGGGAGAAGAGACAGAAGCTAGATACTTCAATCTCCTTCTCTGACGAAGATATGGAAGGGGTAGATACCCCCCATCGGGACATCCTAATATAAGGGCGAAGATCGCACACTTCAAGGTCCTGAAAATAATAGTAGATACTGACAGCTCCACTAATATCTTCTTCCCCTACACATATGAGAGGATGAGGAAGAGGCTATCGATGAAAATAAAACCGTACTACCACAACTTAATCGGCTTCAACAGAAGCACTATTTGAGCCAAGGGGATCATCACTCTAAACATGGCATGACTCATTTGATGGAGTAGCTACCACAGATTCAGAGGAGGACTAGCCTAGTTATACGACTGATTTGTTTTAGTTAGGTTTTTAGATATGATCCAGTAGCAATTTTGATGGATACTGATGTATTTTAGGACCTTTTGANTACATCAAAAGGTCCTAAAATACATCAGTATCCATCAAAATTGCTACTGGATCATATCTAAAAACCTAACTAAAACAAATCAGTCGTATAACTAGGCTAGTCCTCCTCTGAATCTGTGGTAGCTACTCCATCAAATGAGTCGTGACCCATATAGCCTCCTACAGAATGATCCTCAGGCTCGCTGTCTGATGCGGAGTCTATAAACACGATCTTTGGAGTCTCAGGAATCACAACCACCTCCTGCACATCATCATCGTCCGACTCAGCTGTAGCACCAGCTCCATCTCCAGCTATCACGGTGTTTGCGATCACCTACATGACTACTGTATGTATATCTATGTCGGGCTCACTCTCATTCTCTTGCTCTTCCTCAGGGTCTTCTTCTGGTTCCTCTTCAGGGTCCTCCTCGGGATCTTCCTCCGGATCCTCCTCAGGGTCTTCCTTAACATAGACTCCATCCACGTGGGGTTCAACTGGTGGTGGGTTTTCTGGTGGTGGTTCTGGTATTTCCAACTCAGGTTCAGGATTAGGGTTCAATGGTACCTCTATACCATCCCCAGCAGGCTCTGGAAACTGTGGAAACCAATCAATGATCCCTGGTGGGTACTGTCTAGGAATGTATGGAATGTCAGCAGGGATATGTGTAATACTGGCAGGGTATGGTCTCCCATCCTCTAACCTAGCAGGAAAATACCGTAAGGGAATCATCAGGGTTATAATTCCCTCTTTCTCCAACCATCTCTGCTCAAAAGCGGCTATAGCAGTGTATCTATTATACTGGGGGCCTAAGCTCATTTCCATCCATGCCCACTCATCCTTCCAACTGTAGCACATTTGATCATGGAACTTATTGATGATCTCATCAACCTTCCTAAATATATTCCAATCAGCTAATTCCATCAGTAGCCATTGTAATTTCACCCTATAGTCAATGGGAGATACTTCTCCATTCCATCCAAACCGTATCCAACTATGAATTAATTCTCCCCTTCGACCCTGTAATTATAATTAAACCAATTAATATTTCTTATGTTAAAGATTTAGGTTACTTATGTTATACAATCTTTTATTGCCCACTTAATATTACCCACTCTCAATATTCCTATAATGTCTATTTCTTTTAAGGTATGACGCTTCAAAGCGAGTTTACTAAAACTTCGCTCTGATACCAACCGAGAACTGTTACGCCCCAAAGTCACGAAGTCGCAACAGTCCCGCCGTATAAACCATTCTATGATAGAAACTGGCCTCACAGTTCCTACCATAGAGATAATCTACACAAGGCGTCGACGACCACTCGCTTTGAAGTAAACAGTTCGATTAATGATTATACTACAAATATGATAAGTAACTCAAATTACTATTAAACATAGATAATCATATAAATAAGTCCACAGAGCTTCCCAGGAAGATTTACATAATAACTACAGTTTACTAATTTACAAAATAACTAACAGTCTTCAACCTTTAACTATAAGGTCAGTCTAGTTATACATTATGCTAAATAACTTGATCCTCACACCCCTGGCTTCAAAAAGACTAACCTCTGGATAATTGTAGGGCGGCATGGTACTTGAAGAGATTACAAATCAGAACCTGCAAAAGGATCTATAAGGGTATGAGCAACTACAGCTCAGCAAGTTGAATTGGAGACTCATGAATGCATACAAGCACAAACAGGGTTATTAAACAATTATTTTCATGCAATGCAACAATCAAGTGTCATCGCACAACGTAGTCCGGTCCGTTGTGAAATCAGAGAAATTTCACCCGCTCCGATCCGGGTTGAGGAGTTCCATGTTATGCAGCAGCTCACAACCAAACCCAGGCTTGTGCAATGGAGACCTCGTTCCTCCCGCGACTACCTTCGAACCATTGACTTCATCCCCGCCGCGACCTCCTCTCCTGTCACTTAGTTCGACTGAGGATGAAAAAGGGACCATTTTGCAATCCTGCGCTATCCCTTTCGAAGGGGTCGGTATTTGGTTGGAGAGTCTTATGATCCCCTAACGGGTTGCAATGTATGACGTTTTCGGTTATTACGGTCGACTAAGATTAAATTCCGGTTAAGGTTTTCAAACAAGTTCATACCAATTAAATCAGTCACAAAATCACTCACAGCACAAATTCCAGTACGAATTCAGATACATCAAACACATGCGCAAACTACTTACAATCACAAGCATATACAAGCCTAAGACTTCGAGCACTACAAAACTAGTACTCTATTACAATAAGCAATAACCCAACTTACTTGAATTTGCTCGATCGCTCGATCCTCAAATTGCGAGTTGATTTGTTTCTGGGTGTCCTATAATGCAAAGAGGTCCTTTTAGTACTCATTTTTATGGATTCTTATTCTAATTTATACTCATTTTCCTCATGTATACCTACAACGTATTAATAATTCGTTGTATTTTATTTCGGGGTTCGGCTCCTAAACTAGATTCTAGTTTTAATTCCTAAGTCGTAATTAGGTTCGAATCCCAATGTGACATTAATCACATTATGCTCGGGTATTCAAATATCCTATTGGGTCGTAATTTTGGTATTCTAACTATTCGGTACACACTAACCCTAATTGGGATATCGGATTTATTTCCGAGGTGTAAAAATCTTACATTTTAAGATATTTACTTAAAATTAAATATTAATTCAGATTTATTATTTTTCTGATTTCAATTATAATATTATCTAAATAACTTTATTTTTTTAAATTTAGTAATTTATATTTTCACATATTCCTAATTTCTCATATTCTTTACCTAATTTCCCTAATTAACCATAATTAGTACCTAAAAGCTAGGATTAGGGTTCCACTGCAGAGATTAACTTCCTTAATCATCTAATCAAGATCCAAATTAGTAATTAACATCCTAATTACTTAATTAATCCTAAATCACCCAATTTTACCATCATTTTAGGGCTAAAAATTAACTTAAAATTTTCGAAAATTAATTTAAAAAAAAGGGCTTCATAGCACTGTTCTACATCATATGAGAATCCTACAGAAAAATTTTGAGCCCCAAACTACATCCCTAAGCCTATTTAATTTCCGGTTTAATCATTCTCGGTTTTGAACAATTTCTTAAGAACCCTATATTTCCAGACATAATTAAACTAAATCAATATTTTTCCCTAAATCTACATACAATAAAACCTCAGAATAACAAGTTTCATAATTTTCTGGGCAGAATAACTAATTTTACAAAATTATACAAAAATCGGGGTGAATAAATGACTAACCGGTTCAAAGCTTTCTGGCCGTCCAAACCCGGTCCAAGGCTGTCGGCCGGTCCAGACGCTGGTTCTAGTGTAGGGTGGTGGTGGTAGTTCGGTCCCAGGTGGTGGTGGGTGGTGGTTTTAGTTCACCTTGCTAATCTGCACAGTTTTCTTTTTTTTTTTTTATTTTCTGGAATTTCTCTCAATTTTTCTTGTGTTTCGATTTTTCTCAGATCACAAACTGTCCAAATGTCTTCTGAGAATTTTTTCCTTATTTATAGACAAATATAGTAATTAATGTGCATTAATTTGATGGGATTTTGCCCATTTCCTTGATTTTAGGCTTTTAGTTTGGCAAATTCTTATTGGTTAATTTTTTTTCTTTTCAGTCACGACCTGATCTTGTTGCAGTTATCTTCTTCTGATTTTTTTTTATTTTTTTGTATTTTTCTTTAATTATTTACTTAATTTTCGGCCTATTTTAGCAATTACGCGTATTTTTATCTACACGTAAATACATGTAGGGTACACATGAACATTCCTAAATATTATTTTGGTCATTCTAAAATTTTTAGTATACATATAATCTATCTCTACTAATTTATTAGTTATTATATTACACTTTTTGCCTTTTCGGTAATTAACAGTTATTATGCTTAAAATTTGAAAATTTTATAGTCTCCTATTTTACTACTTACTTTCTTAAATTTAAGTTTACAGGGTCATTTTTACTGGTATTTTGTTAAATAGTTTATAATTTGGGTTTGATCGGATTTTTTAGCCGATCGCCCTAAACCTTGGGTTTTAAGCTCAAATCTATGGTTACTTGGCTTGGCTTGGCTTTAGGGTTTACAGAAAAGACAAGCTATAATTGCGGAAGAGGTGCAAAAATTGCTCAAGGTTAACTTCGTGAGGAAAGAGAAGTATCCGACCTGGCTAGCAAATGTTGTGCTAGTCAAGAAGAATATTGGGAAGTGACATATATGCGTCGATTATACTGACCTTAACAAAGCTTGCTAGAAAGGCTACTTCCCTCTCTCGAAAATCAACTAGCTCGTCAACTCCACCTCCAGACACACCCTGTTAAGCTTCATGGATGCTTTCTCAAGATACAATCAAATTAAAATGGACTCGAAGGACGAGATCTATACCTCCTTTGTCATTGACTATAGCACATACTGTTACATAGTGATGCTATTCGGCTTAAAAAATGCTAGGGTAACGTACTAATGAATGGTGATGAAATTGTTCAAGCCCCAGATTAGGCATAATATGGAGATGTACGTTGACAACATAATCGTTAAGAGCACAAAGCCAAGCGATTATGTTAAGGACCTCCACGAAGCCTTTAGCCAAATGCAAATGTACAACATGAAGCTAAACCCCCAAGAATGCATCTTTGAGATTGGCTTTGGCAAATTCCTAGGCTCCCTGGTCACTTACAGGGTTATTGAGGCCAATCTCGAAAAGATAAGCGCTATTAGGGGAATGAAGCCCCTTATCTTAGTCTAAGACATGCACAAGCTCATTGGTATGGTGGTCGCATTAAGCAGATTCGTCTCAAAAAACATGGATAGATGCACCGAGTTCTTTAAAATCTTGAAAAATCCAAAGGGTTTTGAATGGACCCTAGAGTGCATCACTGCCTTCCAATTACTCTAAGACTTCTTCGTATACCCATCGATTCTTTCTAAGCCTATTCATGAGGAGGACATGTTCTTGTACCTAGCCATAAGCAACAAGGCGCTCTCCTCTGTATTGGTTAGAGCAAATGGAAGAGAACACAAGCCAATATACTACGTCAGCCACATACTCCACGGGCTTGAGGTTTGGTACACTAGGGTAGAAAAATTCGCCCTAGCTATCATCATCTTGGTACGGTGACTAAGGTCTTACTTATAGGTGCACTAGATTATCGTGCTTACAAATCAATCATTGCAAACCATGCTATAGAAGCCTAATGCGTCAGACGGATGATGAAGTACCTAATGGAGCTAAGTGTGTACAGAATCCAGTATCAACTACGAACGGCCTACAAGGCACAGGTGCTAACCAACTTCATAGAAAAACACATAGGAGAGGAGAAAGCACCCTTAGGCAATGACAAATCAATATGTACTCTCTATGTTGATGGATCACCTACCTAAGGGGGTGGAGGTGCGGGTCTCATGTTGACGGGTTCGTATAAGGTCACAATCTGCTACGCCTTAAGTTTGGGTTCAATGCTAGCAACAATGAATCTGAGTACGAGGTCCTCATCGCTGGTCTCAAATTAACCAAAGAGATCGGTGTCGAACACTTACAGGTCTACTCAAATTCCATGCTAGTCATCCAGTAAGTTTGAAGCAACTATAAGGCTAGGGATGACACGATGGCACCCCTAACTCGGGAGTTCGACAACAGATTGGCTATCCAAACTTGCCTCCACTAAGATACGAAACTGAAGGAAAGGGATAAGAAGATCTTTATCGAGTATCTACCGAAGAAGAGCATAACTCCGATCTCGACTAAAGACTTGGAATTAACAATAGTAGGATTAGAACCGAGTTGGATGACACGAAGGCGAAGTGCCTAGAGAAGGTAAAGAGCCTTTTAGCCTAATTCTCTTTGTAGAGTATCACAAAGATCCCCCGAATCGAGAATTCGACGGCAGATTGGCTATCCAAACTTTCATCCATTAGGATACAAAAACCAAAGGTAAGGGATAGGAAGATCTTTATAGAGTATCTACCGAAGAAGAGCATAACTCCAATCTTAGTTGAAGTCTTAGAATCGATAACAACAACATTAGAGCCAAGTTGGATATATCCCATTTAAAGTTATTCGAAGCAGGGCATGCTTCTAGAAGACAAGAGGGAGGCGAAGAAGCTTAGATATCATGCCACTAACTATACATTGGTCGATGGCATCTTATACTGCAGGGGTATCGGCCTCCCCTTGCTTAGATGCCTGCAAGAAGGCGAGGGCTTACATGTCATGAGAGAGTTGCACGTTAGAGTGTGCAGCAACCACATTCAATCCCAAGCCCTCTACCTCCAAGCACTTTGGCTCGAGTATTACTGCCTACGATGAGGTAAGACGCTAAATCAGTAGCCCATAAGTGCCTAAGTGCTAAAGTAGGCCTCTATTAGTCATGCACCTAACATTAGTCTTCAGTCTTTGACTAGCCCATGGCCGTTCGTATAACGGGGTATCGACATCCTCCGGGCTTTCCCCAAGGCTTCAAGAAGGCAACAGTTCATAATTATTGCCGTTGACTATTTCACCAAGTGAGTCAAAGCCAAAGCGGTTGCAAAAATCACAGAAAGAAGTGTTGAGTCTTTCATTAAAAACAACATCTAGTCATGCACCCAGCATCAGTCTCCAGCCTTTGACTAGCCCATAACCATTTCTACAATGGGGTATTGACATCCTTGGGGCTTTCCCCAAGGCTTTAGGGGGATGGCAATTCATAATTGTTACCGTTGACTACTGCACCAAGTGAGTCAAAGCCAAAGCCATTGCAAAAATCACAACAAGAAGTGTTGAGTCTTTCATTTAAAACAATATCCTCTCCCAGTTCGAGGTTCTTAATGCTCTTATCGTAAACAACGGGCCACAATTTGAGAACCCCAAATTTAAGGAATTTTGTGCCTAACACCATATCATACCACACTTCATGTTCATTGCCTACCCCTAATCAAACGAATAGGTCAAGATAACCAACTGAATCATCTTAGACAGCTTGAAGAAGCCAATGGATTAAGCTTGTAGCGTTTGGGTAAATGAACTACCAAATATTCTGTGGGGATATAGGACCACCCACCAAACTTCTACAGGCGAAATGCCCTTTCACTTAGCGTTCGGATCCGAAGCGGTTCTCCTCATCAAACTTGAACTTCCTAACATCTTGACTAGAAGTTTCGATGCCACTCTTAACGACTCCCTGCTGTAAGCTAACGTCAACACTATTGAAGAGATCTGAAACCTTGCTACGGCTCGGGTAACTGCATATCAACACTGAGCGGCCTGATACTATGATCAGAAGATTAGATACAAGAAATTAAATGTTGATGAATTAGTTTACCAGAAGTTAGAAGCCATTAGCTCGCGAGAAGGATAGGGCAAGTTAGCTCCTAATTAGGAAGACCCAATTAAAGTAAGGGAAAACTTCAACAATGGAGCATACACATTAGAAAGACCAGGTGGTGAGTTCATTTCGTATACTTGGAATGCCGATAATTTTCGGCTTTATTTTTATTAGCATACTACTGTAAATTCTTTCTAAATGATGAATGAAAATTACATTTATAATCGTTGTCTACTATTCTTTCTCTCTCGTCGTCCCAGCCTACAAAAAGGGTGAACGGACTCATTTACTAGGTAGTTTGGAACACCACCAACCTGACCCCCTCGGGTAACCTTGGTAAGGAGAAACACACCTTACGTAGAGGAACTCCCACTTTT
The DNA here is from genome assembly GCA_024138015.1 of Lumnitzera littorea. Lineage (NCBI taxonomy): Eukaryota > Viridiplantae > Streptophyta > Magnoliopsida > Myrtales > Combretaceae > Lumnitzera > Lumnitzera littorea. The sequence continues at coordinate 109,839,033 of JAMXBB010000004.1, read as the reverse complement.
CTGGTAGATCAAAACACTACCAACCTGAACTTGTCGAGTAACCTTGGCATAGAACCCTTACACATAAGAACTCCTACACAAACTAATAATAAAAAGTAAAAAAAAAAAAAACCAAAGTACCCAATAGGGAACATGAATAAATTGGAATTTCATTCATCGCTTGCAAATTATAAGGTTAATGTCGACATTTCGACCTGGCATACAAAAAGGAAAAAGAAAACTATTACTTAAGATCAACTAACTCCGAAAAGTCTAAAGCTTCAATTTGCTCAGAGCACTAATCCATCGCTGACCCCTAGGGAGGTTAGCTTTGGGCTGAAGATTGCTTACCAATGATAGTAGAATGATTACCCAGATCTTGATCACCTCGAGAAGCACCTTCAAGGGCGGCCTCCTGCCAAACTGTTGGGGCAAAAGTGGATATAGAAGTGCCTTGCCTGGCCTCAGCAATAGAAGGGGTGCCTTAGACTTTGCAGGCTTCTTAAATAGCTTCCTTCTCATGTGCTTAGGTCTCCCTCTTCTCCTTAAAGGTGGGGGAATCCAAAAAGCTCAAGAAACTAAGGTCAAGGTTCGTATAATGGGGGAGCACCTCTCTCCTTGTGAAGCGGGCGAAATCAATGGACAGGTCTTCCAGCTTGTCCAACTACTCCTCCGTCTTCTGATAATTAGTGACGGCTTTCTTTGCAACAGCATCACTGAAGACCTCCCTACTCTCCATTTTGGAGATGATCTCCTCCATCTCTGAAACCCTTTCTTGTAGCTCCTGGACTTACCACTTTAACCCTATACTTAGACTAACCAACTCTAGTGAAGTGGCTTTGACACTATCGCACTTGGATGCCTTCACTGCCAGCTCGGTTTGTAACTTGGCAACCAATGCTTTAGCTTGACATTTTCCTTCTCAAGTTGGACCTTAGCTTCCCTCTCTTCATCCAATCTTTGAGAAAGGTGAGCCTTAGTCCTCTATTCATCCTCAAGCTAAGTCTTGAAGTCATCAACCTTCTTTAAAGTTTTTTCAGCAACTTTCCTCTCCCACTTTGCATCATTCAATTGCCCTTGGAGCCTAGCCACTAGTACATAAGAGCGACGCAGGCATTAGTTAACTTTAGCAAATTTATCCAAATATTTACTAGTAAAGGACTCTACTTCTTGTAGGTTTTTCTCAACCTTATGTAATGTCTCCTAAATGCCCTTTACCTCTTTCTGAGCAATATTGTATTTGCTTAGTTGAAGCAGTACCCAGCCATAGTATTGCAAAGAAACACAAGCTAAGGTTAGTTCAATGAAAGAGATGAAGCACATCAAGGTGAAGAGGTGAAGGCTTACCTACCGCATGGGCGTGCTCAAATAGCCCGCCATCTCCATGGGGTTACCCTTACCTACCATGGATAATCCTTCGAGTACAGCCCAGTCATAGGGGGTGAAAGACCCCGATGAGACCTGGTAGTTGAGAGTCCAGTGCCACAATGTAAGGTCATTAGCTTAGATCTCTCACTTGGGCCTCAAGAAATTTCCCCTGACCTTCTTCATCTCAGACTTGGGAGCTTGGCTCAAGAGCTCTTCATTTCGGAAGACGTATAGGAACTCCTTGAACAAATCTGGCTCAATTCCCAAGTATCTAAACTTAATAAGGACATCAAAAACTCATCTCGAAGTTCGTCTATACACTTATAGAGATGAGCAATCAACCACTCGATCTAAGCTGTACGACTCAAGGGTACCCTCACAAAGGGCGTTTTCTTCTTAGCTCCAGGCCTTGCTTCCTTAGCTATTTCGAGAGCCTTTCTCTTCTACCTTGCCACTTAAGACAGGGTGGCAACCTTGGCCATCTCCTCCTCCCTCACCCCTAGAGGGCTAAGCATTTGAATATCCAACTCTTCGACATTAGTGGCCTCGTCCCCTACAAGACTAGGCTCGGTAGCGAGGACAAGGACAAGGGTAGGAAAAGCTATGCCCATAAGCTCTGCAGCTAGTAACTCATCCCAAAGACCGATGTCAATCCCTTAAGAAATAGCCATTGGTTGGACTTTGCTAGTCTCTCTAGCCCTTAACTTCTCCTATACCGCCTTACCCTTCATCTCAAATGCCTTAAACCTTGCTTGCCAATGGCTCATTAGTTTGTCCACGGAGGGATGGGGATCCCTTATAGCCATTTTGCCTACAAAAATTGAATCAAAACAATGAGGAAAAAGAAAAATGAGGCAAAAACAAAAGAAACAATTATTACCATTCGCTAACTCCACTATGATCGACATAGACAAGGAAGGTCCCCCACTTTACAAAGAGAGACATTAGACAAAGCATCCCTACATTAACACAACAGACGACGGCATTCATAAAAGAAACGAACTTGTACCTTCAGCCCATTTCTTTACCACAGCTTTCATTATGCTGAGAAAGAGCTCGGAGATTGGATACCGAAAGTATCTCTCTACTGCCTCCGTAGCATTTATCTCCTAACCATGCTTGAGGGCCATGAAGGCCTAAATTCAGCCTTTGTATCACTTGAGCCAAGCCCATTTTGAGCCCCTATTTGGACCAACTCGGTATACCATGTCCAAAAGTCTACCTCCTTGGGCAACTCGACCATTATGTATTCATCTTACTAGCCTTTTATTGAATCTGTGAGGCAGCACAATAGCTTCTTTCTAGGATGAGGCTGGAGGTACGACTACTCCCCATATACTTTTCTACATATAAAAGTGGTTGAGAAGCTCAAGAGTGGCCCTTATCACCAGGTACTCGTAGAGTGCCTGGAAAGCTTTTAACACCCTCTACCCGTTGGGAAGAATCTGTACCGGACTGTATTGGTGGAAGTTAAAAGGCTCTTTCTCAAAGAAACTTAGAAGGAGGTGCTATCTAAACCCCAAGCACTTCTCGAACATTGTAAAGCACCTCCTTAATAGTAGGACCATTTAGTCATCCCTACTCGAAAACCATATTTGCCACTTAAGGATCACCTCAACAACGAAGTTACCCAAGATCTAACTAGAAGCAGAGGGTTTGCTCTTACTCACTCAACTACTAGACCCCTTACCCATCCAAGGTGCATCGAACAAATCCTTGGGAAGAGGTAAGGGCATATGTATATACATCCTTTAAGATAACATTGATAAGCCCGACCCTATCCAACGCCTTTACTATCATCCTAGTGGGCTCATTAAGTTATGCTAGCAATGAGACTTCGTCCTCTCTTGCTGGGGGGAGAATCACTCCTTGTTGGATTAAAGTTAGAAATGTTATGTTATGACGAGTTAGAACCTGCCTCACCTATGTTAGCTGACATGATTGCGAAAGGTGATGAAGAAGAGTGAAGATTGAAAGGCTTTTAAAGAAAGTTTAATGAAAAAGAGTAAAATTCATGGTAATAGAACAAAGAGATCGTAGAAAAGTGATTTGTCATTGTGATTATGCTATTTATAGGCCAAACATCTGAGAAACCGCATAGGTGGTTATAGGGATTTATATAGACACAAATCCCTTAGAATGATACAAAGTAGACACATGGAGTAAGTTTTGATTAGATGGCCACCTTTAAAAGGTAAAACGCATATAGTTGCACGCTAGTCTACTATAATAGGAGGACACTTGTTACATTATATTAAATGCACGAAAATTAGGCATGCGAAAGCCAGAACTTGAAAAAGTTTCTTCCACAAGAAGTTTCCCTAGGGTCCTTCCAACTTCTACTCGGTCAACATGACAAAGGCATAGCGCAATTGCACCAACTTAATCTATGATGAGTGTTGTTTAACCAGACCTACTCGAAGCTTCGATCGCCTACCCAGTCGGATGCGAAAGTGTCCTACTCTAACACTCTAACTAAATCTCCATCCTGCTCAAAGCCTCAATCACTTGCCCAGTTGAATGCGAAAGTGTCCTACTCTAACACTCTAACTAAATCTCCGTCCTACTCAAGTAGTCAACACTTCGCTTTAGGATATTTGCTAACACCTCGACTCTTCTTGCTTTAGACATCTTTGGCTCGAATATTCATCGCCTCTACCTTCTGCCAACTTGAACCTACACTCTTACCATGTCACTACTATAGCACCAGCTCGAGCCCCCTTAAGTCAGATCAACCATAAGCTTAAGTAGTCGATATATCCCTTCTCCTTACCTTTGGCTTGGTAACAAGACTGCAAGGGAGCAAGTGTTGATAGGGTTTTTTAGACATGAGCCCATCAAGCTCATTTAGATCTAATGTACTTCACCACTTTAGGTTCACCGTCTTTGGCTTGGCGCAAAGCCCAACTTGACCAGACTCAAGAAGCTTTTTAATAGCTAGAATATGCCAGATAAGGATGAGAGATTGAGCCAACAACCACCCCCGATATAAATGGGATACATTAGACATTGCAAGCCTACTCTCCCATACTTGCGAGAGAATATCTTTCCCACTAATTGTTCTCCAACTATCGACTCCACTCCACTATAAATACCAATTTACCACCTAATGGTGAAGCTCTCTACACTTTGCGCACTAAAGCTTGCCTATTACTCCTAAGTATCATTTACTCTCTAGAATACACTACTGACTTAAATATCGGGGTGGTCGTACCAAACAACACCTCAACGTCTCCTCATAGTAATCCGTTTTGTAGGCTTACCTCACGCAAAGCCCAATCACTACTTGTAAATACCCTAAGACGACAAACACCACAGATGAGGTTATTGATGAGCAAAGCTCAATGCTTTAAAATCATTTACAAACATGCTTGGGTTTTGGATAAACCCCAACACCCATTAATAGTACCCATCTACTAAACATGGTTATTAAATAAGTATGTGACTAATTCCCTACCTTGTTTAATTAGATTAGGTTTTTTAAACTATCATCTCAAGGATCTCACCGATAGAGATTAATCAGAGATTGGACTCTGCACAATCAGTGAGCTTACGAAAAAGAACACTATGAGAGAATGCCAAGGTATTGTCCGATATAGTTACTCCGATCTTTAAGTTAGTAGGGTATTTTAGAGAGTATGAGTGCTTAAGAGCAATAAGTAAGCTTGAGTACGCAAAGTATCAAATACCATTTAGCAATGGTCTTGTATTTATAGAAAAGAAGTGCTAGCAGTTGGAGAGCAATTAATAGGCAAGGTCACTTCCGTAAGTATTAGAGAATAGATTTGTGATGTCTAACATCTCACAGATATGTAGAAGATAGTTGCTTGACTTGGTCATTAAGCCTTATCTAAAGTCTTCTAGCAGTTGGAGACTTGCCATAGTTGGATAGGCCGAACTTTAGACTCGGGTCGAGATAGAAGCTCAAGGTAAGGAATGAGTCTAAGAAGATCAGGTGTAAAGACCCAAAATAATAATAATAATAATAATAAAAGTGATAATAATAATATAAATAAGGATAACAACAAGCTTTTCAAAAGAAAATACATCTCCATATCCAAATATCTTAAAACCCTAAATATATATATACACACAAATCTTCTTTATTTTCCCCTCATAACCTTATTATTCTCTTCCCTTATAATTCCTTCTTCTCCTCACTAACCGAATACCCTCATCTCTCATAATTCTTTCTTTACCAAATCGATTCCTCCCTAAAAGATCATATTAGAGCAAAATGTGCAGGTGAGTTTCTTAATCAACAAAAATTGTAGAATTTTTCTGATTGAGGATTTCATCTAATCACATAATGTTAACAAAAGCAAGAATAATAACAATAAAAATGTGGAATTTTGGGAAACCCTAGAGTGGTTGTTATGAATTTACAAAAAGAACATCACTGCAAAGTGTCGCAATTCCTAAATCAGAACAAAGTATGTAGATCTTTGGATTTTATTAACTTATCACGTTAGGGTTGAAAAGACATATTTAAGAGTAATTTAATTATGAATTATGAACAAAGAATTGAAACTTTTCTCAAGTTTTGACATGTCAAATTATTGCTATCATCAGTATTAATTATAAAACTTTAACGAAAATAATATAGATATATACATATATTAAGAAAAGACATGTTTTAATAAATATATGTTATTTAAGCTCATAAAATATACTTTAATACATCATTTAAACTGAGAAGATGAATCAAAAATATTGGTTTAAACTTTATGAAAAATAATATAGATATAAATAGATAAAGATATACATATACATATACATTAATAAAAAAGATATATTTATATAGAAGATAGAAATATAAATCGGTAGAAGATATAGATGTAAAAGATATTATAGATTTTTTTTTTCAAAGCCCATTAACTGTAAATAACACAAAAAGAGAATATCCAAATTATATATTTAGAGATATTAAATTGAATAAAACTTATTAGCTTATAATAATAAATAACAATAAGTTAAAGAATAATTTCATAATAAAAGAACAATAAAATAAATACGTTAGTCATAGTAACAAATGAACTAATGTGAAAATATATAATTAGTGTATATCAATAAATAATAAATAAATAAATATATAGTTCTTAAGTTTTAATCTCATGTAAATGGAAATGTTAAACTTTAACCACAAGTTTTAATCTATAAAATTATTAAGTTTTTGAATGGTTTACCTCAAGTATAAAGTACGAGTAATTCAAATTGAAACCATAATTATAAGTTATGACATTAGTTTCTAATTAAGTATAGAAATATGATGAGTTTTGTGTATAAATTTATCAGGTTTTAATATTAATTATGAATCGTAGAATATGATTACTTAAGAGAAAGGTACGTAACACATGTTTTTCGGTTGTGCTTACTAGCATAGAAAGTTAAAATGAACTAATAAAATATCCGACTATAAAAATATTTACTGCTTGTGCTTGGCTCGACCTAAGGATCTAGAGTGGCAAATCCCTAAGGGATACCCCATTGATTGATAAGTAACGCTATTCCCGGTGGAGTTGCCTATCGGCATGATATGAGTAGATTTAGAAACTCATGAGTTGTTAAGGCCCTAAGTAACAATTCCCAACACCATAGTATTTATTTATATATATATATATTTATTTATTTATTTATTTATTTATTGTGTATTGAGCTCGTGAGTTATCTCAAGTCTTGATTTGATAGATTGATTCAAAAATAATAAATGAATTGTTTGTGTTATATGTTTGCATAAATGCGTTTGAATTCTTATTTTGTGTGGCATGTACATGTGGTTATGGTGTTATGTATTGGGCTTTACTCACACCTCTTTCTTTTTCAGTTGCAAGAAACCTAAATAGCAGATAGATTACAATAATTTTAGAGATCCTTATTATATAGCCTTTAAGATGAGAATAGCGGCGATTATGCATGATATAAACGTTAAAATAGCTAAACTATTGTTTCTTATAATTATTGTTTATGGTTTAGGAATTAATTATTCATAATTAGTTGTTAATTTAACTTGGAGAGAAACATATATATATTTGAGGTCTTTATAGTGATTTCTGGATATTTTAGTTATCAAATTATACCTAAAATGTCATTAAATACTAGAGACACGTGATAGGTTGTGATACCTTAAGTTTTGAGACGTTACATCAAGATAAGCTTAAGGAGCCCATATTCAAAAGGCTCTACCAATATAACTTGTTTTTTGAATCTTAAGCAAAAGTTCTAACCTAATCTTATTTATGCCTTATATGGCTTCAACTTCTTATAAGTTCCATATTTTCTCAATTATCTCCATTTGAATTTTTGTTTATAGTTTTTGTTATGATGATATTGGTGAAATGAAATTATCAATATGATCTTATATTATAAGAATGAGGATCTTATGATCTTATCTCATGTAATAAACATATTTTTATTAAAATGGATCGGAAATACAATTATTGCATTTAAATAGCTTTATCAAAAAAAAGTCTCCATGTAATGTAGTTAGAAACCAATGAATTGAAATATTAATTGAGGAATTTCTACATACATAGTACTATAAAACTTGTCAATATAATTTGGCCTTATTTATTGAGTAAGTTATTGAACTTGTATGTCAATCCAAGAGTGAACCTTGGAGACTTCACTAAGAATATGAAATGAAAACCAAAATAAATTATAATAATATAAAGTAAGAATAAAAATCATAATTAGCCAAAACCTGTATAAAAATTTGCTCATGAAAACATCGAGCTTTTGTGATTTCATATATGCTAAAAAATATATATATGTTTAAAAATTCTATAGTTGCAAATTTCGTTCGTTTTTCTATTACGCTTTACATTTATACTATTCCTAAGTTCCACTGTTCTTATTGTATCTCCTCCTTAGCAACTACACAAGCAAATACCCAACCAACCATTTAAACATATTATTATGCATGTGAAAGAGTTAATAAATACATTCTAGTTGCTATATATATGGCACGATATATGTCTGCACAGGACAAACGAAGATACTAATTAGAGATATATAAGTTCTATTTATTCAAACATATAATGTGCAAATAATTTTACTTTTGCTTAGCATAGAGAAGAATTTTAACTATTCCAATGTTCCTTTTGGATCTAAAAGGATTATGCTAGAAGAAGACAAAAAGAATGATAAATAATACTTGCTACTCAACATCTTTTTTATTTATCATTAATAATTTTTTTATGTAAATTTTTTCGATAGTCTCTCTTGGAGAGCAAAACGAGCTAGGATGTAATGTATAATAATATCTAAGTAGATCAAAACTCAATTTAGTATAATGATATCATGTAACAAATGAATGATTCACTTTGTCCAGTACTTTAGTTAGGATTTTTTTCATTTTGTAATTTATGTTTGTGGATTTAAGTAATTTGCTTACAGATTTTATTTTTATGAAGACTTCTACTCTTTTTTAACAATGTTAATAGACTAGCTAACTATGATGAGAGTTTCTGTTAATGGTTAAAGGTTTTCAATCTTGAATTCAAAATACAATTGTTACACAAGTTGATATACATGTTTAGATATTCAAATAAAATTAACGAAATGTTTGTATTATGATTGACATTTTTTAAATACAAACTCATTTAGATTCGAAATCATTCGGAACTATAAACACAAATTCATTTTCCATCTACATAGCTATTAGCACAATTCTTGGCTAAAATATTATGTTGGATATTAGTAAGTACAAATGACAACATTATTAGGGACATTCAACTAAAGGGGATTGGCATTTTTACTCATATACCTAAACTCAAGCACATTCAAGAAATCAAGCTCTTGAATAACATAGTATAATTCCCCCTAATAAAAGCTTAAATAAAGAAGGAAAATACATAAGAAACTTTCATTATCTTTACATTAAGTGTGCACCCAACTAAATGAACTCTATGCTTGATCGACTAAAGATGAAATGAAAGTTGTAGCAATGGTGCTTTCATGGTAGCAAGAGAGGCTCGATAATAGCAATCAAGAGGTCTCCATAGGTTACCCCTAATCACACTAAAGGAGATTTTAAATGGAAATGTAAACTATATGCTCCTTTGTCTCCTAACAAAGTATAGGTCACATCAACCATTTGATCAGGGGATGGTTTAAAGCTCATGAAGCTTTTGCAAGAAAGCAAAGAGAATGAAATAAGATGGATTTGATGAAAAGGATATGCTTTGTAGGAAAAGGAAAAGTAAAGGATTAAAATGCGTATCAAGTTAAGAAAATTCTCTCCATAATGGAGGGAAATCAAAATTCAACTAGTAAGGGAAATCAAATTTAAATTTATATTTTTTCTTGATTTCTTTTCTTCTATAATCCGTTTAATTCATTATCCAACACTTTAAATCCATTTATTAAATGTATGGATAATGAGCTAGATGGTCACATAATGGATTGAATGTGAGAGGTCAAAGAATTTAGAATATACTTTCATTTTCCCTTTTTCTAAATTGGTAATAATGATGTTTCTTAAAAAGATAATATAGCTTTAATTGATATCAAAATGCATAGTTTTAAATTATTATATTATATTACCGTAATATTTCAAAATACAGTTTATATTTTCAATTCCGATTCTAATCCTTAATAATCCAAAAAAAAGGAGAATATTCCATTTTTTTTAATTAAATACCATCATAATCATAAGAAAAGTAATATTCATTCCATTTCAAAACCTATGAAAGGGATACGTCCAGGGCCCCCTTTTCAAGGCCCACCCAAAGAGACCCTACCAAAAGCCTACAAGGCCCATTCGTGTTTCATAAATAAGCAGAACTCATGGACCAGAGTCCTTTAAAAATTATTCAGCAAATTTTTACAGTGTAACGATTCTTGAAAAATACATGCAAAAAAAAAAAAAAAAGATGAATAAGAAAGTAAAGAAAATTTGTATGTGAAAGCTTATAAGAGTGGCCGGTATAATTCACTCAAAATTATTTAGATTTATGTTTATCATTTTCTTTTTGTTTCTTTTAATACGTTGATTTCATTTGGAAAAATTATTGAACTGCCGTATGCTTGAGCCGAATAGTTAGTGAAAACTATGCCTGATCAATGTAATCCTAAAAATTAAAATTACTCAAAACTTTAAACACAAGTCTTATTAGTGTCTTCCATGTTAAAGATGTTAACAAGCTGTATATTTATATGATATAATATCATGTTTGATATGCAAGAAAAAATTACAATGAAATCACAATTCTTGATTTCATTCACTTTCTTTATATTTAAAAGTACATTTAGAAAGTATAGTCAAGTTTTTAAGTTGTTTTGCTTCGATTACATTCCCATCAATCTATTGCAATCACTAGCAAATTCACTTATTTGCAAAGGTGAATGGAAGATCAATTAACAGCAAAGAACAATGCTTCTGAGAACACTTTCATGTGAAAAGTTCAACCCTGTTTTTCCTTGACAAACATTGTACGATATTACGAGAATTCCTAGCTATGTAAATAGGAAACCTCAGGCTAAATGTATTCTACTGACAACGCCTGCAGGCTAGATGGCAGACATGGAAGCAAAATGCAAATAAATAGTAGTAATCCACTGATTAAGCTCGAAGCACAAAATAATTTTCTCCTATATGCTAATCCTCAAACTATCTTAGCCTAAAATGTATCAGCATTTCGCGAATGCGAGTCACATTTAGGCAATTCGATTCGACCCTCCGAAGAACCCGAGAACTTGCTATTTTTAGACCAAAGCCAGATTTTAGAAACAGAGAAGCTCTCACCTCTAGACCTCCCACTAATGTTCTTCCCCTCGTCGTCTCCAAAACCCGAACAAGCCCGAAGTTGCCCTGGCTGTTTACCAATCTTCAATCCACCACCTCCACCAACAGTGGCATTGCTTGACAACAATGCCACTTGCAAATCGTTACTTTCCTCCACATATTGATATGACCCCATTGAGTAACATCTCCTAGCATCCAAATTACAGTTACTACTGCCCTCTCCTTCTCTTATCCCCTCGCTCACATTCCCCGGGTTTAAGCTTCTGAACTTCCCTAACCGAACCGCGAACATAACCCTCTCCCCCTCGGAGTCTTCCATTATAACCGACTTCGGAGGAATGCCATTTTCGACATCTCCAAGGAATGAATTATCAGAGCCAAGGGCTGGTTTCTCCGCCGAAATGCCCAAATTCGCCAACGTCCCTCTACAGAGCGGGCATGTTGAATTCGAGAGCAGCCATGTATCGATACAATTGATATGAAAGGCATGGCCACATAGTGGAAGCAGCCTCAGCTTGTCGTGCTCCGAGAATTCACACAAGCACACCGCACAATCAAACGGCTCTTTCAGTCCTATGATGTCTTTGTAGTGAAAAACAGGCAATGCATCGATGAAAGCTTGGTCTAAACCCGAATCGTGCAGCCGAAAGAGCTGCTGTAGCTGCCTCTGAAGAGCATGAGAACCCGAATTGTCCGTAAACCTATCGGATTGATAGATTGATGAAGAAGGTCTCTTCATGAGAAACCTAATGAGCAAATGGAGCAAGCCTGAGATGAAAACTATTGCAGCTAGAATCACTATGATGAGAAGAACTGCTGGGCTTATTTTGCTAGAGGATGAGGGTTGTGAGACTTGCTTTTCATAGTAAAGATCAGGTGGTGAATATACCAAGAATTCGCTGTTTTGGTCTCTCTTAATCTGAGCCAAAGACATTTTCTTAGGAAGTATCGGTTCTAGGAAGACAAAACACACTAACCTTAACAACATATGTATGAAATTAGTAACAAAACATGGAAGTTGGGTGTTTTTAACATGATATGGAAGCTACTTGGAGATTGCAAAGGTCGGGAAGGGAGTTAGGGGCTTTTGGAGAAATGAGGAGTGGAGAAAAAGATTGCATCTTACTTACTACACGAATACGAAAGATTAAACAGGAAAGGCATGAGGGAGGGAGACTCTCAAGAAAAAAAAGGACGCTTTGTCTATGGTTAGTTAATGATTGTGGGCCTTGCTTTGAATTTCTTTTGCAACCATAAAGAATAAAAGATTGAATCCGTATTACACCCAACACGTTACACTACGAGACGTGTAAATTTTATAAAAATATGAACACAAATTATAGTAAAAAATAAATAAATTTTAAATTAATTATCACGTATAATTTATACTAATCATACATATTAATATTTTATACTATTTAATACTTATACATAACATTTTGTGTGTATTACTCAATTTCTCTTAACCACAAGGCTACTAAAAGAGGATTTTTCCTTTTATTTCCTTTTGGTTTTGTTTTTATACACCAAATAGATGCTAAATCAAGAAGATATAAAAAAAAAAGAAAAAAGAAAAAAAAGAAATTGGAAGTGACTTTGTATGATTTGGTCTCTAATATGCGAACCTACTCATTTCTTGGGAGAAGTATTGGAATTAACCAAGGGATCACTCAAAAAAGAAGTTCCCATTGGTTACGTGACACAAAGAAATCTGGCAAACTTCTCCTTCAAACCCCTCAACCGAAACGTTCATGTGTACATAATGGACTAGTTTCATATTATCTAAATTTTTTATGACTTTAAATGGGATATTATTGAGTATAAATGATATGGGGATAAGGAAAATGAACACTTGATTATTTATTGCTTCAAATATAGAGTTGTTTCCTCATCGGTAACTGAGATAATGTGGAATTGAAAATTATGAAATTATAATTTTGAATAATTGCAATCGAACTATTGTATACATGAGACTTAATTATGGGTACAAATGAGTTAAACCAAATTATGTAATACTAAGCTTAAACTGGTTGTTTTGGCTCAAATAATTTGAAAACAACGTATCTTTTTCAATTATATTTTATAGCTTGAATTTAACTGTATTTGACAAAGGTAAACATGCTATAAGCTTCACTTAAACTTTATTAGATTCACAACCTTAGCAAGTAAGTTTGGCTTAATAGATTACTTGAATAATTCAAGTTTCAACCCAACTTTGCTATTTATAACAATATTAAAGTTAATGGATATTAAGTCAAGCTTGAATAACTTATGAGCCGACTTGATTCATTTCATCGATAGATATACGTTGTATCTTTTTCTACATTTACAAAAGCTCTCAAAACTAAATAAATTGATGAAAGCTTGTATAATCTTATCCCCAATATGAGCCTTTTTTTTTCCATTAAGATCACTTCTCTAAGTTCCTCGATTATATGTTTTAGAGTATAAATATAAAAACCACATTGGATCTATGAACTCCCTATAAATTAAATAATGGTTGATATAAGTGTAATAGAATAGGATTTCATGAGTTTTAAATCCGTGCCAATTTTTATTGCCTAAAATTCGTAGTTCATGAATAAGTGAAATGTTAAATAGTAAATATAAAACCATGTTAGATTTATTAGCTTAAGTTTTTAAATTAGATGGTTGTAAAACTAAATTTACCATGGTTTTATACTAAACGATCAAGAATCCGAAATACGATGCAGTTAATTCGATTACTTTGAGTTATTTTTTAGTGGTTAAATTTTAGGTGATAATGAAATATAAATATAAAATCAATATTGGATCTATGAGTTTAAATTTTAAGATTAGATAATTATCTAAATCTATTATCAGGTCATTAAATTGAAATCCTGCACAATGATGTCCCATGATCAAACTATTTTCACGTATCGTGTCCCTTCTTTTTTATCTTTTATATTCGATTATCCCATATTGACATAATATTATGAGCTCATAAATAAATTAATATATATTTATTTTATTTTAGTCCTCTGGAGATTAAATAACTGTCACTCATTTTTTTCATAAAATTTCATTAAATATCTTTAAAACTATTATATTATTCAATAACATAAAAATAATTATAAAGGGTGTTGTAATAAATTTCCAAATTACTTGTTTTTAATTCCACTAACCAACTATTGATACTTTCTCCTCTACTCCTCCATTATTCTCTTTTCATTCTTTCCCATCCCCACTAACTCGCTATTAATATTTTCTCGTCCATTGTCCATTATTCTCTTCATTTTTCCTCTCCCCCAAGTCTCCATTTAGTTTCTCTTTCACTATTTCAGTCCGTCTTTCTTCCGACGATTTTATACAATTAACAACCCATTGTTATTTACACATAAGGTATAAGGCACAAAATTTCAATGCATAATGGAAATTGATAACATTTAATTAAAAATTTAAAATATTTAAATATAATATTAATAATGTTGATGTAGAATAAAATGGTAATTACATGACGTTTACCCTAAAAGCAATTCATACCTCTATTTTGGAAAAATAGAATATGTCATAATTTACTCTAAATAAAAATATCACAATTGACGAAATGAAAGTATGAATCAAAAGAAAAAATTTTATCACTATTTAAATTAGTAAGAACATCTAAATGTAATTTTTCTTTTTTTTTTATTTTTTTATACTGATATATAATTGTTCTAAGAAACCTTATTAGGTCATTTTTATCATGATTCTAGATTTTTATTTGTTTCATTTTTACATTATGAATTATTATAATTTAATTCAATAATTATTTTATGTTTTAAATTTTATTACATTATTATTTTTATTTTTTACACACGTATTATGAGTACACATCTAATATTATGTATATATATATACATAATTAGTGTGACCATTAGGAAAAAGAAAAAGGCCGATGGTCAACTTACGAAAGAAGTGTGCAGCCCCCTATATATGTTTGTAGCAACATTCAACAAGTAGTTGAATCATTAAACTAACACCATAGACATTGGCTTTTATTGGAACTTTAATTTCTGTCCCCCATATTAAGTTTTGGAGATACAATTAAAAAAGAAGGTTGAATCTAAGCGTAGACCCTAGACCATCAGAGATTTGAACAATGATTAAAGCTCCACTGTTACGCACAACTTGATTGTCCTGTCCACACAATTGTGTTTGTGAACCCTTTAATTATTCATCCACAGTTAATCATCAACATGACGCTTATTTTCCTTGTTTTTATGGTCTCCATCGCTTAATGTTCTTGTGATATACGAATATTAATAAAATTTTATTATAAATAATAATTTTTTGAAAAGTTATTTATTATTATTAATATATATTTAAATATCATTAATATTTTCTCATAATTTTTTAAATACGGATATATATATATATATATATATTAATATGAGTTAATTTTTTTTCCCCTGTCGAGGCAGTGTACCATCAATCTAGGCATACATTGCAACTAATCATCATCATGTGTCAAAGATTTGAAATTTTTTACTTGTCAAATCTACCGGATCCTGACATTGCACTTGACTTTTGGGGATAAAAGTAGGGTTGCGGTATGGTCTGTGGCGAGCTCACAAACGGAGTTTCCAGCCTTTTGACGGTTGAATCACGGTCTCGTCGATCTCAAGAGCTTATAATTCATTTTATTATGTCAACATACATGGCTTGTATACAGAATCCATGATTGATTAAATCGCAAACCTTTGGAGAATCCGAATTGGACAATTTTTAACTATGGAAATGGGGACTGGTAAAAACTTAATTATACATTAGGTTTTATAGAATTCGAGTCGATTGGAATTTATTAAATAGCATTGTAATTCAAGTAAGGTTAGTAATTTGAGATTAGGATATATTAAATTCAAATATGATATTATATGATTTAAATGAGTTATATGTGAAATATGTACCAGGTAATCGTAATTACTTCTCATGAACCATTTAATCAAAAGTTTAAAAAGGTGATTTTAATTATTTCGTCTTAACCTTTTAAAACCTTGTATATACTTACAAATCATTATAAAAAAACCCTCCAAAAGCTTATAATTTACAACCCTTTTGGTGATGATTTTTTGAGATAGGGTTCAAGAAATAGTTGTGTTTACTATAATTTTACATATGATTAGTAACAAAATTTAACACGAGTTACAAATAAGTTAAATCCATTTATAAAAGGTTCAATTCATACTCAGATTCAAGTCAAGCTTTAAACTAAAATTCGAGCTCTAAGAAATGCTTTATATTCTTCTATATAAGCATTTTGTTATATAAATTATTTTTTTTTAAGTTCGTAATCTCAATTAAAAATATGAGATACTTTTAGCAATAAATTCTTTTTATAACATTGAAAATCCAATAGAAAATATGATAAATTTTGAAATTAACACTAATAGTGATTTGTGATATCCATTTAAGTTATAGTTCTATTTGATTTAATATTGTTATATACTTTTCTTGTTATAGTATAATTTAAATAACCAAAAACATTACAAACTCATGTATAAATTCTTTAATTATCTTCCTTAAAATTTTGAAAAATAGTGTGATAAATTTGGAAATTAATATTGTTAGTAATATTAATATTCGTTTAATTTATTATTTCACTTAATTTAGTAATATTATATAATTTAAATTTTAAAATTAACTAAAACTTTTGTTTAGTTTATAATTTTACATTAAACATGAAGATATTATGTCATTTTTCTTAGTAAAATTTAAATACTATTTTCTTTTTTTCTCTTTATATATATAAATATTTTACAGATTTAATTATAATTTTTTAATCAATAAACGGTATCAAATTTAATATAAACAATATATGCATAATAACATAAATAGTTAGCTTTAATATAAATGGATCTAACTCAAACATGAAACACGTTAAGTCACAAATTTTAGTTTTATATACGATTAATAAATAAATTGTATTATAAGTTTTGTTTTCTTAGATACGAATCAATTTAAATATGAAAATGAAATACGATGAGAAGATAAGAATTATTAATCATAAACTCAATATTAAACTTAAAACTTTAACCTCAATCAAGCTGAAACGGAAATATTCCAATCAAGTTAAATATTGTTGAATTCGATTCGATTTAATTCGTTTGGATACTAAAAAGAAGATAAGAGGATGTCTTTCTAGTGGCGCATATCTTTTACCTTGATTGAAAGTTATAGTTTACGTAAGAGTCAAAGAAGTAAATGATAACCGAGGCATAAATCACAGTGACTTATGGTTCGGTCTTTACAAACATGTAAAGTGTAAAGTATAGGTAAGGGACAAGGGTCAGAGAAATTATTAGGGCTAGTCTCTTTCTTGAATCAGGGCATCCAAACACTGGGATATGATGGCAGAAATGAAAATCTAAAAGATCAAACATGAGAACCTGATAAATGGGTCACATGAACCTTTTACCTTGCAAGCATGGCATCTATATTTCATTGTCTTATTGATGATTGTGCCAAGTCGACCAGGTAATCATAGCTAGCCATACATGATAATGTAATGCTAACGTAGCTGATTTAGATTACTGTTTCTTCTTCTTTTTGTTTTTTTCTTTTCTTTTTCCTTTGTAAGAAAAAGTATCTATTTTTATATTTAAAATATTAGTAGCCTATATCTCCTTCTGTTTTTTTTAAATAGGTGACTTAGTTCTTCTCTGCTAATGATCATTCATTCTCAATTGAAAATGGTATATGACATACACGTCTCCTTTATTAGAACCCTAACTCATCCATACTTTTTCTTAAGAACCCTAACTTTGTTTGATACTAAGGAAAGTAATATGAAAGAAAGAATTGAGGAAGAAAAAATTATAAGAGAAAACATTACATTAAATGTGTTTAGATAGTGAGGGGAAAGAAAAGTATATGAATGATAATTATTACTAAAGATAAAAGAGATGTAATATAAAATTATCAATATGTTTACTAAAAATAATAACAATTGTGAATGAAATGGATAAAATTGAAATTATAATCATTTTTTAATCTAAACATGTTTAAATAAATAGTTTTTTTCAACTATGGTTAAACGGATATAATTTTTTAGTTAGAAAGAATTTTTTTAATCATTATATGTTTCCAAGGATCAATTTTTGGATCCAACAACGGTATATTGAGGACAAGCTTAATTGATGTTGTTTTAAGCTTGAAAAACACACTTTGAGATCCGAAATCAACTCTTTTATTTTTTTTAAAGATATTTTAGGGATTTATTTTAGATGTGAATAGTTTTTTTTTTTCTTATTTCTTTATAAACAATTATTCAAGAATAATACAGATTTAAATTTCTTTCTTTACATTCACTACATCATATCTCCCCTTTTCTCTCCATTTTTAGAATGATAAAAAATTGTGAAACTCATGAAATGTTTTCCTTTCATTTTTCAATCCGTTCTAGTTCCATCCTTCGTCAAACAATGGATTTTCAAAAGTTTTCTCTCTTTCCGTCCCTCCCAATTATTTCCTTTCCCTTTTTCTCATCCTAATCAATGGATAGATCAGATAGAACCATACATTTTTTTTTTTTTCTCCTATAATTGGGTTTGAGAGAAAAGAAAGTTCTTTGCATTGTTTAATGTATGACTTTTGGATGGGGTGTGTATGATATGTGGTGTTATTAGATGACACGCACATGTTACACAAACCACGTACTTGTAAAAAATAAAATGGAAAAACAAAAAAAAAAACAAGGCAAGGTTCAGTAAATTGCAAAATATGAAAACAAAGATGACATATATATATATTCGATTTATTCCCTTTTCCATGTTTCACATCCTCGTACCTTCTTAATTTTTACCAATCAAGTTATGTAAAAGAAAAAATTTTAAATTTATATCACTATTTATTGTGGTGCCACCCTGCATGATTTCCTATAAATTTATGTATATATAAATATTTACTTGGCTTGTCCGTTTCCTAAAGACAATGATTGATTGTTGTCTTCAACACTTTCCTATCTGCTTTACCTCACCAGTAAGGTTGGATTCTTTCTGAGAATGGACAAGTCTGAAGGCTTCTTTCACCAAACACACGGCCTGGACTTGGGAGTACAGAACTGCCACATGACTTAAAACGTCAAGCTCCCGTTATGTTTGGGAAGAGTGAAAATATTAGGAAGGAAGGAAGGAAATAGAAAAAAAAAAAAAAAAGAAATGTTTACATTTTTTGTTTGAATCAAAGGAAAAAGGAAAGGAGGAATGTAAAAGGAAAGATTTTCAAAATAATATTTAAAAATATTTTAAACTATGTAATTATTATATTGTTTTTAAAAAGTTGATAAGATTTTAAGAAATAAGACTACAATTGGAATTTTAAAAACTTTTTTTCCCAAATCATTTCACTTTGGAGAAGAAAAAATAAGTGGATCACAGGAAAATTTTTGCTTCCTAAATCCATCCTCGCCCGCTTTTCTTTCATTTCTAAATAAATAAATAAAAAAAAAAGCTTAGTGAAATTCACACTTTCTCTCCTTTTTGCTTCCCCTCTTAATTCTTCCCTTCGCCCAACAATAGTGTTATTATATAAGCTTAGTGAAACTTTGTTCTTCAAAATCTGCCATAATATAAATTTTATGTGTGTTCAAGGCCCAAAGGTTGGGCCTAAAGTATAAAGGCCCAATACACTAATGGTAATTAGGGATAGTCAAATACCTTGATTATCAAAAGGAAAAGGCAATTCCATCATTGAACAAAGAAAATCCTAGGCCAAGCATCAATTATTGTCATTGTTTTTCGAAAAATACAAATTTACTCTTTTATACGGTCACTAAACCCTATATTTTGGAATATATATATCCAATAATCAATAGGATCATAACAAGGTAGCATACACTTTCAAATATCAAAGGATGATAAATATATATGATAGCATCAAGTTAAAAATCTCTTACACTAACCATTACGAAAGGAATCAAATGTTATATTCACTATTTTTGGGCACACCATGTTAACCCTTAGCTCGAACATCTTTATTTGTAGATCCAAATCCTATTTCTTGGCACCATGAAAATAACCTAAATCAATGCATGAGTTAGTCTGGTATCCTAGACTAGACTAAATTAAGAATACTGTGATGTAACAAAATTTCCACTAATACAATAACTTTATTCTCAATCTTGACACTTTTAATCAAGATATAAGGTTTTTGATTGTGAGAATATTTTCAGTATTAGTATAAGCAATCTATATTGTCGTAATACCATACATGGCGGTTGAAACTAAATCCATCCAAAGTTTTTTCATACCAAAAGAAAATGGGAGAGTAGGGTTGCAAACGAGTCGAGCCGAACTTCTAAAAACTTAAGCTTGGCTCATTTAAAAATTATCGAACTTAAGCTAAGATTTTTATCAAGCTTGAAACCAAAACTTGAGCTCGGCTAATTTAAATAAACGAGCTTGATTTTGAGCTCAAACTCAACTAGTTTACTAATTAAGCTCAAGTCAAGTTGAATTTTAAACAAGTCTATTAACGAGCTTAAGCTTATAAAATTAAGAAATAAATAGATTAATAGATAGTAAATAAGGATTATATATTATATAGTATTTTATAATATATTATATATTTTTATATATTATATAAATATTAGTCTTTAAACTTTAATAATATATAATATTTGTAATATATATATAAAATTTATAAACCTATTCACGAGTCTTAATGAGCTAGCTCACAAACTTAAGTTAAATTTGAAGCTCGATTCGTTTAAGTAAACAAACTTCATCTTAAATTTGAATTCGGTTTGTTTAATAATCGAGTTTGAGCTAAGTCGAGTTTTAAAAAAGTTTAACATGACTAACTTGACTCATTTATAGCTTAAAAAAAAGGGGTTGGCAAGGTGAATAGAACCAGCACAAATTCAATTTTTGGCCGGCAACCGGCGAGCCCACTTGCTGAAAGCTTCTATTTTATATCTCTCTCGGAGGGCAAGGCAAAGTGAATAGAGAAAAATTGGACCTTATATCCCTCGAGGATTTTTATATGCATAAATATGAAAATGTGACTTGATATGTAAATTTTTATATCATTATCATAATCCGACAAGAACAGTAAAACTGAGATTCTCACATGGAGAAAAGTGGAATCTCATAAAGGACAGCCATGGATTATTTTGAAAAGATTTTTTAATACAATTAAACATTCAGCTGAGGAATTGTTTATAATTATTCAGAACTTATACAAATGTCAGAGGAGTAGGATTTATTCCAAAGTAATAACATAGTCACCTTATCACCCATAAACAATCTATGCAACTAGAAAAAGAAAGTACATTTATTAATTTTATAGATACAAAAATAATAATAATAATAACATGAAAAGTGCTAATTAAGAATCTATCAACAATTTAATTAAATTTTGTCTTGAGATGATTCGAGTTAAGAATGAGATTATTATTGGAACGATAGATTATTTAGCTTCCCATATGTTATTATTTAGAGATGTTTTCAAACTAATTGGGTGTTATTTGATTTTGCACCTAAATTTTGAAATTGGAGTTATTCCAATTCAATCAAATTTTTACTTGTTAAATTTTATATTTAAGGTTTTCACGTTGTTGAATGCATACTCGATTTGCTTTTTACTTGTCAAAGTTATTATTTTTATTATCTTTAATAAATTATTGTGGTAAATACTTATTTATCTAGGATGACGATTGTGAGGGAAAACTCAAAAAGGTAGTAATTTTGAATAGTAAATGAAAATTCACGTTTGAATTAAAAAATTGTCCTAAACTTTGATAGTGATATATATATATATTACTCCTACTTCTAGTATCCAATCTGCATTGTAATATTTAACTATTATGTTACCTACTTCAAGTTAACTTCTAACTCGTGCAAGCTTCACAAAAAAGAAAAAAGGATTTGGTTTAACATGTTCGAAAAACATTTCCAAGTTTTACGGTTTTTGGGACTGGCCTAGAGATAATAGAGATAATGGATGTAGAAGTGTTTGAATTTATAATTTCGGACATTTTTTGTATCCAAACAATAAAAATTTGAACTTTAGCATTCAAAATTTTGAGATTTGTTAAAATGAGTGTTTAAATTTTAAGATATCTTAAAGTTCAGACACATATTTAAACATATTTTAAATTTTATCTTAAATTTTAAACACTTATTTAGAAAAATTTTAAATTTTTAGATACTAAAATTCAAGTTTTGAATATTTAGACATTAAACCATCTGAAATCATAAATTTAGATACTTTTATATGCTTTATCCCGTTATCGACCAGATAGCACTTTGAGAGAGCTAGAAGCAACCACGCAAGGACATTGCAGGATCAAATAATTAGATTATGAAGCGAACTGTAGGAAAATACTGGGAGACCATCTTTTACAAACACTAACAAGTACTTCTGTGAGGATCATATTGTTCAGTATAATACAATGTTTAATGCTGAATTCTAAAGCAAACCACTCATTCTCCTGGAACACAAACCAACATTGACTACTAAGAAACCAAGCATATGAAGACATGAATCCTCACATACAAAATTATTAATCTGCTCACACACTATATTTGCTTTTCCTTCCTAGAAGACTTAAGTCTTTCGAGGGATCATATTCATGGTTCAAAAGATAGCGCAATCGATCTCTCGTCTTCCTCTTTGATTTTGTTCATCATAGCCGAAACTTCAGCCATACTCGGCCTCTCATTAGGCGAAGGACTTACGCACTTCAATGCCAATTGCAGCAAGTTCACCAGTCTTTCCTCATTCACACCTTCTGCAAGCAGGTTCCTGTCGAAAACTTCTGCAGTCCATTCCTCTCTAACCACGGAATCCACCCATTTCGTCAAGTCCATCCCCGCGTTCTTCACCATCTTTCCTGTCAGGAGTTCAAGTAGGATCACACCGAATCCGCATACATCGCTAGCAAAAGAACCGTTTCCTTGGTTTTCTGGGAGACTGTTAACCTTGGAACTTGATCTGTTTCGAGGAAGAGCTGGTGAATCTTGGTTTTGAATTAGCGTTATGCCGTATTCACTGATGCAAGGCTCCATGTTCTGATTGAACAAGATGTTGGTGGATTTTATGTTTCCATGAGCAATTCCGTCGTCATGAAGCTCCTTGTGCATGAATGCCAATGCCTCTGCTGTAACAGCTGCAGCTGCTAATCTGCTTTCCCAATCAAATACTTGGCCATTTTGAGATCCTGAAGTACAAATTGGACCAAGAAATTATTAATCTTTGGATTCGGTTACTCGATTTCAAGATGAATCAATTATGAATCTAAAGCATACCATGAAGTAGTTTGAAGAGGCTGCCGTTTGGCTGATATTCATAGACCAAAAGCTTCTCATGCTTGGTGCAATAAAAGGCTACTGCTGAGATCACGTTCGGATGCTTCACAAGGTCTAGCTTTAGCATCCTCCTCTTGAAATCCTCCTCAGAAATTCCACTTCCTCCGATCCTTTTCACTGCTAATCTCGCACCATCACTAAGTTCAACCTTGTATAAGGTACCATTCTTACCCCGGCCGAGCAGTTCAGCTGGAGATTGGAGTAGTTCCTCAAATTTCATATCCCTCAGGGAGGGACCGGCGAGAACCACAAGCGATGGAGGAGCTATTACACTCTCCATTGATGTCATCGTCGTCGAATGCTCAGATTTGTTCTCCTCCGCCATAAGCTCAATTGAGTTTTCGTAAAACTTGCTGCTACTGCTAGAATCCATCTTCCTGAGCTTCTCGACACCATCAACCTTTCCTTTTGATCTCATTTTAGTTACTAGTCTCACAACGATGAAGACGACTACCAATAGTCCTAGAAATGCATACCCTAAGTATACGAGGAACCTATCCACAGACCATTTTTTCGAACTTTCATTAGACTCTAAGGATTGGGGACATTTATTCAACAATGGTTCTCCACACAATCCAGGATTACCCAAAAAACTATCCACTTCAAACCGGCCTTTCATATCCGGTACAGGACCGCTAAATTCGTTATTTGAGACATTGAATTCCACCAATTTGGCATAGTCGAACTCAGGTAGACTTCCAGTAAAATGGTTATTTTGAGCAAGGAAGGAAAGCATGCCTCTCGGTAGATTTGGTAACTTACCTGTGAAGTTATTGTCAGATACATCGATCATGACCAGCTTACTCAATTTCGACATGGAGGCAGGAAGTTGTCCTGAAAACTTGTTACCACTTAGATACAAGTGTGTCAAGTGTTTGCAATTCCCTATTTCTTCTGGTACAGCTCCTACCATGTTGTTGTTCTTGAGGCCTAGAAACACTAAAGCCTTCGCCTTGCAAAGCGAATCAGCATCCAGAGTGCCATTAAGATTTAGCTCATCAAGGACTATCCTCTTTACGGTTCTCGTTGCCATGTTGCATCTTACACCTTTCCATTCGTCATTGCAAGGATCCGAGGTCAAGTTCCAGCCCCAGTTGGCCTCCCTTTTTGCATTACCAGGAGAGAGTCTCTCCATGAATTGGACTAATGACTCCTTGACTATCTGGTCTTCTGAATTCAATCCCGGGATGAGAAGAAATACTATAGGAAGAATTAGTAACCATGTAGCTGTTCTATCCATTTTGTTAGGAGAATTAGCAGAAATGGCATGAAAGATATGAAATTTTTAAGGTTTTCAATACTATACACCCTATAAAATTTCAAAAAAAGTGTAACGGGTTTAATGGCGTTAGTGAGACTGTGTTAACACAAAGATACAGCATCGGGGATGGATCAGTATGCTCATATGGAACAAGAAATAAGACAAAAACAAGTATGATAAAATAAATATAAAAATGAATTGCCGGCCTGTTGAAAAGGTCTGATTTCGCTAATGGTTGTCTTTTCTTTTGTCTAGCCAATCACAACTGTTGTAGCATCCAAAGAAAGATGTAGTACTTGGGTGACATTAAGAAATAGTTTCTTTTTGTCCAAGGAATTTAATTTCGTCTTTCAAGAAGCAGAAAACAAGCATGCAAATGAAAAAGCCGCGAACTCTCGGATCATTGAGAATTGAAATATGTTCAAACTGTCGTTAGTTAGTCTACAGTAAAAGGGTTAAAGTCCTGAGTAACGACCATGCAAGAGTTTGTAGTTCTATTTTCACTTGAAACCAATTTTTTCTTCCCTGAAAAGATATATTATAATTTATAAGCATTGATTATGTTGTGAGCCGATATAAATTCATAATTTGGTAAGATTTTCCCCCCTGATTCAACCCTAAGTTGCCCATCGACTGGAACATTTTCTTAATCACCCGTTTCAACGAATTATAATTAACTTTAAATTTTGTAGCTTTACGATTCATTCTGTACCGTATTTATTAGATTTAAGATATGAGCCATACGACACTAAATAGAAAGAATGGTGCTATCATCTAAAATAAAATGCCTTTTTTATCTTTGTAGTAGACTTCTATAATAGTTAAAAGAAAAATTTCTTTTAATATTACAAATGCGACATGTCCTAACAAAATTGAACTGACAAAATCACACCCTTAAGACTGTGCATTACCAAATCGGTTAAAAGAAATAGGAAAAAAAAAAAACAAATATTTGGTTGGTTTTACTAATTCCATTTTGCACTAAATACAATAATACCAAACAATGAGAAAATTAAGAAAATTATTCCAGTGTAGACACGTGTAAAATTATCGTTACAACCAACACATGAGAAAACACTAGCAAACACTATGTCTTCCCATTCATCATCCAATAAAAATGAAAATGATATAGCTAGTCTGTTTTTGTTTTTTACGGAAACAATTCCATCCTCTATCTTACTTTTTATTTATATTTCTTTAAATTTAAATTATTGAACAAATTATAAATTCAACTGTTTAGATTTTAAAAAATTAAATAAACGGGGCTGAACTGATCACATTCAAATCAAGAATAGGATTGTAGAAACTCTTAGGATATAATATCTATAATATAATGGAAATTGCAAATTTATCTAATTAGATAAAGATTTCAGGGTATTCAATTTACTCTTTTTAGACTTATTAAAAATGGATATAGTACATGTGTCCTTCTAGGCGACTTGTTTATTTTCTTTGTAGTAAATAATTTCAATTTTCTTAGAGAAAAATAAAACAATTTTATTTTGTCGTCCATAAAAACGATCTCGTTCACGAATCCATGTTGTTCTTAAAATTGTTTGAAAAAGGTTTGTATCGATGTATATTGGAAATTTACTAAAGTATAATTCATTTAAACTCATAGAGCAACATCATCTTCATTTCTTCATGATTGCTACTCAAAAAGTATTTAATTATTGTAAATTTTATTGGATTACATAGATGTTAAAAATTTTCAAAAAAAAAAAAAAAGAAGTGTTTTTTTATTAAGGAAGTAACTCCGTACATCATGCTTACTTTGGGAGGACCACTATTGAATAATTTCTCATATTCATAAGGAATTGCATTGTCCGTATATTTTGATTTATTGCCAATATTGTTGGAAAATTTTTAAATAATGTGGCTTACTGTTGGGAAGGTACACTATAATTTATGGTTACTGTTTTAACTACCTGATTTATGAAATTTACTGTTATAGGCTAACAACTTTTATAATTTAATATATATTTTTAGATATTTATATCATTACTTAATAGCACATTAAATAGAGATGAATAAGTAACCCTATCATATATATGGTACTCATTAAGCCTTACTTATCTAGATAGATTCAAATGGATAATGAGAATCACATAGTAGGTCTCAAGTGGTAATTTTTCAGAACTTACTTCCACATAATAGGATACTTGTTTGAAGTTAGGTTACCTTGTCCAACTCTAAAACCCATATTCTAAAGTATACATGATACAAACTCTATGGTACTTTATACATACCTTGTAATGATAACAAAATAATATTAATCAACAAAAAGATTAATATTATTGCTTTCTTCTTTTTTTTTTTATGATAACACCCTATGACTATGTAGGACTTATGACTACCATTTAGTCCTTTGTTCTCAGAGACAAGTTTAATGAGAAGGCCCATAAGGCCTTAGTCTAAACCATTCCCCCTCTCCCTCTCTCTATCTCTCTCTCTCTAGAAGTTATTTTTTAATTTAAAAAAAAAAGATAAATGAAATATGCATTTTAAAAAAGAGAAAAAATATAAAAAAGTCCCTACGGTTTTATATTTTTACAAATTAGTTATTAACATTTTATTTAGTTCATTTTAGTCTTTAATATTTTCAAGTTATAACAAATAAGTCCTTCCGTTAAACTCTATCAAATTTTCCGTTACTATAAGTATGTATCGGCATATAATTGATTCATGTAAATATAAAAAAGTTCCTAACATTTATCTATATATATTTATCAGTTCTTAACTTTTTCATTTGGTCCATTTTAATCCTTAACCTGTTCGTACATGATGGAAAAACTATTGGAGGGATTTTTTTTGTAAATTTATTAAAACATTAAGGATTTAAATGGACTAAATGAAATATCAAGTATTAATTCGTTTATATAGTTAAATAAGGACCTTTTTATACTTTTTCCTTTAAAGAAACTATAATAGAAAATTAGCTTTAGTTAAGTGGTTAAGTGTTAAGTTTTGCACATATAAGGTCGTGGATTCAAATCTCGAATTTGTAAGTTTTACTCTTTAAGATGCATTTATTGTTTTATTGACATGTCTCTTTGTATTTTCTTTTTACAACAATCGATAAAATTAATTTCATTAAATATGAATCATATTTAACCAACAAGTTTTGTGAAATTGCTTTTTCTATCAGTAATATACCATAAATAATAATCATATTATCCTTATTATAAATATTTCAAGCTTCAACCTTACTAAGCTAATGATAAATATACCAATTATATGACTTGGTTTAGTAATTTTTTTTTACAAAAATGAATGTGAATTATTGGATAGTTTATTGCCAAATAACTTATATTCAAATTAACATTCTTTTTTTATTTTTGTAATTGATATTGGAACAATTATACAAAGTTATCATGAAAAATAATAGTATGATACTTATATTTATGCCAATCTGTTCTTTTTTATTTACTTGTAGTTTCCTATACAAATCTTTTTTTATTTATTTTTGTTAAAAACAAAACTTACACAAGTTTTGTAGATTAATATAATTTTTAATTACTATTTTTATTACTTATACAACACAAATAATAATTACATTATCCATATTATAAATATTCAAATCTTATCATATAAATTATTGATAAATATACTAACTACATAACTTAGTTTAGTAAGTTTTTTTTATAATTAATATTATGAAAACGAATATGGTTTATTGAATAGTTTGTTGCCTAATAACTTATATCAAAAATGATATTTTTTTAGCATTGCCAATGAAAATATTGATACAAAGTTATCTTGAAAAAGAATAGTACAATACTCATATCTATGTCAATTTGTTCTTTTTGCTTCACTCGTAATATTTTGTACTATAATCTTTGCCAATTTTCTAAATAGTAGGTTAGAAGTTAATAAGAGTAGCCAAAGGAATCCTAAGTGTCTATACATTAATTAACCCTAAACCATAGTTAATCCCTTGAAAACCTAAACCCAAAGCATGAACCCTAAAATGCAAAAACCCTAAACTCTAAAACCTTAATTAACAATCCAAAATTCTAATTTAATGTTGAAAACCCTAAATAAATCAAGCAAACCTTAAATAATAAGTTACAAACCCTAATCAACATGTCAAAAAATCCTAAAGAAAGTAAAACCCTAATATTTAGGAAATCCTAAAATAACTAAACAATACTAATAGATTGACTAAAACCCAAAACCATATTTTAATTAATAAATCCTAAAGATATTCCTAAACCCTACTTTTTTTTTATTTTTTTGGCAAACCCTATACATAAGAAGAAAGAGGAGCATAGATTTGGCCTCTTAGATTACAAGCACATATAACTTGCAATGAAACATAAATAAGAGAGTACTTTCCCCTTTGCATATGACAACCTACAAAAAAAATAAAATATAGGGTTAATTACAAATATGTGACCCACGTTATAATAGTTTTGCAAAGAGGTGATTTAATTTTTTTTTTTTTTACAAAGATATGACTTATACTTTATAGTTTTCTGTTAACGACACTTAACGAACATGTGGTATATTTTTATAGGCTAATTTAATATTTAATTAAATTAAAGAGATCAATATAATTATAAATTATTTAAAAATGTATTAATTAAATATGAAAGAGAAAAAAAAAACCTAAAAATTTTTAAAAAAGAGAAAAGACAAAAGGAATATATGTATGCGAATTTCACTATTACTAAATGGATCTTTTGTTTAATGCCTTCAATGGTGGCTTCGTAGGCATGTCAAAGTTCTTGGTCATCAACACTCAATTTTGCCATTACTAAATGGATTACTAGTAATTACTAGTGGTTGGATTTTAGTATAGAGAGAGAGAGAGAGAGTGAGTAGACTATATAGGGTTATTGGATCTATTAAAGGAACGAGTATATGTATGTGGAGTATATGGAAGAAAGCAGATAGGGTCTTTAAATTTGTAAATTGTAAATTGGCTTTAATTGAAAGTGTGTAGGGGGAGGATGGTTAGTGTTTAGGGGAAGTAGCTTTGTTGTTGCTCCTTTTCCCTTCTTTTTCAATTCTTTTATTCTTTATTATTAGTGCATTTTTTTTTAATAATTTCTAATTATATTTATATTTTTAATTTACTTAATTATAACCAATAAAAATGTGCCACATGTCCTTTAAGTACTATTAACAAAAAAGAGCCATGTTTTTGTTAAAAAATAAAATAAAATAACTTAGGTCACTTTTTTATAGAACTATTATAACAAAAGTTAAGTATTTGTAATTAACCCAAAACTAAACATTAAAAGTAAGGAGAACTCTCCTAATATAAAATACCAGTTCGTTCAAAAGAAAATAAACAAAAGATCCTTAACTAACACAGCCTAACAAGAAACTATTCTTGAGGAGGACATCCTCATCAAATCATGTGTTAAGATCCTCTTAAAATCAATTGTCAGGTAGAAAAATTAATTTGTATGTTGTAGGCATGTTTAGCTAACTAGTAAGTTGCAAAGTTTCTTTCTCTCAACATATGGTTAACTTGGCCCTATGTTTTTTGCAAGTAGCTTTTTAGCCCATGAAATGTCATTCCAACAATCCCATCTTGTAATTTTCGTCTTTATCCATCTTGACACCACAAGAGAATCAGTTTCAACAGTCACCCTAGTGACACTAAATGGCCTACATAACTCTAAACCTTTAACCAGCGCTTTTAGTTAGATATATTCAATGGTCTTGTTGTCTTCCCTAAAACCAAAAGCCAAAATGAATTTTCCATGAGAATCCTCATAAATCTCCCATCCTTATCTTTATCCTAAGACAGATTACCATCAGCATTTAATTTGACAACACCTTCTTAAAGGCTAACCTAGGAAACATGGCAAACTTTTATCCTTTTTAGAGGGGGTAAATCTATTAGAAATAACTAAATTTTCATTTTTTTTTTTATTTTAGTACCTAAGTTTTAAATTTGTTTATTTTAATATCTCAACTTTTTAAATGAAACAAATTAGTTTTTCTATTGTAAAATCACTATAAAGAATAAAAGTTTGAAATACCAAAATGAAATGAAAAATGAAGTTTGAAGACTAAAATAGAAATAACATGAAAGTTGATGTATTTATATTATTATTCAATCATTTTATAATAATCGTCATTATAACAAAAATACCAATTTGTCTTATTTAAGAAGTTGAGGTCCTAAAATAAACAAGTTTAATATTTATATACTAAAATAAAAAATATATATATAAGTTTAGATATTCATACTAACTTTATCCCTTTTTAGAGGTTTGATGATTTCATGACACATATCCTAATCATCTTTGATTTGACATAAAGTAAGGGGGTTAACTCTCCCTATATTAAGAAGATAATCTATGTTAAGATTAACTAGAATATTGGGAGGCTTTTTCACATTTCTATGCTTTTCATTATTGCGTTCACCCCATAGAGCCAAAAAGTAATAAAAGAAACAAAAGTTCTAATATGACTATTAATATTACTAGCTCTACATTTTCAGAATTTTACATGACATCAATGGAGGAGATGTTTGGTATCAAGCTAAAGATTTGGTTTATCTCTTTCTTTTATGAGCTTAATTTATATTAAGCCCCGACTCATTTAATATAAATCTCTTAACTAGGCTAAGAAAATGTTTTATTAAAAACAACTTTTGAAAAGTAAAGTCACTACTCGATCAAAACTAAGAAAAAGTAAAATTAGGGCCCAAGAGTGGATGGACCCTAATTTTAGCTATTGGCCTATGGTTTTTTGAAAAAAAAAAAAAAGATTTTAGAAAGAGAAACAAAAGATATATTAAGTTTGTA
The DNA here is from genome assembly GCA_024138015.1 of Lumnitzera littorea. NCBI lineage: Eukaryota > Viridiplantae > Streptophyta > Magnoliopsida > Myrtales > Combretaceae > Lumnitzera > Lumnitzera littorea. Next base: position 109,807,599 of record JAMXBB010000004.1, on the reverse strand, counting down.
GGCTAATGTATTAGAACCTAAGAAGTTTCATAAAAGTTCATAAAATAAATGGGCCTTTTATGAATTTCTTAAAATAAGAAGGGCTCAATGTAAAGAAAAGAAAGAAAAAAATTGTATTTTTTAAGGTCACCTAAAGTGTTTGTATTCCTGCTAACTAGGATCAAACAAAAATATTTCACTTTAAGTACTTATATGTTAATTAGTTTATAAAAATATATTTTTGGTCCAAAATAAAAAAAATAGAAATCCCTAATTTTAAAAAAGTATGTGTAGATTTCTTATATTTAATTAAAAAAAAAACATTTTTCTAAGGTGTCAAAACATTTTTTCTAGATAAGAGAAGCCTTTTTTTTTTTTTAATAAAAGAAACCCATTAAATACAAACATATTAAATAAATCACATAAAGTACAAATTGATGAAAAATCATAACATCACAAATATATTTTACATGTCATGGTTGTTGTTCATATATTAACAATTTATGACTAGTAATAAAAAAAAACTATTTTATTATGAGAGATTTTGAATCAAAACTTCTAATTCAATAAATAACATGTGTCCATCATTGACAAAAATCAATCATATATTATACAAACATGAATCATGACAAACATATTACAATTCATCAATCAAAACATCTAATTTAATCAAACTAATAAAAAACTATCATCAATTTCATGTACATTCATTAACAAGCTACATGGATATTGCATGACTAATTATGGAAATAAGAATCCTATAAATTATTCTACAAATTTTTGCATCAAACAAGCTTCTTAAATACATAAAACATGATTTCACAATTAATCAATACATAGCATGCATCAAAATCACAAAGAAAACAAGAACTATCAAAAACCCATAAGGATTTTAGGAACTCATCTCGCACAATAACGAATTGACAGTTGGTTTAAGGACTTCCCGGGCGGTTTTTAACAAGATGGCGATGATTCCCAACCTTTAACTTCCCAAACTAAGAAACCCATCTATCAATTTCCAGTAAAATTATGCTCCCTTCTTTCCGTTTGCTAAAAAAAAATCAAACTTTCACCAAAACCCTAAAACTAAAATGTAGAGTAAGAGTTCAATAATTCTCTTAATCTAATATGTTTTTCTTACAATTGTGTGTATCAATGTGTAAAAGGAAGCCTTATTTATAATGTGAACTTGAGCTTTTTGGTCAAGAAACTTCCTTTTTGAATTAGGGAATTAAATTATCTTGCATCTTGCAATTTTGGTTCGTTTCTATTTTTTCTTCTATTTTTGTCCGATTTTGATGTCCTTTGGATGCTATTACTATCATTTAATTGGATAAAATCAACCTCTTACATCTCATTACCAAATACCAATTACAAACGTTAATTATATTGTAGGATTATATTATAAGATTCAATTTTTCATCTTTTTGAAGATATATGCACTTAGTTTCCTAAAAAACAACTATTTTATTACTTTTCATTGGTACACTTTCCCTCTAATATTTTTTAAGATTTTAGACTCAAAATATTATACACATGTTTCCCTTTTAATTACACATTTTTTTCCTAATTTTTTTATGCAAAAAATCGAATCGTTTGATTTTTGGGGCCAAAAGATGCCCTATTTATTAAAGCTTCTATTCCTGAATTGCATTATTAAAGTAAAGAAGAAGAAAGAGAAAAAAAGAAATGAGGTATATGATACCAAACATTCATAAGCCCCCAAACATAAGTGCTCTTGTATTTTTATTTTTTTTTAAAAAAAAGGGGTGCCATATGGCACTATGGTGTGGCCACATAGTGCCACGTGACTCGATGTGGCATACCAGGTCAGTAAGAAACTATTTTTTGAAAACTTTATTATTTTTGTTTTTTTTTTCAAAAACTTTTTTTCCTTTTCTTTTTTTTTTAAAAAAATTTTGAAAAATTTTTAGATTTCCTAAAAAAAAAATTCCTAAATTCTTTGTAGACAAAAATAAGGTGTTTACATTTGGAATGGAAGTAATTCCAAAATACAAAGCAATGTGATTCCAAACATTCTTAGCATAACCATAATAAAGGACAATGTGTATAGTTAATTCACCATTACTATAACAACCCTAAACTATTTGCTTGCTGTAAACAATTTCCCTATTCATTCAAAAACCTTAAATTGCTAGTCTCATACATGTTCCGAAAGCCTTAATTTACCCTGTGATAGGAATTAAGCAATGTGACCTCTGACTTGAGCCCGAGCATAAGGGCTCGAAAACTTAGTGAGGTGCCTTTTCCTTCACCACCCCGTGTAGGAAGAATCTAAGCTACTTCAATCTATCAACCTACTGCCTTCTTCAAGTTGCACTCTTCTAAGCTTATCAACTCTCTCTGATTGTTGACCTAAGGAGTGGCTAGTTGACAACTAAGCTCATTCACCTATCAACTCAGTTGACTTGTATCTAAGGTGCTTATAACACATCTAAGTTGAATTTACCCCCAAAAGATTCTTCATCTCAACTCGGCAATAGCCAACCTAACATTAAGTGAAGAGTATCACTCTTCCTTCCTTTAGCTACGATAAGAGAACCACTTATGAGCTTCCATTTACCTTTGCCAAAATAGCTACTATATTCTTCATCATTAAGCTTTCCTGCAGATATGGAGTTTAGGCGAATATCTAGAACATATCTAACATATTTGAGAACGAGTCTGCAACTAGTATTAGTCTTCAAAATATTATTTCTAATGCCAATAATTTTAAATATCTCTTCATTTCCCATCTTAATATTACCAAAATTACCAATAGTATAGGTTAAGAAAAATTCACTATGTGATGTCACATGAAAAGAGACATCAAAGTTAATAACCCAATCATTGTCATAACATGCAAGACTAACATAATCATCATCCCAAGCCACAATAACTTTATCATTTGTTGCTATAGTCATTGAATCTTCATTTTTTTCATCTCCTTTATAATTACCTTGTTATTCTGCACTCTCATTTTATATGTCCTAACTTGTTTAAATAATAACATTTAATATTTCTTCTTCTTGAATTTGATCTTTCATTAGATTTATCAAATCTATTAGATTTATCATATGAGTTTCTTGTCTTACTTCTCACAAATATTTCTTATTTATTAGCACTAAGTGCTCGAGTCTCAAATTTAATACCTTACTCTTTTCTTCTGACTTCTTCATTCATTAAGCTATCTTTTATTATTATAAGAGAAAGCTTTCCTTCTAAAGTAAAATTACTAATAAACACTAAAAGTGTCTCCCAACTATTTGGCAATGAACTCAATAATAATAATGCCTGAACCTCATCATCAAGTAGCAGCTTCATAGTAGTCAACCGATTCTCAAGATCTTGGAAATCATTTAAATACTCTATCATTTTTTATCAATCCTTATACTTCAAACTCATTACTCTCCTAATTAAAGAGGTCAAGGTAGTTTGCCTTTCATATATGGATTCCAATTTTCTGCATAGAGCATCTACTCTAGTATCCTGAGCAACATGATGATAAACATTGTAATCTGCCCATTGTTGAATATGATTAATAGTTTTTCTAAGCATGATCTCCTAATCTTGATCAGATTTATCTTTAAGCTTTATACTATCGCTATCTAAATGTACATACAAATCTTTGCAATATAAAAGGTTTTTCATTATTGACTTTTAAATTGAATAATTTGATGAATTTAATTTTATCATAAAATTCAATGCTTTTATCGTGATTGCAACAAAAGAAAAAAACAATTTTTTAAAATCTTAGCTCTAATACCACTTGTTAAAAAAATAATAATAATAAATCGAATATAAAAAATAAATAACATCAGTATTTAACGTGGAAAACCCTAATACAGGCAAAAAAAACAATGGTATCACATCACGCAAAATCTTTTATTATCAATAATAATAAATTTACAGAATATCTCTTCACTAATTATACTAAATATCAATAAAATCTCAATATAAACTAAATTTACGAAATCGCAAAAACACAAATTCAATTTGAACAACTTAAAAAAATTTAGCAATGACAAAGATAACAATCTTCTAGAGCTTTGCACCACAAATTCAATAGTTCAAATTTCATCACAAGTGAGATTCAATAAGCCATTTGATTATAAATTTCATATCGCTTCATTGGACTGGTTTTCAAATCCAAATTCGTAAATTAGGAAGGAAAAATACTTCTCATCCAATTCTATGGCAAAAACTTTTCGTCCCAATATACTCGTAATTTTCCACTTATGACTCTTCTCCTCGCAGCGACCCCACGTCCTCCAATTTCCTTTTTTTTTTTTTTTCTCTTTCACACGCTTTACTTTCTTCTAATATTAAGATTTCCTTTTTCTATAAATTCTTTTCTTTTATTATTTGTTAACAGTCACGAACCCACCCACGTATGAGTTAAAACCCATAAACCCAACAGATGGAAAAACCATGTCCTCATGTGCGTATGCATCAGCTAAACTACACATTAATAATGAAAATCAAAGTTCTCAAATGGACGACTCCTATGTAGGGAGCGTTTCTTGCAAGATCTCTTGAACCACCTTAGCTTTTAATTCCGGATTCATAATTTAGTTGAGAAAATGGGTTGTAAATAACAAAAGGCTCGCACAAGTAGTTCCTAGACACTGAAATCTTATAGATTGACATTAGCTTCATTAGCTCTCCAAACTAGGTATAATTTAGGGGATGAAATCCTTAATAACCATCAAGTTTATGAAAGTAATCGTGTGCGTTTCGATGGTTAAAAGATGTCGTATATTTGGAAAAACACAAACATTTAACAGAATTAAATTGCAGATTCCCTCTGATGTAATTCATGCTCCGCAACTCAAATAACTCGTGTTTTCACATTAAAATTCCACTAGAAGCTCTTAGGAGTCTCTTAAAAGGAATCATGAACATAATCAAAGTTCAAGTGTGATGGTTTTAGCTTGATTACTGGGAATTATGATTGCAAGATTCACGTTCACATTCACATTTACTTAACGAGAAGAAACAAAGCTAGTGTCATTCACCTCACTTGGAGGGTAAGAACAAGAGATTTGTGGGTAAGGCTTTTTCAAAGAGAGACATGGAGACTTTTAAGTCTATTCAACGCCAAAGAAAGGGGTCTACTGTTATAGGTTGCATTAAGGAACGTGTAGGCTCTTCAAAGAAAGATTTGTTGTGGGTTTCTTTCATCTTGCAAAACTTACAAGTTCCTTTTTCTCTTCCTGTTTTCTTAACATTATGACAATAAATCTGTCGTGTGCTTGCTAAACATCCTTGTTTTCGTAGCCAGACAACGTACATTACACGCATGATCAAGTGGTTATAGGGTTTTTGTCCACTGGTTATGTGCCTTCTAATCAGCAACTTGAAAAGGGGTGGGAAGGAAGAGGAGGGAGAGCATGGGTGGGGGGACTGTAGTACGAACAAATATCTTCACATTGACCATGGGGTTGGGGTTTTAAGTATATTGCTCTTGTATATTTATAACAGTTGAATTCCGTAGTTAATTAGTTAGCTTTTATCAATACTTCGTTCTCTAAGTTACTCCGAGTTTCTTCTTCTTTGATTGTGATCTCATAGTTTGCTCAGCATACTTAGATTCTCATTGCAACACTAGTATAGTTCACTCGTGTCACTTTCTATTAGTTTGGGCTTAAAAAAATCGTTAAGAGAAGACTTTATCTCGATTGTTGATTGTTAGTATAATATTATAAACTTTATTAATATCAAATTTTATAATTATTTACAAAAATAGGGCATGGTTTATTTTTATATGTAGGTAAATATAAAAATATATCTGTGTGTCTTATGCTAATTCATATTTTCTTCATATAAATTTATAAACACTTACAATCAATAAAAATGATCACTTGAAAGATACTACATTGGTTACAAATATAAGAATTGACATTAATTGTAATAAAAAAATCTACAAATTCGACTCTACATTGCTTACAAAATTTTGGATCTTCTTTTTCATCTTTGATTACTCAATAATTTTCATAAGCACAAATTTTACTCTATATAAGAACAAAAAATTGTATCACAAAACAATCTATCATTTTCAAATTTATTAGTTTGGTATTAAAAAGTATAGGGTTTTATCACCTCTCCAACATCTTTCAATTAAGAAAGATTATATTAGCCCAAACACTTATTTATTAACAACTAGACAGCATAAACTTTAAAAAGTTTAAAAGAAAAAAGGTAAATTATACTGACTACCTTTATAAACTTTTTAAATAACACGGATACCTCACCTTTTCAAAATGCAACATTTATCACCTTACTTTTGCCTACATAGATGCTAACATTACATAAGGGCTAACGTGCGATCGTCATATCATTGTTATATCAACAGTAATTTATTATTTTATGTAAATATTATAATTATATATATTAATCAACTAAATTAATAAAAATGAAATAAATTTTAAAAATAAAAAAATAGAAAAATACTTATTCTAAATCCGAATTAATTGGATTTAGATAAAATCTATCGTTTGAGCATAAAATAAATATCTTTATTTGATATATAACCTATCTCCAAATAAGGAATATTAAATTATCTTATGATAAGTTAGTAAGATTTTTAATACTAAATTGCTAATTTAGTTGGGTCTATATAAATATCTTGTACAATCAATGAAAAATTAGGTATGTATGATTTTTTTTTAAAAAAAAAAACAACTTTATAGAACAATTTTACAAAAATATTACAAGCCTACATGATGCATACCTTATGCAAATCACAAGAAGTATAACCAATGCAGACCCATTAAAGAATAAAAGGAAAAGAACAATATTATTCATTTTGGTGCACAGAATGCCTCCTTTTCTTATCAAGAAAAGAGAAATTGGTGCTTGCACTTGTTTTATTTTATAATTTTTTCTTTTCTTTTATTTTATATATTATTTACAATTTTTTTTACATTTTAATATACATGTATGCATATATATATATCATATATATTGGAAATTTGTGTGCTATATGGAAAAAAAATTGCATTTTTCCTTTTTTTATTTTACTTTACGAATTTATTTCAATTTTTATTGATTTAGTTAATAATTTATATAATTATAATATTTAAATAAAATAATGAATAATATTGATGCGGTATGGATCAGGCGACAACACATCAGCCTCTATGCTATGTGAGCATCCAAGTAGGCAAATATAAGGAGTTAAGTGTTGTATTTTAAAAATATATCGTGTGTATATTATTTAGAAAATTTATCAAAGTGATCAACATAATTTATCCTATATAATATATATTGAAAATTTGTGTAATACATGAAAAATAATATTATCATATTTCCTTTTTTAATTTTATGAATTTATTTAAATTTATATCGATTTAATTAATAATTTATATAACTATAATATTTAAATAAAATAATAAATAATATTGACATAGCAATACGGTGGCGATAATACATCAACCTTTGTGCTTTGTCAATATCCAAGTAAATAAATGTTAAGCATCACATGTTGTATTTTAAAAAGGTGAGATGGTTGTATTGTTTAGAAAGTCTACTGGGATGATCTAATTTATCTGAAGAAAAAACAACAATAACAATTTAGTTTAATAAAACAACAGTAAACATCATAAAATCAGTAGTAGTTTCGAGAGCTAGATCTCCTTGAAAATCGTGAGGGGAAAAAAATTATGCACTTCCAGTCCAATTGTCCTAGGAAAATGCATGAAAAAGAAAAAAGGGAAAAAAAGAATATTCCATCAGCCTGATACCATAATTAACATTTCTGTCCTGTCCTCGTTATTGAGCCAATCCACTCTTATCTCCCGACACAGTGAGAGAGAGAGAGAGAGATGGAAGTGAAATCATGGCTAACAAGGTTACTCCCATATGCAGCAATGGTGAGTGTTGAGTGCCTTGATGTAGGCCTGACAACACTAAGCAAAGCAGCTATGTCAAGAGGAATGAGTCACTTCATATTCATACTCTATTCAAATGCAATTGCCACTCTCATCCTTTTCCCTGTTTCTTCTTTCATCGCCAGGTCAAAGTCAGAACCCAGATTCTCGTACTCTATTAACACTTAAAAGTTCTCAGCTTTTATCAATATTGACCATAAAGTTACTGTCTTTTCTTAACTAATTTCTTGTTTTGTTTGCAGATACAATAGACCACCTATTACCTTGTCTCTCCTGTGCAAATTTTTCCTCTTGGGTCTTGTTGGGTAAGTAGTAATAAAAAGTTTTTAATATTATTCATTTATTTAAACAATGGTTTTGGTTTTATATTTGGAGAGTGATAGGAGGTGCCGGAGGACGTGTTAAGGGGTAAAAGAACCTTTTCCAATGTATTTCGCGAAGAAAATTCTTTGAGCCTCTTAACTAGGGTTTGGACATTTAGAATTGGATCCTTATATCTATATGAGTGTTTGTGATCCTTTTTGTCTTTTTTCCATTTTTTCGGTGGTTGTTGTTGCAGTATAAGTTTAATGCAGAACTGTGTATTTACTGGAGTGAGTTATAGTTCCCCAACACTTGCTTCTGCAATGGCTAATCTTGTCCCAGCCTTCACCTTTTTGCTCACTGTCATCTTCAGGTTAGTGCTGCTCTCTTTTTACTTTGTTTCAGTTAGCCTGTGTAAGCACATGTCATTATCATTAGAGCTCCATCAATTCACTGAAACTTATTAGTCTCAATTCAACTCCATGGAGTCCTATTCAATGGAATTTAAATTTATGTTTATTGATCATAAGGCTTGACAAGTATATAGGATGTGATGATCCAAAATGGGACTTTTAGATTCCTTGCACAAACAAGTTTTTAAGATTCCTAGCAACTGGGAGTCAATATATTCATTTTGATCAGCAGATATTGTACCCCCATCAAGCTGTATGTAGAATTCCATGAATTACTATCCTATATGGGCCTTGGATATATCTATTTGAGGAACTTATTATGAAGGCACTAAAATTTTCTCTACATCTAATTGTAGATGAGTGCATTAGGAGCAACAGAGCATTCTTGCTTTCCTGTTCGCCACGTCTGTGCTTCTGCATTTCTCTTTTTAATTTCAGCATTTAAACATGTGAAGCACTCCTCATGCAGTATCCATTACAACAACAAGGGTGTGGAGTAGTATGTGTTTGTTAACCATTGAATTGGCACTTTGAACAAGCTCTATATCATCACGCTTTAGCATCCATCACAGATGTGGGTGCAATAAAATAAATGGAGCCTTCAATCTTTAGGATGGAAAGAAATAACATAGACTTAGATACTAAGGGTGCATTCCATTTGATGAAATCACTTTCATTTTCATTTTGATAATAAGCATTTGTAGCAGTAGTCCGTGCATATTATGCTAGTCTGCAGTGGTGATAATCTTAACTTAGGGCAGCTAGTAGCAGAAGGCAATGAGATGAATGATGATAGAATTAAGGAAGGAAATCATTTTCTTCATTGTAACGGAAGATTTTCACTTGAATGGAAGTGTTTTCCCATTGATCATGAGTAATTTCTGTTCCCTAGATGAAAAACTATTCCAAGGAAAGATTTTTCAAACACACTCAATTGTAATTCCCTTTTCATTAGTAAGCACTGGAATGAGTTTCCAAATCCTAATGTGCTGGTTTGATAAAAAAAAAAAAAAATCCTAATATGCTGCCTTTTTATACCCTCTCTAGTTTTACAAAATATCTTTGCAATCATCATGTCGTCTGACATAGAATGAAATGCAAACAAATTATATTATGCATTCTGCCTGGGGAGCCTGATTTCTTAATGTTGCACATAGAGCTAATCTGAATTTAACAAGGGGATATTACCGTCAGAAATCACCTGATAGCTGTTCTGATTTCGCTAGCTTTCTAGAACTAGCTGGATCAACTGGTTGAGATACAGCAACATTTCTTATTTAAGGAAAACACTCCTTTGTGGTTTCTCTAAGCAACTGGTAGAAAAATCTTTTTGGTGATCTTTCTAAACCATTCAACCTTGCAGGATAGAAAAAGTGGACTTTTGGAGCTCAAGAAGCCAAATCCAATTACTTGGCACTTTTGTATCCATTTCAGGAGCCTTTATTATTATCATCTATAAAGGCCCTGCTATTGGTCCGCAAATGTCAGCATTTCTGAACTCAGCAGATTCCTTTCCATCACAAGCATCACTGCAAGGAATGGCTGCTTTAGCAAGTAATTGGATCATTGGTGGGCTCTTCCTCTTTACTGCTAGTTTGTCTGCTGCAACTTGGATCACTGCTCAGGTAACATTAAATACAGCTTCTTTAGTTAGACTGTGAGGATTAGTATTGATTTAGTTTTATCCTGCATTTGAAGGCAGCAGTTTTGAAAGGGTATCCTTCAGAAATCACCATGGTATCTTTTTATTGCTTCTTCGGGACCATTCAGTGTGGTGTAGTTGCTTTGGTGGCAGAAAGAGACCCAAATGCTTGGAAGTTGAAGTCAAGCATTGAGATAATCTCGGTTCTTTATTCAGTAAGTGTGGAGAAAATATTTATAATGCTTCATTCTCCTTTCTATTGTTCTAGCCTACTTGAGACAGTGCTAGAAAATCTAATCAGCATTTCTCGTGTGCTTCCTAATGCTTAGGCTTTGTTTGGCAATATCATATCCTTTTGTGTGTTCTCATGGTGCATACACAAGAAAGGTCCAATATTCGTGGCGACATTTAAGCCGTTAAGCATAGGTATTGCTGCTATGACAGGTATCATCTTCCTTGGGGACGCTCTCCATGTTGGCAGGTGAGAATCTCTCTGAACACCTACACATGTATGTGCAGTGTCTTCCTGTCATACTTGCATTGCTGCTCCATGATTACCTATGTTGTTTTGTGTGACTATGCTGACTTCATAAAAGAAGAGCAAGTTCAACATATATGAGATATGCACCACTCGACTGGATGATCTTCTGTGTATGCCAAAAATGGAATACCTTCAAGTGCAATCAATATCTACTATTGTTTCTTGGTGACTTTCAAATTCAATGTTTTGTCATGATTTTTGTGGAACAATCTTCCAAATAAAGGAGGTGGTTTGCATGTGTTTAAATATGATAAGCTTCCATTAGGCAGATATGAAACCTTGGACAAAAAGTTGAAAGCTGAGATTCCTACTTAGCTGGGGTCTTCATCCCTGTATTTCTGCCAATTGTTGATGCCATTCAAGAATGAGTTTTAGATCCATAATCAGTCAATTTAAAGGCTTAAGTTTTAGATTGGTGTAGGTTTTTTATATTCTATATTTAGCAATCTCCTCACTTATGGGTTGAAATTTTGATTGTACCCTATCAAGTGGACCATTTAATAGAAATAGGCAAAATGAAGGCCTAGTGGTTTGAACTCAAGACCTCTTGTTTGATGCCATGATAAATTTTAGATTTACAATCATTTGATCTGAAAACTTGAGTCTATATAAGCTTTGGTGTAAATTTACATTTATTGGTTAACACTCCCCCTTCACTTGTGGTCAACACCACTAAATCACTTATGGTCTTCTCATAGTCAAGAAATATTTAAGAATACCAGGTGAAAAGTGAGATTCATTATCTGCAAATTTCCTCTTCAAGGAAAAGAAATGAGTTCATTTGGGAATTTAGACAGGTGCATGAAGACAGAGAGAAGATATTTTCCTCTATTTAAATAGCTTCACTTACAAAGTATTTTCGTTACTACAAAGAATTTCACGAAGCATGTATTGCCTGGGCTTTTTATAGATCATGTATTTTCTTCATCAGAAGAACAAAACTTAAAAGTTGAATTAGGGACGAGTTTCTGCCAAAAGCCTTTCTTCATAAGATGATGAATTGGCAGAAACATTTACAATGGCAATTTGTTAAAATTTGAAGTTCTGCCCCTCATCAGCATAAGAGGAGCCTTCTAGAAAGAGTATGGAAGTATTGTAAAGGGCCAAACTTTGGAAGTTATATCCCTCGTCATGAATTCATGTAAAAAGTATATATTGTAAATAATTAAAAGGTAGAATTCTGATAGAACTTGAGTGTGATTCGGATTTTCTTTTTCACAGTCTTAGGATTGATTAGGATCGTGTAGAATTTTGAAGGCAAAAAAGATTAATAGAGAAGTTTTCAAGAGCGTGAAAATAAAATGCAGAGCATTCAGATAGTTATTAAACCAAAAGTTTACTCCCTCTCTTTTCTGTGCGATCTCATATGTCACACAATCATGAGATGCATGCCAAACACAGCCATACATTTAGGTTCATATTCTTTATTCTCCAGTTTATAAAGGCAGATGATGAATGTTTGAAGGAACACTAGTTATAAAACATATTTGATTTTTGATGTCTTATGAGAACAAGAAAATAAAATTTATTTTCCAAATCTACTATTATTTGAGCCATGTCATTTGCTCTGCTGCTGTAAGTAATGAAAAGCAACAGACTCCATTCATTTTTTTAACTAAAAACATATATAACGGTTGCTGACCATTTTGATTGCAGTGTGATTGGAGCAATCGTGATTGTGGCTGGATTTTATGGAGTCATATGGGCACAGTCTCAGGAAGAGAAGGAGGTTGAAGTCCAAGGACCGGATATATTGCATCCACCTTCTCAGAAGACACCTTTACTAGAAAGCAACGCACGTCCATAGACCAAGGGGGTTAGTTTCTCTCAACAAAATAAGATGGCTGCATATATGCCATACCTAATTCAGGTTTCAAATTACTGAAGCTCTGGTGATTGGTAGCCGATGAGCAGGTTTACTTACCTCTAGGTAATTCACCTTGCATTGACTATTTATATCGTAAGTGAGCACTGTCAAAATACGTAAGATACTATATAGAAAACATCATTTTTAAGTAACATCTCGTTCATTTTTCAACAGGTCCTTAGATGTTGTCCTTATGTTCACATGTTCAAGCCGTATCAGAAAAAATCATATGCAAGACAATGGAGTAAAGAGAAGATATGACATGATGTCTGGCAGCTCTGCAGAAGGGGAGATTTAGCTCCACAACTAACAGATCTACTTGTAGCCTGTAGGCTGATACAGATAAAGCGATGGTGTAAGGATCGAACTACTGATTTCCTGCTCTTACACGATGTTTAAAAATCATATTGTATTGATATATTCGTATATAGAGTAACTAGGTTTTGTGTCCTGAGTGATAATAATGTGACTACTCTATCCTTAGTATGTAATATATAGTAATATGTTTGAGAAAAGTTGCTTTCTGTTGTATATGCTAAATTACTAGTTATCGAGCTCACTTTAGACAAAACTTGATGCAACTCCTAAGAAAATGGGAAGCGAACTTAAGCAGTGGTATCGACACAGGAGTGGAAGTAGTGTGTTCTGTTTGCCTACATCACATCAGGGCATTTTTCATCGTGTAAAGCTGAAATTTCATCAACCCTAAAGAGAAAATTGAACCGAGAAATGCTTCAAACTATTGATGAATCCACTCAAAACTTTTTGTTAACGCCGCATGCAAAAAGCAGCCTGTGCATTGTGTCGCAAGAGTTTGAAATTCTAGTACTTGCATTTTATTTTGGATTCAAGACAGTGCTGTCCACTTGCAGGTTTGAAATCTTGAAGCTCATTATAGTATGTTTATCCTGTTTTTTGGCCTTATTCTACTTCATGCTTATATTGCAAGTTTCTACACATAAAAGCTACATCTTTTTAGTCTAGAGTTGTTTCTTTCATCTGTCTTCAATAGTCTATTCATGAACCTTCTACCTTTGGTATTGGCAAGCAACTTTTGTTGTTATATAGGTTGCTTAATCCCTACTCATCCTTTTGTAACAAACATCCTATTCTTATTTTGTCTCTACCTTTTCTTAGGCTATCGTAACATTCTTACTAAATTAGAGTACCTGTCTAATATATGATTTTTAATTTAATTTAATTTTTTTAAATCTCCATTAACATGTGCTATCCGGCAATCGTTAAGGGTTGAAAAAAAGAAACTTTGCATTTTGTCAATATCGATTATGCACTTGAAGAAATAATAATTACATGGTAAGGTAAAATTTTTCTCTTTTGAACTTCTAATAAAATTATCCACAGTGTCTTTAAAATTTTCCTCTTTTATGTATGTATGTATATAAGAGTATTATGGATTAAAGATTAGCGTTTAATTGTAAGAATCAGATTAGATAAAGAGAGTTGGATAATACAAACTTATTGTATCATATTTGGTTTATATTATAATGGACATAAAATTTAATTTAAAAATTTATTTTTTTTATATTATTAAATAAAATAATTTTTGTAATATTTAATAAAAATAATATTAATTAACTCAATATTATAATACGAAATATTATTTTAGAAAATGTAAAATATTTTTTGTTTTTATTTAATAAATTTCATTTTTTATATCATAATATAAATAAAACAAAATCTAGTCCTTTTGTTTAGTTCGTTAACTCAATTTTTGTCTAATTACTAAGTAAAATTATAAACTAAATAATTTTGTTCAATCTAATACTATAAAAATTTTACAATTAAACGCTATCTATAGTTGTTATTAGATAGAGTAAGCCCATTGTAGCATTGAGTCAGAGTATCGTTTACAATAATATTGAAGGAATTCAAACTTGAATCAATTAAGCTCGTTTATATAAAAGCTTGTTTACTCTCAAAGAAAACTTATTTCATTTTAGATTATATATTTGGGAAAACTAAGATTTGACTTAATTGTTTTGAATAGTATTATCAAATCCAGATTGATTAATATGGTTCGATCTGATTTGACTTGACTTATTTATAGAGTTAGTATAGTGTAACCTCAATTCAATTCTCAATTTAACCCAATTTATGCTTTTGACTGTTAATCCTTTCGTATTTTCCTATTAACCATTTAGATTGGATCTAATAACGTTGGTTTTAAATTCTTCACGAGTAGTTGGAATAAATGTTGAGCCAGAGAATGAATGGTTTAAGAGCTGTCGTTTTTGGACTGATTTACAACTTGTGGTCCAGAAGCCAGATGGAACTAACATCTGAGCGAATGCATAAATGTTCCAAAATTAAAAGCAAGCACGGGCCAAAAGTTTTTCTTGGGATCAGATCTGAGCATTCATGACAATAACATGATAACTAAACCAGTAGTACTAGGTGGACCAAACTTAAGAAAAGATAACGAAACTTGCGGTCCTGGGAATTGGGGTTAAGACCCATACCAAAACCATCTTAGTTCTTTAATGTTCTAGGCATCAAATCCTAAGGAAAGGACACTTATTGTTTGCCCATCGTTGTTTAACAACTTTTAAGGAATTATTTTGTTATGTCTATCGTTTTCGCTACGATGATCGTTGTGGCACTTGAAAAGGAGTGCTTAATTAATAAAATATTTTAACGAGTGTTTTTTCTTTTATTTATTTATTTTAAAAAAATACATATATTTAATTTGCATGTCTTCGTCTGAAAAATTCAGCAGATGTAGAGACTGAACATGCATTTAAAGTTTTTTTTTTTGCTCATGTGAAGTAAAGATTACATCCCGTGAATATTAGAAAGAAATTGAGGTTCTGAAGTTGAATCTTTTAAGTACAACAAATTTTAATTTAAGTCAACTGATCGACTGATATTTCTGTGGATCCAATTGACTGCAAATTGTGAACAAACAAGAGAATTGTACGTCTCTACAATGACATTTTTAGTTAGGATATAAAACAAGTTAGACCCGAAGGATTTGAAACTGAATTTGAACTCTTTTCGAAACATTCCAAAAATATATATATATATATATATAGATACTAAATAAGAATATATGGAATAAAATGAAAGTGCTACAATAAAATAATAAAACTCAATAACATAATATATATATATATATATAGAAGAAAATAAGAAACATTAAAAAGGTAAAAGCGCATTATTAAATAACTTATTATAAAATAACAAATAAATATAGAAGAAAACTCCCCGTATTTCCCTTCTTGTAAACGAGTCTCCCTTCTCATAGACTCATTCTATTAAATCCTTCTCACTAGGATATGGAGTAGGGCAAGAGGAAAAGCATCATAAATCGGTGAACATTTTCACACCTAATTGTGGTATTTATTTTGTTATAATAGCAATTTCATTCTATGCTTATTTTTTTTTTTTATGAAAGAGCTATTACAATATTAAATTGCATTTAGACCCATAATAATAATTTCATAAAGAATTTCTTGTAAAAAAAGTATTCAAGAGTCATTCATTATATAAATTAACAAATAATTATTCCATACTGAAATTGATTTTTTTTTTTCCTTCAAAATACCCTTAATAAAACTAACAAATGTCAGCATAATATTCGTTTATATTTATTGCAACTCTACTCCATTCCTTGATATATGATAGTCTTATTTCATTTAGCAAAATAAGCAGGTTGTAAATCTATTTTACATATATAAGATTACAAATAAAATTTGTAACAAACATGTTAGCATTTGGAAACCCATAATTAAACATGTGCAATGGTCGGTTCTAAATTGTGAAATGACCTAAAACCAACCCATCAACTGTTAAACTGATTCGGTCCAGTTTGGGCGAGCCCAACTTGGTTATTGAATCGTCGAGTTTAACTTGGCTATTTAATCGTCGAGTCTTAAAAACCTAAGCGGTTCAACATGTAAAACTCGACAAGTTAGCTGAGCCATAAACTAACGAGTCTAATTGCGTTGAGGCCAGACTAACCTCAAAATTTTAAAATATATATATAAATAAAATATAATATAGTATACATATATATTACATATATAATGTAAACATACTATGTATATATTATATATAATATTAACATGTATTGAGGGAAATTCGATTCACAAGTAACGATAGTCGATATATCGATGCAAAATTTTAGATTTAGTTGGAAAAAATAAATAAATAGACAAATGGGCCACAAATTATTTATAATAATTGACAAAATTTGGAAAAGGAAAAAAAGTATTTATAATAATTGAAGGAAATTAAAAAAAAAAAATCTATGGTTCAAGGGTTATAAACCGACCCTTGAACCTATAAATCAAGGCTGATTTTGAATTAGATTGAACCGGCGCACACATCTATCCATGACAATCACTAAGTTAAGGTTTAAAGAGAGGATTTTAGAAATTGGTGAATTTAGAGTTAAATGATATGGTCTGAAGTGCAAAGATCAATTTTGTAGCGTACGATTAGACCATATAACATATGGTACTAATAGAATCAAGGCTTATAAATTGGGAAAAAACCCTTTAAATTACAAATTACGGTTTTTATAAAAGAGAAAGTAATTAGATTTATGTAACATATAAAGGGGATAAAATAAGCAAAATGAAATCAAATAAAGCAGAGTGATTGGTTGACCCATTAACCTAGTCAACCATCATTATAGGTTAACTCCTTTGTTCCTTTAGTGATGGTATCAACTTTTATTTATTGAAAATTCTTAAATCAAATGATTTGGAAATGTAACATTTGACTAGCTAATTAATTAGGATTGATATAGGAACAACGTGGCAATAGGAATAAGATGAATTATATTAAGTTTAGGATTCTAATTATGTAACTTATTGTTAATAGAGGTTTCGCCTCAAAGGATTAGGTATGGTAAATAAAGGTGAATATTATACTGTATGTTTTTTGTTTATGCATGGTAGGTTAATTGATCGCTAATTAACAAATATTAGATTATAAAATGCTTGTGTTGGTCATGTGAGGCCATCCCAACTTGTGAGTATTAGCCATGGATAAGAGTATGTTGGTCCCATGCTTTTTGAATGAAATGGTTAGATTAGGCTCTAAGATTGTTGTAGTAACTTACATGGTCATTGATATGAGGAAGTGGTATGTAATACGATTAGTAATTGAGAAGAAAGTTATAACACATGCTAATCAATGGATTAGGACACCAATTTGAATGTTGTAGATGGACCATATTGTTGATGGCAAGTTAACAAGTAGTAAACTCACTATAAGACAATTGGCATATTCAATTGATGATAGCAAGATTAATAGTTGATGAATCTGTACTGCTAAGCTACGATTTTGGCATGTTAGAAAACTAACTATCAAGATTGAGTTGTGTGTCTGAACTAAATAAATATATTTTAATAGATCTATTTGATGCATTTGGTAAATTATAGGCTTGTGTGTGAGTGCTTCAAATGTGTAAGGTGAAGTATAGTATTCGCTCGATTTTTTATTCACCTTGTTTAGAAAAATCATTTTTTTGGTAAATAAAATATGAATTGAAGATATAGAGAGCATAGTAGACTAGTCTTGAATGTTCATGTCATGACTCTACAGGGGAACTAGTAGGGTTACCTAAAATTTCCATAACATGTGTACACCTATGATATGAAAACCGTCTTGCAAATAAGAGATTGCAAGACTCTAAATAATTAATTATTAAGATTACTGATTTTTAAGTAAATAATTTACTGTAAAATATAAAGATAAATAACTATGGGTGTCTAATATCCCACAATTCCTCAGAACCGTAGAGAATCGATATCCTGTACCAATTAATAAGATAGGATATATCAATATTATAAAAGAAATACAAGAAAAATTAAATAATTAACAAAGGTTGCTTATGTATCATCTAAAGAATACTCAGCTATTCCTAATACTAAGATACATATCTTCATCTCATACTCGGCACTCGAGACTTATCCCAATCCCAATTTAAGTAAACCTGCAAGAGAAACTATGAGGGAGTGAGCATATAACAGCTCAGTGAGTTCGTTCCTCACGACCACCGTTCAAGTAAGTTATCACACATTATTATCACACATGTAAGCAAGCTATCTATATACAAAATGAATGGAGGCACGATGAATGCAAGCAACACATCTATAGGAGTCCGGAACTATGGAAAGTGTAGAATTACGTCATCTACACTTCGATTATCCCCTGTACTTACCCGCACAGGGCACCTCAGCTTACTCGCATGAGGCTACCTAGGGGCTTAACCCCCTAAGCTGCACTTGATTATTACCCTAGCCGATAAAGATTTCAATTCAAATAGAGGGATTCCATTTTAGGACTATCCAGCCTCCAAGGTCCTTCGAGCACAACTTGTGAGTCCATCTCACAAGCCAAAATTAACTAAGGCCTTACAGGCACAATAAAGCAAGTCTTCTCGCTATCAAGTAGAAAACCCATACTAACATTACCTTAACGATAAAATATCATTTCTAGCACTGCGGCCCTTATCAAAATCGTATAAAATACGTTTAAGATTAGGAAAACTTTTTCCAAAAATACCATTTCCAACATTTTGCAAAGCTAGCACTCTCCATCCATACATTTACTGATCATACAGATGATGGCATACAAGCAGAACAGTCGTTCAAACATACAAGCAATAGCAAGCAGCAAAACATCATATAAGTAACACGCACAAGCAAGTAACAGGTCATTAAAACTCCTTCACCTGGATTATTGCTCATTCTCCAAGCTTTTGAGGTTGAGGTTTCCAGAACTCGATATTAAACAACTAAAATATAATAACACTTATAAGTATTCTGTAAAGTTAGACTCCTTAGTTAACTAAAAGTTTATTGTAGTTTATCTAGTTTCCCCCAATATAACCTAAGTATAATGTGTATAGGGTTTATCATACTCAATGGGGTTAATAATAACTATTTTCTGATATTTGTAAGTTACGAAACTTCCTTTATGTATTTTGGAACTTTTTCGTTTTAGCACGAATCGTTATGAACTTATAATCCATTTTGATCGTTTTCGAGCGTATTTTCTCGTAACGAGGTCCGTTTTGAACATTGTAACTCGTAATTTAAATTGTGACATAAAAATATCGCAAAATTTATTATTTTAGTTTAAAAATTTTAAAATACTAATTTTAGTTGTTTCTAAATATATTTATGGTTTAATAATTACTTAAACCATATAATTGATATTTTTATTATTTTAAACATATTTTTCCTATTTTTGAGATTTTCTCATTTTCTTATTATTTATGTACTTCACGATTTATACATACATATATATATATCTATATATATTCTCGATATATTACATATATATGTTATACGCTATATGTATGTATATACTTATTTTATGAAAATAAACATACTCTTATGTACATATATATATTCATGTATTTGTGTTTATACTTATAAATATATGTAATTCCGAATACCTAGATATATATAAATAATTTACAAATACCCATTCTTGTATTATATATTCGGTATATATATATTTACATAGTATTTATTATAAAGTATGTATACTATATGTTATACATATATTTTATAATATATGCGGTTTACTGCAATATATATACTCTATATATATGCCTTATATACATATTTATAAAAATACACCACTACATATATACTATATGACTATATATATATATATATATATATATACAAAAATAATTATATAGGTACACACATATATATATGGTTTACGGTACATACATACATACATATATATATATATACTATAATTTATTTAATGAAAATACTTAATACTAATTATATGTATTATTAAAAAAAATACATAATACATACTCTTTCCATATAATATATTTATGTACATACATGTATATATACATAGCCTAATACATGCATATATAATTTAATTTATGTGTTTATGCTCATGTACATGGACTTAGTAATATTATATGTACAAAATACCATACAAATACTATATTTATATATGTATATATTATATAATATACATCTACACTAGAAAAACAAATGACTTACTTATTTATTTTTTTCTTCTTTTTCTTCCTTCTTTCTCTCTTTTCCTTCTTTCTTTTTCTTTCTTTCCCTTACAGTTTGCTTTCCAGATTTTGTGCTTGTGCAGAATTTTTTTTTCTTTTTCCATATTTATATTTTTCTCTTGCTCATGTGAGTTACTTGTTTAAAATGTAAGCTAAGATAACTTCTAATTAATGAGAACATGACAAAAATTAATCATTTCCATTTCTCTTTTATTATATACTTAACACATGTCCATTTAATCCTTACGTGGGTTGCTTCTTTTGGCTTTCATTTTGTTGATTTTGTTTTTGTTACCTTTTGTGCAGGAGGTGAGATTGAGTTGAGGAAAGGAAGAAAGAAAAGAGAAGAATTCGAAATAGAAGAGAAGGAAAATAAAAATTATTAACAAATATATATAATTTTTTGAATCATATAATTTATAACGATTCTCCTCGTAAATTAATTTTCAAATTTTTGTGAAATTTTATCAATTTAATTTATACCCGTTACAATTATAATTTTTACAAGTTATTGTAGTAATTTTATTATAATTTCATGCGAATAGGCGATTTAGTCGAAAATTGCAATCGAATATAATTTTATCACTTTTGAGTAATATTTAACTATTTTATAGATTTATGTTTATGATTTTAGAGTTTCAAGCAATTTCGGGTTTAATTTCAATTAATGGTGCATGAACTAGTTTTAGGATTTTAGTACACGATTTAGGGTTTCGATCAATTTCTAGGGTTTTTACTACTTATAATATATTTAGATTTATGATTTATTAAATTTTTATCTTGCTCGGTTTTAATGACTCTTTAAGTCATTTCTAGTATTAGGGTTCACTTATACTCTTAAATAGTTAAATTTGCCAAGTTTATAATTCATCTCTAAATAGGAATATGTTGCAAACTAGACGTACTTTTTAGGTTAAAAGCATGATTAGAGATGGAGTTCAATTGATCATTTTGAACTTATATTTTAAGCTTGAGATATCTTTCTTTCTTTCTTTATTTTTTTTCCTTATGGATTTCAATTCTTCCCTCCTTTTTATTTTTTATTATCCTGTAAGTTAAAAAGATAAGAAAGCGCCTTTCTCCTTATATTATGGTTATGTTTCGAGGTTTAAAGTTCAAGAGAAGATATTTCATAATTGGGGTATTAAATAAACTAAATCTTTTTGTTTTTTTTTTTTTCCTTTTCAAAAACTACTAATAGGGATGGAGGTGTTAAGCTCTTTATCATCTTAGCACTGAACTATTTTTCTACGAGAATACTCTTATAGTATCGTCACCATAATGAGTCTAATCACAATATCAAACCATGAACAAAGGAAAACATGAGAAAAAATTATATTGGCTAGTGAATATAAGGCCCTAATTCTTGTTGATTGAGTTACAAGTATCTAACATATTCATACCTAACAATTTCCTAGGAAGTGATGATTCATATCAAACTTGATTAAACTTATGTATACTCAATTATCTTAAAAATATATTTTTAACTAAAATAATATTGGTGTGTACATTCAACTTGAACTTAACTAACATTTTAGCTAAAATCTAGCTCATTTAGGCTCATAACATTTGGTTTTGTTTCTAAATAAGAGTTTTTTAAACATATAAAGATGGGTGAAAAACCCATGTAATCCCAGTAGTATTAACATATGTTTGCCAACTACATACAGTAGGTTGAATTCCCCTCTCCAATATTTGTATGTAGTAGCCGAAAAAAATAAATAAATAAAGAAGAAAAGAAAAGTATATCCTATAAGGATGGAGATTAATTTTGTGGCTCCATAGTGAATTCCTTTTACCTATTTAGTTATCGGGATTTTAAGGGGAAAAAAGAAAAAAGAAAAAAAAAAAAAAAACATTACAGGACCATTTATTTATCCTCATTGTCACCTTTTCACCATTTTCTTTTTTTTTTTTAATCTTTTTTTTTTCCTTGTTTTGTCAAATCAATTTTACACTAAAACAACTGCAAATTGAAATTTTGGAATGTTATCTAGTTTAACAGGGATTAACTTCAGTAGGAACAATTTATGGCAAATAATGTTTGATGGTTTCCATGTGATCAATCTGCGTTAAAGAAAAACATATGGCCGTAGATAGATCCATTATCGTTGGACAGTCGCTTGCTACTATAATATATACAAATATTTAGCGAGAAAGAATGTAATAAGACCTAACAAATTTTTCAATAATACTAGATTTTCAATATAGATATATCTAACTTTTCGGTATAGTACAGAATGAACATTAAAATTAATCTATCTTGCATTGGTTCCATTGTCTTTATTTCTTGTAAAAGTAAAATTGGTAAATGCCTCAATGGAGCCATCCTCAATAGTAAGTAAAATATATATATATAAAAGAAAAATATAAAATTTTTCACTAAAAATCAAAAGCAACTGAATATACAGATTTACAATGGAATTAGAATTTTTGAAGTTAAACGAAATGATAAATCATAAAAAATATTTTATTAGGATTTTATAAATCTTATCACAATTCTGTACGCAATATGCTGTTTCAGCAATCTAAAATGGTAATCCGTAACAAAATACGGGGGAGGCGGATATTGATCGATATTATTTGGAAAGAAGGCGACATAATCTCAATTTGGCATGACACTTATTTTTTATTAAAATTATTTTTCTTTGTTAATGTATTTAATTATATGGAGTGTAAAGGAACATTTTTTCCCCTTAATTAAAAAAACCCATCCAAAGTTTTAGAGATCTTCTTTTTCCGGAAAAGCGTGTGGCTACACTTTCATGTGGATTAGAAAGTCTTCGATCTCTTGACTTGCACTCAACACAATCCACGTACACACTCCTCCTACATTTCCAACTTGATGAGGCCACAGCACTAACAACCTGTCTCTTCCAAACTAAACGTAAAAAATTCTATTAAAATCTGAAACAAAAACTATTCTCACAGATTTAAGGGGAAAAATTGACAACAGGTGCTCCAAAATCATTTCATAAGGAAAACTAAAAATAAAAAAAAAAAATTGACCTTTTATAGATTGGTATTACAATATTTTATAATCGATTTCTATTATGTAGACCTCATAGTCTATAAATATTTTCGACGCTTATTCACTTATTGACAAATTTTTGTATGAAATATGTAATATTCAAATTATGAATTTTTTACATTCATATTATGAAAGGAGATATTGCTTTTGCTAACTTGAATCGAAGGTGTATAGTCGATTTCTAATGAAGAAGAAGAAAAAGAAGATGACAATAGTGATGGTAGTGGTGATGAAAGGCTGAATGAAAATATAAAATTGATAAAACACATAGATAGGTAATATGAGTGTATGCAGGCACATTGGACCTTAGTATCGTGTGTATATTTGCTGTATGAGGTAGATGAAGATGACTAACGAGTTGAAGTATCAAGATCATGTTACTAATAATAATTGCTAAGTGGATTTTGTGTTTCTGGCGATAGACTTACGTCTACTTGCAATGTGGCTTGATATGTTTGATCATGTACTCATGCTTGGTCCATTAGGAATATGTCCTTTTACTAGATATATGATGTTGGTTGCTATACATGATATGGGTATGAATTGGAAAATCTCAAGTGTATTAACCTTATAGGATTTCAGTGATCTCCTATACTAAGTGGTAGGAAGAAGTAATTAAATTGACAAAGATTGCTTTCGATTCACGACATTATATCTGTGTCTTATTTGTTTGTATATTACTTAATCCAATCATGGCATGGCACAAAAGAACTATGAGTTAGAATTCTATGCAAAAAATTGGTTTACTAAAGAAAGTATTAAATGGAAATGTTGAGTTTCAAGCATAAAAGAATGCACTTCTTGTTGCTCCATGTGGCCAATTTAATTAGGTTGAACTATTTAAGTAGTAGAAATACTCGTTGTTTGGTAGCAAGACTTTATTCTACTTTCCTCTTGTTATTCGACTCCATTAACATCTATATTATTATCCCCTTTACACTTAATCAATTAATTAATTCCACTAATCTTAAAGTGTGTTATTATGATTTGATTGAACAAGAATTAGAATGGTTAACATAGGAATTAATGGGTCAACTCAATGAGAATTGTCGCCATCAAGTAATTTTTATCAAATTGTAAATTAAAGGAATGAATCATATCCATGCCACCTTTCCTTTTCTAATAGTAAAACAAATTAAATATGGACATATCATTTATGCAAATAGTATTTAACTCAAATCAACAATTTTCTAAATAATTTCTTGTTTTATGCTTTATCTCACATGAAATGTATAATCAATTAATAAATATTCTAAATATTCATGATATACACATGACTTAAAAAATACAAAGTGTATTAACCTTATAGAATTTCAATTAAATGAACCCCTACATAAGGTGGTAGGCATAAATAATAAAAATCTAGGTTGAGACTAGATTTGACAAAGTGTATTTTCAATTTGCAACATGACATTCGTACTCAATTTGTTAACATGTTATTAGATGCATTCATGGCATGATGTGAAAGGACTATGTGTTAGAATAGATAGGTTTTACTATACTTAATGGAAAAGTTGAGTTTCAAAGCACATAGAACTACATTGCTCAATCACTTTTGACTACTCCATGTAGCCAATTTAAGTATGTTGACCTATTTAAGTACTAAACAATATTCGTTGTTTAGAAACAAGATTTTATTCTACTTTTCTCCTACTTATTCAACGTCACTAACATCTATGTTTTTATTTTCCACTTTACATTTAATTAAGTTTCAGTAATCTCAAAGTATATAATTTATGATTTGATTAAACAAGAGTTAGAATGGTTACAATAAGAATCAATAAGTTCACCTTAGTAGAGTCAGTCCCCTATCATATCAAGTAATTTCTATGAAATTATAAGTTAAAGCAATGAATCTTATCTATGTCATGTTACCTTTTTTAGTAGTAAAACAAATTAAGTGTGGAAATATTATTTGGCACATAGTATTTAACTCAAATCACCGGATTTCTGAATAATTTCCTTTTTTATGCTTTATCTCACATGAAGTGTATAATCAATTAATCAGTATTTTAGATATTTGTGATACAAGCATGACTTCAAAAATCAAAAGTTTATTGACATTATAGAATTTCAATTAAATGAATTCTTACACAAGGTGGTAGGTAGAAGTAATGAAATCTTAGTTAAGACCGGATCTAAATTAGATGCTTTTTATTTACAACATGAAATTTATGACTGATTTCTTCATATGTTGCTAGATGCATTTATGGCATGATATGAAAGGACAATGAGTTAGAATTTTAGACAAAATATAGGTTTTACTAAACAAAGTGCTTAGATGGAAAAGCTAAGTTTCAAGTATATAGAATTACATTACTCAATCACTTTTAACCACTTATGTGGGCAATTTGACTATGTTGAGCTATTTAAGTAGTAGACAACACTTGTTGTTTGATAGTAAAACTTTATTCTATTTCTCTCCTATTTATTTGACTCCACTAATATTTATATTTTTATATTCTACTTTACACTTAATTAAATTCCTTCAATCTTAAAGAGTTTGTTTTATGATTTGATTGAACAAGACTTATAATGGTTAACATAGAATAAGAGGGTTAACCTAAGTAAAAGTAGTCATTTGTAAGTCAAATGAATGAATCTTATCTAACTATGTTTCCTTTTCTAGTAGTGAAACAAGTTAAATGTGCACATCACATTCTACACATAGTATTTAGCACGAATCACTAGATTTTCTAAATAATTTCCTTTCTTTTACGCTTTATCTCACATAAATCGTGTAATAAGTATTCTATATTAAAGTTGTAGGATTTCAATTAAATGAACTCTTATATGAAGTGATAAGCAAAAGTAATGAAATATAGATTGAGACTAGATTTCCTAGAGATGTTTTTAATTTAAGACATGACATTTGAGGCCGATTTATTAATATGACACTAGATGCATTTATGGTATGATATAAAAGGACAATGAGTTAGAATTTTAGAAAAAGATAGGTTTTACTAAACAAATTACTTGAATGGAAAAGCTGAGTTTCAAACATGTAGAATTACATTACTCTATCACTTTTGACCACTTATGTGGCCAATTTAACTATATTGAGCTGTTTAAGTAGTAGATAATACTCATTGTTTAGTAGCAAGAATTTATTCTACTTCTCTCCTACTTATTTGACTCTACTAATATTTATAATTTTATTTTCTACTTTACAATTAATTGAATTCCACTAGTCTTAAAGTGTATGATTTATGATTTGATTGAACAAGAGCTAAAATCCTTATTGTAGAATAAGAGGGTCAACCTATGTAGAGGCGCCTATCTAGTCATAACAAGAAATTTCTACCAAATTGTAAGATAAAGGAATGAATCCTATCCAACCATATTTCCTTTTCTACTAGAGAAACAAATTTAATGTGCACATATCATTCAACACATAGTATTTAACTCGGATCATTGGATTTTCTGAATAACTTCCTATTTTATGCTTTATCTCACATAAACTGCATAATCAATTAATAAGCAATTTGGATATTCATGATATGGGCATGAGTTGGAAAATCTAAAGTATATTAACATTGTAAGATTTCAATTAAATGAACTCCATACAAGGTGGTAGGCAAAAGTAATGAAATCTAGGTTGAGACTAGATTTCATAGAGATGTTTTTAATTTACAATATGATATTTGTGCTCGATTTCTTCATATGTTGCTAGATGCATTGATAGCATGATAGGAAAGGACAACAAGTTAGAATTTTAGACAAAAGATAAGTTTTACTAAATAAAGTATTTAAATAGAAAGGCTAAGTTTCAAACATATAGAATTGTATTGCCCAATCACTTCTAACCACTTATGTGGCCAATTTGACTATGTTGAGCTATTTAAGTAGTAGACAATACTTGTTGTTTGGTAATAAAAATTTATTATACTTCTGTCCTACTTATTTGGCTCTACTAATATCTATATTTTTATTTTCCACTTTACACGTAATTAAATTCCTCTAAACTTAAAGAGTATGTTTTATGATTTCATTGAACAATATTTATAATGGTTAACATAGAATAAGAGGGCTAACCTAAGTAGAGGTAGCTGTTTAGTCGTATCAAGTAATTTCTATCAAATTGTAATTCAAAGGAATGAATGCTATCCAACTGTGTTTCCTTTTCTAGTAGTGAAACAAGTTAAATGTGCACATATCATTCGATACATAATATTTAACTAAAATCATTGGATTTTCTAAATTATTTCCTTTTTTTACGCTTTATCTTACATAAATCGTGTAATAAGTATTTTGGATATTCATGATATGGGCATAAGTTGGAAAATCTAGAGTAAATTAACATTGTAGGATTTTGATTAAATGAACTCCTACATGAGGTAGTAAGTAAAAGTAATGAAATCTAGGTTGAGACTAGATTTTGTAGAGATGTTTTTTTATTTATGACATGATATTTGTGCCCGATTTGTTAATATGTTACTAGATGCATTTATGACATGATATAAAAGGACAAGTTAGAATTTTAGACAAAAGATAGGTTTTACTAAACAAAGTACTTAAATAGAAAAGCTAAGTTGCAAGCATATAGAATCACATTACTTAATCACTTTTGACCACTTGTGTGGCAAATTTGACTATGTTGAGCTATTTATGTAGTGGATAATACTCATTGTTTAGTAGTGAGACTTTATTCTACTACTCTCCTATTTATTTGGCTCCACTAATATCTATGTTTTTATTTTCCACTTTACAATTAATTGAATTCCACTAATCTTGAAGTGTATGGTTTACAACTTGATTGAACAAGAGTTAGAATGTTTACCCTAGAATAAGAGGGTTAACCTACGTAGAGGTGGTTGCTTAGCTGTGTTAAGTAATTTCTATCAAATTGTAAGTTAAAGGAATGAATCCCGTCCAATTGTGTTTCCATTTTTAGTAGTGAAACAAATTAAATTTGCACATATCATTCGACACATAGTATTTAACTTGAATCAGTGGATTTTCTAAATAATTTCCTCACATAAACTGTATAATTGATTAATAAATACTCTAGATATTCATGATATGGGCATGAGTCGAAAAATCTAGAGTATATTAACTTTGTAAGATTTCGATTAAATGAACTCCCATACCAGGTGGTAGGTAGAAGTAATGAAATTTAGGTTGTGACTAGATTTCATAGAGATGTTTTTAATTTATAACATGACATTTTTGCCCAATTTCTTCATATGTTGCTGGATGCATTTATAGCATGACATGAAGGACAATGATTTAGAATTTTAGATAAAAGATAGGTTTTACTAAACAAAGTACTTAAATGGAAAAACTGAGTTTCAAGCATATAAAATTACATTGCTCAATCACTTCTAACCACTTATGTAGTCAATTTGACGATGTTGAGCTATTCAACTACTAGATAATACTCATTGTTTGGTAGTAAGACTTTATTCTACTTTTCTCCTACTTATTCAACTCTACTAATATATATGTTTTTATTTTCCACTTTACAATTAATTGAATTCCACTAATCTTAAAGCGTACGGTTTATGATTTGATTAAGCAAGAGTTAGAATGGTTATCGTAGAATAAGAGGGTCAACCTAAGTAGAAGAGGTTGCCTAGTTGTGTCAAGTAATTTTTATCAAGTTGTAAGTTAAAGGAATGAATCATGTCCATCTGTGTTTCCTTTTTCAATAGTGAAACAAATTAAATATGCACATATCATTCGGCACATAGTATTTAACTCAAATCATCAAATTTTCTGAGTAATTTCATATTTTATACTTTATCTCACATAATGTGTATAATCAATTAATAAGTATTATGGATATTCACGATGTGAGCATGAGCTAAAAATCTAGAGTATGTTAACACTGTAGGATTTCGATTAAATGAACTCCCATACGAGGTGGTAGGCAAAAGTAATGAAATCTAGGTTAAGACTAGATTTCATAAGAATGTTATTTATTTACAACATGACATTTGTGCTCAATTTGTTAATATGTTAATAGATACATTTATGGCATGACATGAAAGGACAACGAGTTAGAATTTTAGATAAAAGATAAGTTTTACTAAACAAAATATTTAAATGGAAAAGTTAAGTTTCAAACATATAGAATTACATTACTTAATCACTTTTGACTACCCAGTTATGTGGTCAATTTAACTATGTTGAGCTATTTAAGTAGTAGATAATACTCATTGTTTAGTAGCAAAACTTTATCGCACTTATTCGACTCCACTATTATATATGTTTTTATTTTTAACTTTGCAATTGATTAAATTCCTCTAATCTTAAATTGTATGATTTATGATTTGATTGAACAAGGGTTAGACTGATTACCATAGAATAAGAGGGTCAATCCAAGTAGAGGTAATTGCCTATTCATGTCAAGTAATTTCTATCAAATTGGAAATTAAAGGAATGAATCCTATCCAACTATGTTTCCTTTTCTAGTAATAAAACAAATTAAATATACGCATATCATTCGGCACATAGTATTTAACTCAAATCATCAAGTTTTCTGAGTAATTTCCTTTTTTACGATTTATCTCATATAAATTATATAATCAATTAATAAGTATTTTAGATAGGTATTAGTTGAAAAATCTAGAATATATTAACATTGTAAGATTTCGATTAAATGAACTTTTATACGAGGTGGTGCAAAATATTGAAGATCTAGGTTGATATTTGTTAATCTAGATAGAAACTGTCTTTGATTTACAACATAACATTTGTAAATATATTACTAGATATATTCATAGGATGACATGAGAGGACCATGGGTTAGAATTTTTTGCAAAAGATAGTTTTTACTGAACAATGGAAAAACTAAATTTCAGAACATATAAAATTATATTGCTCAATCACTTCTGACTATTCCATGTGGACCAATTAGTAGATTGAGCTATTTAAGTAATTGATAGCAAGACTTTGTTCTCCCTTTTTCCTACTTAATAAGCTTCAAACATCCATATTTTTATTTTCCACTTTACAGTTAAGCAATTAATTAAATTCTATTAATCTTAAAGTGTATAATATAGGATTTGATTGAACAAGAGTTAGAACAATTACCATAGCATTCAAGAGCTCGACCTCAGTGGAGGCGATTGCCTGGTCGTATTAAGCAATTTAATTTCTATCAAATTATAAGTTAAAAGGAATGAATTCTATATATACCGTCTTTCATTTTCTAGTAGTAAAATAAATGACTTATCATTCTGCACACAGTATTTAACTCAAATATCCGGTTTTCTTAAAGATTTCCTTATTTACATTTTATTTCACATGAAATGTATAATGAATTAATAAGTATTCTACATATTCGTTGGCATCATTTTTCTATAAAAACCACATTATTATTGAAAAAAAGGAAAACCGGTTTGGAAAAACCAGCTACAGAACACAAAACATATACACAATACGCACAGCACACACACGCACTTGTTGAATAAAGTTAGAAGAAGAAGAAGAAGAATCATGTGAAATCACCGTCAAAAACACACACACTCTCTCTCTCTCTCTGAATCATCAAGAAACAAACTTTAAACATACAACTAACTAGTTCACAAGAAACAACAACAACAACAACAACAACCTAGTTCTTATTTTCATTTTCCAATATTTGGAATCATCACTTCTTAATTTCTTTTTTTTTTTTCATTTCATTCTGACTGTCTCTTGTATTAGTACTTAGAATGGCTTCAGGTGCATCAAAGTTCATAAAGTGTGTCACAGTAGGTGATGGTGCTGTTGGGAAAACTTGCATGCTTATCTGCTATACCAGTAACAAGTTTCCTACTGTATGTGATTCCTGTTCCTTTTCTTGTGTTAAAGATTCAATCTTTGTCTTGTTTTAGTGCATAACTTTATCGGGTTTTGATGAATTCTGTTGTTTAATGTAGTTTTTGTATCTGGGTCTTGTAGATGCAGATTTTTCTTGCAGAGTCTACTTAATTTTTCATCTGTTGTAGGGATTTGCTGCTTCCTTTATTGATTTTGATGCGATTGTTTCCTATATAGTAGTTGGATCAGTTCTTCTTCTATGTATATAATTAACTGAAATTTCCATTTTCAGTAGGGATTTGCTTGTTTCGCGGAGAATGTCTTTCGAATTTTGTGTTCTGTAATAAATTGAGTGCCCATAATTGTCAGTTGTTACATTGGTGATATATATCCGCGGAAAGTGTTAGCATTGAGAGTGATCAAGAATAAAGGAAAATGATTTCATTTATTTACTTTGTAAAAAAAAAAAAAATCATTTTTCTTAATTATGATTTAACATTTTCCTTTTTTGAATGTTTTCCCCTTATGTTTTATTACTGTTCTTGGTTTTTTCCTGTATTGCATTCTACTTCGACTAATTGACTTAAGGTTTTTTCAGGACTATATTCCAACAGTGTTTGATAATTTCAGTGCAAATGTGGTTGTGGAAGGGATAACTGTCAACTTGGGCCTTTGGGATACTGCTGGTAGGATTGCTAAACTCTTAGTTCTCGGTTTCAGTTTAATTTATTTCGCAGTGGATTTTTCCAATCGTGTTCAGATGAACCTAAACTTGGAACACTTTCTCTTTTTATTCTTGTTGATGTTTATTATTTACTT
The DNA here is from genome assembly GCA_024138015.1 of Lumnitzera littorea. NCBI lineage: Eukaryota > Viridiplantae > Streptophyta > Magnoliopsida > Myrtales > Combretaceae > Lumnitzera > Lumnitzera littorea. The sequence goes on along the minus strand of JAMXBB010000004.1, from coordinate 109,775,331 downwards.
TATAAGTTACATTTAGGAGATTCATCCATATTCTTTTGTCACCAGGGCAAGAGGATTACAATAGATTAAGGCCCTTGAGCTACAGAGGCGCCGATGTGTTTGTCTTGGCTTTCTCCTTGGTTAGTCAAGCTAGTTATGAGAATATACTGAAAAAGGTGACCATTCAATTTAAGCGAGCTTTTCAATCTTTGATTATTTGGAGGTAGGAAAAGTTGTTTTTCGACTAACATCAATTATTTTTTGGCCAGTGGATCCCAGAACTTCAGCATCATGCTCCAGGAATCCCTGTGGTCTTAGTCGGCACCAAATTGGGTAAATAAAAGGACTATTGTTATCATACTCTTGAACGCAAATACTCTATAAATCAAGTGTGGTTCTTTTGCTTTTTGCTGATTCTGGCCTTGGACATTCAGATCTTCGCGAGGACAAACACTATTTGGCTGATCATCCAGGACTAGTGCCTGTAACCACTGCACAGGTTCAATTCTTTTAAACCACTCACATCTGTGTATCCACTGGCTAATCCTTCATGCTACTAATTTATTTTTCTTGTGTGATTAGGGTGAGGAGCTGCGGAAACAGATTGGTGCTCCATATTACATTGAGTGCAGCTCTAAGACTCAGCAGGTTAGAAAATCCTAGTTCCTGAATCACAACATTGTAAAATGAATACGAGTAAATTAGCAAATTGTGAAAACTATGTAGAAGGTGTCAGCTGAGCTTGAATTTTTGGGCTTGAGCTTGATTTTTGAGGTTGAACTTGAGCTTCACTCAAAGTGGTACAAGCTCAAGTTGAAGCTTGGCTTAGTTAAAGTTGTTTATGCTCATATATTATAAGAAAATATTTTTATTAATTAAAAACTGTATTGAAGCTCGAACTTATCTGAACATTGATTTGCAATTAAGTTCAGTTAGAGCTCGCTTAGTCTTGTGAGCTAATGAAGCCTAATGATTCAAAGCTCAAGTTTAGCTTAATAAACTATTCAAATAGTTCATCTTGATAAACTATTCAACTTATCGAGGAAGGCTTGCTGCTCACAACAATCAGAGTATCTGACAAATTACTATGCTTTATAAAAACATATTTTAAAGGGTTTTTTTTTTCTTTTTCTGTAAATCTAGAATTGAGAAAGTTTTTCCGCAAAAGCAGAATCCTGGGACTGAAACAACAGAAATCTTAGCAATCCTACATCTGGCCCTTGCTTTTCAAAAGAAAAGCATCCTTTCATTAATTTCATCATCAGGCTTAAGTTGCAGAAACTTCATTAACGCCAGATGGAGGGTCCTTGTGATGCTGCTTGATGATGATATTACAATATTCTCAAAAGTAAAATGAATGTTGTATAGGATAGTTCTAACCGAACACATGTATCAACAAGTAATTTATTAGAGTGGAACCGGCATGTTTCTTACAAAAGTTATCATCTATGTATTTCTATCATGGCTTGTGTCTCAAAGTGTGATCCCCCAAACACGATTTTTTATCGATCTTCAAAAATTGATTTGGTGCGTTTGCCCTTATCTGAATGCATTTGTTGGACAAGACAAATCTACTGATGTTTATGGGAGATGGATAAACATATGGAAAGAAATAAGTTCTATCAAACTGCTATAAATCATGTTGGAGTTCTGGGATTCAGTCCCTTTGTTCTATCTGGTTTATATCCTCAGAATGAAAGGAAAGAGAAACGTAAGTTTCTGGGGGCTTGATCTGTGTTGTATATCTTAAAAGTGTCAAGTGTCATCTTTCTGATTAATTTTACCTCTTCCAATTGGGTTCTCTTTTAGGTGGCTGTAACTTCTTATTTCACATTTCGATTCTCCAAACCCATCATTTTTCTTTAAGCTTTTTGTATATCAATCTGAGATGGATAGATGCAAAGCTGATTAATGCTACTGTACATTTTTACCTAGAGAGGATAAAATTTAATCTTCCATGGTGCTGCTCCCCATTATCTGTCTAATTCAATTGAAGTCCTCTTCTCTAATTATTTGACAGGTATCTAATATTGTCTTGACCTCAGTGTGGATGATTAAACATTTATGCTATTGCAGAATGTGAAAGCAATATTTGATGCTGCAATCAAGGTAGTTATCAAGCCTCCACAGAAACAAAAGGAGAAGAAAAAGAAGAAGAAGGCACGGCAGGGATGTTTGTTGTGAGTCCTAGTTCACCTTTGAGCATTATACAAATAGAAAGTATTTTGTCCTTTTATATCAAGCTGATTTCTTTGTTGTATCTCTCTAGTAAGATTTATTCAAAGTAATTACCCAAACAAAGATTTACATAGTCCTAATTAAGAAGGATGATTAAATAGTAAAGAAACTTGACTGCTACCTTGCTTAGTTTACAAGATAAGTGTAATACTGGACAAAAGTCTTTGAGAAGACAGGGCAAAACTTTAAAATTTTGTACCATCCAGTGGGTTGTACAAAAATCTACTCACCAAACTAAATAAAAGATTTCTTGAGTAATCCTAAAATAACATTCTTATCTTTTGAAAGGTGTGCACCAAACATGGTATAGGAGGTCGTTATATGTTATCCTGTTCTTCTTACTCTCTGATGTTTTGGTAGCCAAACACAACCCAGAGGATATTTAGAATCTCTTGGTCTAGACCACCATTGGCTGCCATTCTATTCTTCTGTAGTCAACACTTGGAAAGATGAAGGGATGGGAACCATCTATACAAGCTTATATTCCTGAGACCTTTAACTGCTGATTTGGTAGCAAGAGAAACATAGAACTTTTGAGTTTTGCTATCAATTCCAATGACTTTTAACTTTAGCAATCATGTCCTGGAATTCTTGAAAGCAATGAATCCCAGTCCTAAATTTTTAGAATAAATTTTATTTATATTTAAAAAATCATAAAAATGACTCTTTTGGTAAATTTTATTTCTTTGAAAAAAAGGAAAAAAAGAAAGAAAGCTGGCGTAGCATAGCTCATAAGCACCACATGGTAAAAAAAAAATTTCATACAGGTCCGAAAAGGTGTGTTAGGTCTTCATTGCATGTTTCCAAGAGCCTTTAGGATTTAATTGATTTTATGTTGCAGTATGTGATTGCAAAAACCTAAAACAGTGATAGGATCATTAGTGGATATTCCCCATAGAGGATCTGTTGAACAATTTTTGCTGAATTGGAACACCAATCTCGTAGTTTAGAAGAAGCAAATGATATAATATATATATATATAAATTGTTGAATGCCAACAACTCAGGATATGCAATGACATGTCTTGATCTTTCAAAAGAACACTCATGCAAAACCTTTCCCAAAGGCAAACGGTTGTCTGAATCAACACTTGATGATAATCTGAGTGTCTAAAAGATCATTGTCCTTATGCTGGTTGTACCATTTGAACTCTTTCTTTGTCTATTGCTGTAGTTGTTAGTTACAAGCTTTTAGTCATACAAAATGCACATTCCGCATTCCTTGATAGTTTGTTTCTATAGTCAAAGGTGTCTATCAAGGCTCTACACTTACAGATTGTCTCTTCAGGCAAACTCTGAAAAACAGTAGCCTATCCTGCATACCATCACAATCATTGTGAAAGTTCATTAGCTTATATTTCCTGGCCACCAAGGAACTCCTTTATAATTTGCATAGTTACAGCACTTCTATCAGTTTCAGTGAATGCATTTAACATTCATATACAGCACAAATCATCACAAGAAAGTTCAAGGCCCTTCATGGCTATACGAGCTTGTGAAGGGATGAACTTATACTTGGAATCACGTTTTTATATTACAAGCTGCTACTTTGCAATTTTTCTAACTTGCACATGCATGTATTTGTTTAACTCATGTGCTGCTTGTTTATGATGGATATCCTGTTATGGCACGATTGCAGGAATGTATTGTGTGGGAGGAACATTGTGCGTGTCAAGTAATTCATTCCCAAAAGAGATGCAGAGATTTGTTATTCTTCTTGCAACCTTCTGATGTAGCTGCAGAATAGTTTCATGATATCTTTATGCAATGAATTCTGTAGATAGTATCTCCTGCGCCAACCAGTATCTTTGGCGTTTTAATTTCTACCTCAAACCCATCCAGTTTGGTGAGCAAAAGTTAAGTTTCAACCCAGATATCGATTTCTCTTTCTATTCTTTGTAATGGTTAGATAGAAATTTGTGGTTTGTAGTTTGTTCACCATGTAATGCGTCGAAGAACACACAAGTTAAAAGGTAAGTTGATGTAGCTGTGTTTATAAAAATTCGGTATGATACAGCAATCCTCCATGCACGTATGCATCGGCTAAACTACACATTAATTGTGAAAATCAAAGCTCCTCTTGAGCCACTTTAACCTCAATTCTGGATTCCTATTTCATTTGAGAAAGTGGGTTGTTAAATGTAAATAACAATAGGTTTTTTTATTTTTTTCCTCGGTGATTATATCGGGGATAAGAGATTCGCTTAGGAGATTGGTGTCTATACCTTTAGATTACAAGACCATTGGCAAATATTTTGGGAGGTGAAATCCTTAATAAACATCAAGGTTAGGAAAGTAATTTCACATTTTGATGGTTTAAAAGGCATCTGATATCTGAGAAATACAAACACTTAAAAAAATGCAGATTCACTCCGGTGTAATTCATGGAAAAGCAAAATTACAACACTTAAAAGAGTTAAATAGCTCACATTTTCACATAGAATTCCATCAGATGCTCTCAAGATTTTCTTGTAGGAAATTGTGAATTAAATCAAAGTTCAAGTGCGATGGTTTAGCTTGTGTACCATGATTCAGATTCACATTTATGCAACCAATATCAATGTCTCGGAGGCCAAATAAGAAACGTTATATCACAACAAATGACCACTTGGAAGTGCACTAAACATGGTTGTGGAAGTGGGGAAGACATCATCTAACTTAAGACCACAAGCTGATTTACCAAAAACTAGCTAAGTAATAGATGACGGCAGCCAGCCTAGAGTCTTCGCCGAAATATTCTGCAATAACAAACACTAAAGAATCGACATTCGACATTCTTTGGACACCGCAACTTTTTTCATCCTTCGCTTAGTTCTCTTTAGCTTCATCAAACCATAATTCCCAGGACCTTGGCAGAACCACACCAATCACTTCACAAAAGAGTAGAAAAAAAGGCAAGCCTGGAGTCATCCCGTAACAATCACTTCACAAAACTTTGTCTACGTGCTTCAAAAGGAGAGGATGTTCCCCTTATATCCATTAAAAAATAAAAAATAAAAACAAACAAAAAAATCTATGCTGCACGTGTTGATTGAATGCGTAAACAATCAAAATAGAGAACCACAAAATTCGACCAAGCTACCCGAATTTTTGCAGCATCAGATGCCTAATCGCAAACAGACCTATTATTACATGGCATATCTCAACAAAAATTGGCCTGATCTGCGAACCAAAAGAATTAAAGTAACATCCTTGCAATCAGACGGCTGCAACCAAAATTGAATTGGGTGACCACAATTACCTTTTGTGACCGAGGGATCTTCATATATGCAGAACTAAGCAATTTGAGATATAAAAAGAATTTCCAGTACAAAAACCCGGTAACTCTTTCCTCTTATATTTATCTAAAAAGCAAAAGCTGTAAGAATGATACAATAACTACAAAGAACATGGAAAAAAAAAAACTTATGTTTTTACTGTTAAAATAACGGAGTCATTGCTTTGGTCCACTGGCACTCATGTCCAGTACCTATGTGCAATAAAATCTTTTGCCCATCTGAGACACACATGACCGTTTCAGACTGCAAAAATATCTACAGAGGGGAAAGTCATCTGCAGCAACAAACAATTTATCACACAAAATTTTTATATGCCTGGCATAACCGTTAAAGTAGTAAGACAATTAACTGAAAGGTACAATAAGTCACTAACCATCCAAATCTTGAAGAAATGTCAGTATGTCTTCCGGGAGTCAGGCACAATTGCATCTGAACTGGCAAAGAAAAAAATTATTATACCATCTTTTACCCCAACAAGTGGAAATCATAGATCGATAAGAAAAATAAGTATTTTTCGTAGTGATCACTAGAGTAATTTAATTTAAAAATAAAAAAGAAAAAAAGAACAGACAAAAGATCCTCATAACATACTAAACAAGCAAAATGTTCTTGGAACCAATCTTCAAAACTCCCTCATTACCCAAAACCACAGCCACCTATTCTTCATTAGTGAAAACAAAGTTGTGCACCCATTAAGATCATTAGAAAACCTGACGTTTGTGTTGCATTCCACCCCATTTATTTTAACCTGCCTTTTTTTACCCTAATCTTTCTTAAAAATAACAAGACTGCTGTCTTTTGCCTGCCCCAGGCTATTTATTATCTAAAAACAACTATCTTCTTTTATCACCAGAATAAATGAATAATCGATTCTAATAATTTTATGGAACTGGGCCACTGCATATAAAGGAATCTCATTTTCAACTTTCAAGTATCAAAAAAGGTAAATACACATGCTGGATCGGTACATTATTACATCTATAAAACTTACAAGCATTATTGGGAGACTACACTGCATCACCAAGCCTTACTGCCATGAGGCATGTTTGTAGCTGTCCCATCCACTCTCAGGTTCTTTTCTCTTCAAAATCCCATTAGATGTATGATGGAAACGCACCTGTTCCTCTGCTGTACTCTGTGAACTGGCCACAGGTATCAGCCTGGTTGCAAGAGGCAACAATTCATCTTTCTCGATATCCAGGCCAGCAGGGCCTGAATTAAGATCCAGACCTTGCCTGCTCCAGTTTTTGTTGCTCCCAATACCACTATTTCGGTTCCCATCCGACAGGTTGATATAGGGTCTCGTGTAATTAGATGAGACAGCACCAGTAGGTCCCAGCAGCTGTGATTGAACTGTTGGGAGGAAAACCCTGCCACCAGATGATGGATCCACATAAGTAGTTGAACTACTGGAAAAAGCAACTGATGGCAAAGGATAGCTTGTTCCAAAAGGAAAGCCATGATACTGATATGTAGGTGGAAAGGGAACAGCTGAGGAAGCCATAACTGGAACCCTGTATGCATTAGGAGGGAAGGGGGTGTCACTGGTTGAAGGACCTAACATCCTAGGTGGCCCATTTGTAGCTACAATTGAAAAGGATTGCTCCCCCCTGTTTGATAAGTTCAATGGAGTTGGGATGCTTGAATAATTGCTTCCAGCGGAAGACCATGGTGAAAAGTTCCCCACCTCAGTGTTGTTTGGCTTAAGTCCAGTAACTGACGGCTGACATGCACCATTGCTCCTATGATGACTCACTACTGATTGTTCTACACACAATTCATCAACAAGAGGCCCATCATTCAAATCAAAATCCCTGCATGCACTGACCCCTTCACCATTTGGAACATTTCCTGGTGTGGATTTGACTGGCAGAACTGAAAGGTCTAGCCGACTAAGATTGCTAGTTGTGCAGTTCTCAACATCAGGAACATCAACCTGGTTTAAGTCCAGATCAAGTCCTCCAGAGACTCGTCCAGAAATAGAAGCAAGATTAGTCCTAGTAGCAGGTAAAGCAGTCTCTGGAGCAGAACTTTGAGCAGTTACATCTTCATATAGTCTGTCATCGGCAACATTCAAATCAATATCCAATAGAGGGCGACTATGCTTTGCAAGAGTTGTCTCGGAGGACTGAGGAGAATTTGTCATGTCCAATATCTCTTGAGTTTTCTTGGGTTCAGCAGGTCTGAATGCACTTGTAGCTGCTGATCCCTTCCATCCAAGTTCAGCTTTACTTGGCAATAGATCATCTGGAGGAACGAAGGGCCCTTTTGCAGTAGCAGTGACTGCTATTGGTGCAGGAAGTTTGTTGGAAGTTGAAGCAGGAAAAGGCAATTGGCTGATCAATGGAATAGCAGCTGAACATGCAGGAGCCGGCAAGTTCATCCCTGGCTCGCAAACTTTCCCATCATCTGTATTGAGGCCTTCATTCAGGTCAAACTTCATTCTCACATCCGCTTCCAACACCTCAAAAGCAGATGCAGAAGAATTATCTGTGGCAGAAGCAGCTTCATCCATCTCATCAGCCTTGCTCCCAGGCATTTTACATCCGCTGTACTTTGTACTTTCTGTCTCCTTCACATGAAAGTCAAGTTCCACCTTGCCAGGTGTTTCAACGAGCAGCTCACTAGTTGCTTTTATGTCCTCATTATCCTCAATGCCTTCAGTCTTTCTATCATTTCCTGAAACGGAATTGCCCTGACAGTTATCAGATATGCTCTTTAGTGTTTCTGCAGCTTCTTCACTGTCAATAGCTTCCAGAACCAATTCCTCTGCTTTAGCCTCCTTGGAAGGTGCTACAACGGCCGTATTTTTCTCTCCTGAAACCCCACCATTAGAAGCGCCACCTGTGTCTTTTTGCTGATCTACAGCAGCCAAAGACAACTTCTCAACAGTTTGTGCCCCTCCACCTGAACTTGAAGCAACATTGCCTTTTCTGTTTTCAGTTAATGAGCAAGGACCATCATTTGCTTTACTACTTTCATCTGCATTTACTCCAAGAATGGAAGGTGTCCGTTGAGCATGATCCTTTCCAGCATTAGCTGTTTTCTCTTCACTGCTTGGCTTCTTCTCATCATTGCCTGTAGGGGGCATAGGTGTTTTAGCACCATTTCCCTCACTTGGATGACATGCTTCAGAAGCTTGTTGAAGCTCCAAACTAGAAGGATTTACATGTCTATTGTGCTCTGAAGCAAATTTCTCCTCCGAAGATGGAAATCTGGGAATGCTAGATCCTTTGCTAGACTGTAGAGCACCACTGCAAGCATCAACTCGATCAATACATTCATTGACTCCATTACGATTTTCCAATAATGATATTACTGCTGGATCATGGCCTGAGCAAGATCTATCAAGAGCAGTAGTGTTTCCATCTGGAGAAATGGTGGGTGACACCCAGTCAGACTTAGGAATTTCTCCAGCAGCCACACTAGCAAGCAGGTTCATTCCCATATTGTCACCTGATTGAGCATCTGCTTCTGAATTCTCGACACAATTAAGCAACACATTGATGGAGCTGAGAGAACCATCATGAAATTTACTTGACTTCATTTCTTTCCTTGGTGAGATGGATGAAGCTTTTGATGCTCCCAATGTCCTTTTGGTGTCTCTATGAGACCTAGCACGCTCGTTGTCAGGAATAACATCTGGTGATCCATTACCATCGTCAGAACCAGTTAGTGCATCCTTAAAATCATTGCTCTGCCATGACTCTGTATTAGTATTTGCATGGTTAGAAATGATGGCTCTAGAGGCATCAGCATTTTCCTTCTGTCCACATTCAAAATGATCAGGCCGATCAGAAGGGACTGGAGAGGAAGCTCTACTATTCAAATTTGCAGGGTCTTCAAAAGATCCTGCACTAGCACATTGTGCAGGACTGCGACCTCTCTTAGGGATCTTAACAATCAGTTTATGGCTGCTTGCCTCAACTGCCATGTCAACCTCCTTTTCAAATGCTGAAACCCCATGAGATAATTTTTCTGAGGTGACATTTCTGTGCAAGGAAAAGGTTCTGCTTAACACAGCATCTTTTTGGACCCCTGATGCAGCTGAAACCGGGAAGCCATTAGTAGATCTCCTATGAAGTGATGAATTGCCAGAAACCTTATTGGAAGCAGCAGTTGGGCTTCTAGCATCATCCTTACCTGACAGCACTCCAGTTTTGGTATGATCACTAGAACAAGATTGGCTGTTGTTGTGAGATTGACTAGAACTGCTGCTCTTATCATCTCTGGATGTTGTCAAAGGAATATCACCACCACTACCCACAGCAATTCTGGACTGCCCATCTTTACAGCTGGCACCTGTTGATGCAGGTGACAGAGCTGACTTTCCTGTTCCAGCAGATGCAGTGCCAGACTTAGAAGCACTCTCCCCATGAACAAGCCTTCCTGAAGCTGTTCTGGCTACAGAAAGCTGGGTGGTTGTACTCTTCAGTGCAGTCTCCGAGGTTCCACCAGAATGTCTGCTTCCACCATGAGATGCCTCAGTAAGACGAGACCTTGATGACCAAGGAACAGACTGATTTGACCCAGATTTTGCATCATTAATAGCCATCTCTGCTTCAACACGTTTCTTCCATGTGTCTACAAGACTTCTAGCCTTTTTCTGAATTTCCATATTCTTATGTGTACGCAAATGATTCACAGATTTGCCTATGTTACAAGTTTGCAGAGCTTCAAGATTAACAGGTAATTTATCAAGTGCACGAAGTAAAACCAGAAGAAAGTCCTCCACCGGCTTCTCATTATCTTTAAGGTCAGTAGCATCACCAACCTTCCCTTTATGAACCTCTTGGAGCCACTCATCTAATACAGGCAAACCCTTCAGCTGAACGAACTGATTAAGGCAATCGGCCTTCTCTGTGGCTGCAATTACGCCTACAAGCATTGACCGACTGGCCAAATCTACCCTTTTCTCACCTTTATCAGGCAACATAAGCCGCAATAATTTCTCAACCCCTTCCAAACCCACAAGCCCCACTCCCCTTTCAGTTATTTTTGCAATCTCAGACTTCAAAATATTCTCCATTCTGCCATGAGCTAGATCTCCATCATCCAATCTTGAAGAACGCTCCCGTTTAAGAGGCTCAGATCCCTGGTCTCCACGTTCCCTTTTCTTTCCCCTGCTTTGACTTTGAGAAGAAGGAAACACGGTATTATGTACACTATCTGGACTAGGCTTTGTATGTGAAGTTGACATTGGACCGCTCAGAGGTTTAGGAGACCGACCACCTGGCTGTATAGTAGCACCATGCATCTCTATTTGCGTCTTGTACAATAGCTGATCTACTTCTTCCTGTCGCTCCTGCATAATGATGGCAGATAGAAAAATAATTTAGTAGAAATCAGCAATGCAATTGTGGCCAAAAGAAGGTGATACTTGACAGCAGGAATAAACAAATTCCAGAAAACACCGGCTAAAACTCACATTTATATAATCTTTGTCAGTTAACCACCATAAACGCTTGTTTGTAATGTCATAAACTCGACGGCAAATGTATGAAGAGATTCCTGAGGGAAGTTCAACACCTTGAGGAAGAAAAGCAACTTTACACGGGTGGAGTAAAGATGCAGCAGGAATCTCATCCTTGTGAAAGGAGTAAAAGACTTCGTTTGGCGCAGCTTCCAGCAGGATGCCTTTGCCAAGCTTGACGTCAGCCGGACGATAGAGCCAATTCACAATCAACTTTGAATCGTTATCTTTCCCTGATGTCAACCAGCGGACTATACCAATGAAAGGTTGGGAATTGTGCAGAGGTTTGAAGAGTGCACAATCTCCAATGGTGATCCTACGACCGTCCTAAACAATGAAAATAATGCAAAAATATCTGGTCAGCCCACCCAAAGATGAAAAGCGGTAAGGACAAAATTACTGATGACAGAAAAAGGCTGCTAAAATATGATTGTTACTCATACTTCATATTTATAACTAGAACAACTGCTCTTTATAATCCTATATATTAATACATCATCAAGAAAAGATTAGCCATTGACATCCCCTGAACTCAGACCAAATTCTCTGCGCATTTCCTTCTCAAGGAGCATAAGTTACAACTTATAGAATCGGCTTAAACCCATGAACTTTTTGGTTCGGTGACAGTTCAAAACCAACATATACTACTTATCAACGTCCTAAGAAATACCGTGTTAATTCACTCTTCGGGAAATTGAAAGATAAGTTAAATCACTTCAACCTCCTAAATCCAACGAGGACCAGAAAATCTATTCTCCCAAATGAAAACTAGCCACTCGATATGCACTTGAGTTCACCACTTTCTTTGTGTGAAAGCTGTGATTTTATACTTCATTCACAATATTTTACACATAATTAATTACATAGCGGTATCATAATAACAATTAAGTCAATCTCCAATTTCTATTATCAAAATTAGCGTAACCAAAAACCGAAACAATTAGCGAAATGCAAACCGGAAGTGAAACCAAAAACTACCTTGCAAAAGTAAGTAGGAGAAGACGACGAGGACGAAGAAGACGAACCGTCGCCAATATCCGAAGAAGGTCGAATCGCAGCTACACGCGAAGGAACCGGCCACATGTGCCGATTAATCCTAACAATTCTTCTCTCTGTCCTCCCCTCCTCCTCGTCCTCACCTTCTCTCCCATGCATAATAGCCTCTCATTTTCACTACCAACGAGTACCATACCATCAATTCAAAAACCCTAACTACCTCCAAAACCCTAATTTTCAAGACCTCTGTTACACTTCCTCACTGATTCTAACCCTAGCTCCACTAAAACAAGCCGTAATTCCACGGATTCGAGAAACTGGGATTCAGACCGGGAACAAGTAGACGGCGAATTGAAGGTTTCAATGAGTCGATTGCAGTCTCGATCTAGAGAGAGAAAGAAAAATAAAAATGGATGCGATGATTTTAGAGAGAGAAAGTGAAGAAGGAAAGACGGCAAAAGGAAAGGTGTACTTTGTACTTGGCTGCAAGAGAGAGAAAGAGAAGGAGGGAGAGAGGGAGAGAGAGAGAGCGCAGAGTGGGCAGGGGTTTAGGGCAGATTGGGCAGTTGGGGCAGAGGTAATGATAGGTAATGATACTGTCACCCTGCTGTGAGCAGTGTCAGCATTCATTACGCTGTGAAAGCTTAGGATTGGTCGAGGATTCGGGTATTTTCAGAGTTGACTGGTGATCTTGACTTTCAGTTTGATGTTTTGTTTTTGCTTATTTTATTATATATATATATTCTTTAAAATAAAGATAACGTCGTGATTACTTAGCCAAGAAGGCAAATTCTGTCCCCAATAAAAACATTAATTATCAATTTAATGTTTTGGACGTTTCCTAGGTTAAGTAACTTAACCATTTATAGGGTTGCCGGATTTCAGGGTTCGGTTACACATTTTTCAAGTTTCTTTTTTTTTTTTTTTTTTTTTCAATTGGAAATTGGAGTTGAGTTAAAGCATATTAATGTAATGATACATCGTATTCTAAAACTGAATAGCAAAACTGAGAAAAGAGATGGCTATAAAGGTTTTGAGAATCGCCCAATATAGGTTAGGGTTAGACTAGGTAACAAGACGTAGAGAGATAAACGAGCAAAGCAACTCTTCAAATTTTTCGGGTTTGTTTGAGTCAGTAATAGTAGTTTATCAAGTGGATCTCAAAATTCATAATATTTAATTCAATTAATTTATAAATTCAATCGATGCGCTTAAATGATAGTCAAATGCAATATCATTTTAATTTAATTAAAATATATATTCTTAGATAAATAAAAGCCTAGATAACTTAACCAAATCAAGCTTAAAACTTAAAATAATAAATCCAATCAAGCTTAAGGTTGTGGTCAACACTATCCATTTTATTCAATTTGTTCAATGACAAGGTTTTGGATCTACATTATTTATTTTACATATATACATATTACAATATGTTGGATTTATGCCCTAGAAGCTATCTTAAAATCTATATTTTGTAAATCTACTACTTTCAAGATATACAATAGAAATTGTTATTTTTTATTTTTTTACTCACTTGCAACCCCACTACGATAGGTAAGATAGAAATTTCTACCTTATATCCTACTTTATAAATACATATTTCAACTTTGTAAAATCATAACATGATATATTCGTTAAGAATCATCTTGAAATTTGCATTTTATAAATCCATACGTTTTGAAGTATATAGTATAACCTTCAATTTTTCTTTTTTCAACTTGAAATTTATTAGTCATTTATATTAAAAACTATAATATTTCAATGAACATAAATAATAACAAAGTACTACAGAAATACAAACTATGACACTAACTTAAAATGGACATATAAGATAGATTTGACTATATAATCTAGTGCTTCACTAAAATAAGTTAAACATTGTTGAATTTATATTAAATTTGTCGAATAAAATTATTTGTATTGACGTTATTTTACATGTTAAATTTATGGTATTTTTGCACATATATAGAAATAATATACTTTAAAACTTAGAACTCACAACATATAAAGTACAAATTTCATGTAGTATTTATATTCTACTGTAGGTATGAGGTAGTACCTCATATCATATCTTATCCTACGAATATCATCGGTAAATTTGAAATCAAAATTTATTATATAACATTTAATACCATTATAACCTAAGCAAGTATGGAGAATCTCATATGTTCTAATGTTCATTCCTACATGGGGCTAACCAAAGGTTTCATGACACCTATTTAATATAAGAAAATCGGTAAATTACATTCAAGTTGGTCCTTCGTATCAGATATATTTCATTATCCTCATAATAAAATGGGCAAAATTCCCAACGCGTTATGCATTTCGTAGCTGTGACGAAGAGGATGTGAGTGGGGAAACCTACTCGTCAAGCCAAACTAGTAGACCAATAAAAGAATAGGATGCATATTGCTATACCCATACTTAGTATCTTGGTAGTATTTTTTTTTTTTTCAATCACAAATTAACACCTAGGTGAATTCTAACACAAATATTTATTATCTAGAATTGTTAAATGTTCAAAAATCATTAGTTAAGATATTATCGAAATAGTGAAATTGAAACAGCAGATGTAAATTTATAAATATGTACAAAAGGTCGAGTACTTACCAAAAACGGAATATTTTGTGCTCTCAAGTGCAATTTCCACTACGTGGGAATTTCTTCAAGAGGAATGTAGTCTATGATCTAAAAGTGTAGCAAGTACTTGCATTCAAATTAAACAAACCAGCTTTGTTTGAGTTTGAGCGGCTAATATCCATGTGTTGAGAACAATATATAGGATTATAATCTCATGGCATGGACTTTAGTCTTTCAAGTGAGATAAATCAAATTCAAATCCCCTTTCCATTGTAATCATCGAAGAATGTATAGAAAACTAAAGGTAGGAATACATATTCATACTCCCAAAGACAAGAAGGGATTCAAGTTGAAAGTTGAGGAGTATTATTGCATTGTTCACCTTCTGGTATATATGGGAAGTATAGGTGTAACTGCAAAGGATCATAAAACTGCTCGATTTTAAAATAGTTGTTGACTATGTTTTAAGAGAAATTAATGAAATTTGGGGAGTTACAAAACTGACACTTCGAATGTTAATCTCGATAGCGCATGAATTGCGCGCGGAGGTCGTTCATGCATTAACAATGGGAGAGTCGTAGTGATCGTGTTGTAAGGTGACTTATCTCATATATTTGGAAGATAAGCAATACATCTGTCTGGAACACTAGAATACCTATTTCAGCTATTGTTGTTAGACTCGAATGGGAGATATTGAGTTGAAAACAAAGAAAGTATTAAGAGTCAAGAAAGAGAGTCACCAAAAACAAACGTGATTCATTAAAAATAATAAAATACAATTCCTACTCATTTATAAAGTAATAAAATTTTGCAACTCTTCGAGATTCAAAAATTGAGAGTTTTTTGCTTTTTATTTTTTAATTTAATTTGTTTTCTTAATAAATTGGTATATTCTCTAATAAAAACAAAAGAAAATGGGACATTTTAATCTCAAAATGGTAAAAAAAAAAAAAGAAAAGAAAAGAAAATTGATCTTATAAAAATTAAGTTGGATCAATCGGATCTTTTTTTATCACTATCAATGCAAGGCAAAAGGATTATCGAACATGTTTTATGGCTCAATAAAATTGAATCGAGTTGAACAAACTAAATCAATTTAAATCTAATAATATCGATATAAGTTATGTTATGATATTGGAGCCAAAAAAAATTATGCCGAATTCACCGCAGAATCAAATGGAAATTTCAATTGAAGGACACGCGATGCACAACACTTGCATATCCACGTATTTCTCAACAATTTCAATGTGGTTCCATTTTACGTTGCATTTCCTATTAAGGGAGTTGTTAAAATAATAAAGATTACTAGTAATAGTAATCTATTAAGATTATTACCATCGAAATGGCTGACAACAGTAAGATTTTGATTTTAACATATATTAGGAAAATGATATCCAAAAAACGTCCTTTTTTAATTTTAAAGAAGAAAGGAAAAAGAAGACACCATAAATTAATTGCGTGATGGGAACGGTGGAGCTTCCCCGACCCCCCAAGTCGACGCGAATGCTAAATACTGATAGAAGAAGAGACTTGTAGCTGTCAAATTCATGGGGGGCTATCTCTATCATAACTTTATCTCCGTTATGGGTTGCGGATGCAAGATAGCTATATATATATATATATATATATATATATATAATGTAAGTTTTTACTGTTTCGTTCCCTTTTTTTATTTTTTATAAGAAAGGTCTCACTCTTTATTTCATTATTTATTTTACATTTATTATATTTAATAAGTCGAAAATATAATTATTTTAATGTTTTAAATCTAATTGAATAAAAAATAAACCATGAGATGGATCTTCTTAAAAATACGAATAAAAATGTAGAAAAATCTATATATATATATATAATCACTGATTTCCAAGAGTGAAGAACACATGTCAAGAGAGGAAAAATGGTCCCCTTGACACCACCCTATTGCAGACAAATAATTGCTTAACTGGCCAGAAATGGAAACGTGTTTGGGTTCAAAAGCCCCACTTCCCAACGACATATATAATACACGATCATTTCTGAAGGGACCCCTCACTTGTTACATCGTTCCTTCCTTCTTTTTAAGTGTTGTCTCTCTCGCACTTGAGCATGTAGTCCATCTAAAAAGACCAAAACTTCCATTATTCTTCACGAGATTGGTTTTTGGCATATTCGCTATTTACGACCTCGACTTAGGTTGCATCTCCCCATGTATCTTCCCGATAGGTATAAATGAATTAAACTTATTGATAAGTCCGTCCAATTCATTCAAATGTTTATATAAGTTTGATTTTATTATAACTTAATCAAGATTAAGTGTACTTGAAGATATTACCGAATCGAATTTGAGCTTCATTAAATTTGACTTAATATGCTTGCAATATTAATCAAGTTTTGATATATCATTACTTTTTGTAAATTTAAAAAAAAAAAAATTCTACTCGAGGCTAATCAAGTCAAAGTCAAATTTAACACCGGATATTCTCAACTTGACTCATTATGTATAACAATAACTTAAACAAGATACCTTGGCAAGACAAGATTTATTAGTGGTGGAAGGAAGATAATTAGGCAATGTCCCAAGAAATTGTAGAATTATGTTGGCACTCGTAAACCACTTCGTCTTAAACCTAATACTAAACAACCTATAACCCTCTTAGCCATAAGATTACGAAATATAAGATTTCTCTCTTTTTCTCTTGAGAAGGAATTCAGTGAGTAATATATATTACGTAAATATACATAAATTGTATAACTTCTAATAGTTTTTGAAAATGTGGTAGTGATAATGGATAACTAAAAAGAAAAAAGAAAGGAAAAACTGAACTACTACCCGCATTATCATGTATTCAAATGTTATTAGAAGCATAGTGAATAATAATTATTGAATTTTTTTTCCTCTCTCTTTATAACTCTCTTGAACTAGTAATGTTTATTCCATAATAGATGAAGATTGAAGATTCATTCAGCTTTGGAGTTGATAGGAAGGAGTAGAGACCGAAAGGCAAACCATAAAATGCAATTTATTTATAATGTTATTTAGTTTAGTAAGTTATCCAAATTGAACCACTTTAAATCAAACATAATCACATTATTTAAGAAAAGAAAATAATTTAATTGATATCAAGTTAGTCTCTATTTTGTCTTCTATGTTATTGATTTTATTTCAATTAAGTGATTCTCCTTTGATCCCCATTCCATCTAAACTATTCTAACATTGAAAACTCTAACATTCATATATCTTCATGTATAATCATTTACCAGATGAGTTAAAAGTCCTTGCATTTCATTTTATAATAAAATCCGATTGAGAACTAAAAAGTCAATTTTAACACAAATGAAGATAAGGATATATCATAATATCACTATTAAAACGTTGGTAAAATAAGAAAAAAATTAAATAAATATGGATCAAATTAAAACTAAACCAAATCTAGCATTTTAAAACTTCTTGATTTCAAAGAGATATAAGAACGGTTTGATTTCAATTCGACCCCAAATAAATAGAAAGGAATCACATTTACTCTTAGCTATCGTCAGGAATTATAGGGCTATGAGCATTGAGTATCTAATTTTATGTCATCAAAGTATAACAAAGATTTAAAAAAAAAATGTAGAAAAATTTTCTAGGCGATTCATTTTTCTAAGGGTCATAGTGGTTTTTGAATAAGAGAACTACTCTTTATCCAATTATAAACATAAATAATTGCGAAAATGAAACAAGATATCATACATATCATTTAATCCTCTATATATATGGGTTGAATGGGTTAATCTTACTTAGTTTGCATTGGTATTTAGTTGAATTCAATTTCGCTGTAGCCAAGTTAAGTTGAAAATCGAGTTATTATAACAGTTTCTTAAGTCGAGCTTAAATTTTACAATGTTTAGCTTGATAAGTTTAAGACTGTAATCAAGCATCACGCAAACTTATTTGTAAGTGTAACTTGTGTTCGAATCGAGCTTATGAATCCATATTATTTTAGTCAAAAAGGAAATTTATTGAATAAAATAAGATCAATCAAGTGGAACCAGAATTATCTAGTGAGGCATCTCCGTCGTATTAAAGTTGAAAGTTTTAATTTCAATTAAATTTTAGTGATTTGGAACCTCAAACTATTTTATCAATCTCGAGCTTACCTCAATGATGTCTGGATTTGACTCTATTATACCCCGAGGTCCTATATGCATGTTGGTGGTTTATTTATTAGGGCTGATGGTCTCTGAAAGATGGGCTCTAAAGGAATTGATAATCGTACTACCCTGCTCCAGACCTAGTAGAAATAGTTGGATCTCCATAAATATACCTTAGGCTAGAGCAAAAAGAGTACACTTCTGGCAACTTTTGTTTCAATAAGATCAAAATCCAAATGAAAAAAAAAAAAGAAAAGAAAAAAAGAACCACATAAACAGGTACTATTTTGTACTTGTAAAAACATGTTGATTATTTGAAGATACCAATGTTATCAAATCGAGATTTATCCCTGCATATGTGATAGTGTATAAACAAAATAGAATTACCTAATAATTTTGCCTTTGAGGTAGTTATTATGCTAAATGACACATGTCTTCACGTAACTATCCAAAATAATTTTCCCTAATTCCATGCACACCTAATATGACTTCTCTTTTATTTTGTAATTTAATCAATTAATTTACTCTTTCAGAAATGAGGAGAAAATATCTATACTATTATCTTACACTTTAATAATATAGATGATTGAAAAATTTGAAGTTATCTTAACATATGTTGATTACTTGTAACATAATTAAGTTGTGGTGAGGAAGAAAAAAGAGTAAAAGGTGGGTAACCTATTAGCACATTTACTTTTAATAATTCCTTCATTGAAGTGTGACACAAAAATAGATCATCTTCGGTTACTTTACTTAAATTTGCTCAATTTACTTTCTTAAGATATTCTCATGTGTAATCATCATATGGTATTTGTGTTTTTTTTTTTTTTTTAGCCAACTATATTACGACTCGAGGAAGAATAAATTTGAATCTCAATCCATCTTAATAAGAGACAAATAGTGAGATTTTTCTACAATAATACTAATAATATAGTATTACCGTAATGCTTATCAAGATAACCTGTTATAGAAGATTAGTAAATTACCTTCTCTATCTCTCTTTCTCATTTAATTAATTATTAATAGTAGGCCAATCTGTTGTTTAAATGATAGGTTGGTCTATTTTAATAAGATGGATGATATAAATTAAGTTTTATTAAATTAATAGTATAGATTAGACAATATTATGGTAATGCATTTTTGCTAACGTTATTATAAAAATCCCTACTAATAGTGATGCTACTAGATAATTCAAACCTTGCTCTATCATAAGGCATTTTAAAAATTTAAATAATCTCAACCAATAATTTGTGAATTGAAAAAAATTGAGAGAAGGTAAATAGAAATTATCTAAATCCAGTGTGATGTGACACATAAGAAGTAAGCCAAACATATGGGATTGCATGTGAGACTACTCTTTTATATACCACAGTATAAATGAAAGGCATTGCTAAAAGTGTTAATTACAAATATATGAAGAAATTCTACAATCTTGTCCTTCAATTTTTAGGAGATCGATGCTCCTCTTTCATCCCACCATTTATTTCCACTTTTTTTAAATTTGAACCTTGAATTTACAATTTATTTAATAGTTTATATTTGAAGATGTACAAATCAAAGATAAGATAGATGATAAGATTGATCCTTAAAGAATAAAGACAAAATTGTAGGAAAACCCTAAATATATGACTTGTGTCATTATAGTTTTGCAAGCAAATGACTCAAGGTTTATTTTTTTGATAAATACATGACTTGAGTATTTTTATTTTATTTTTTGTTGAATACGTATTAGGACACATGTTGCCCTTTTAACTGCTAATAATTAATTATTAAATAATAAAATATATAATATTAATAAATTTTAAGAAAATTTTCCAAAAAAATAAAAAAGGGACGAAATATGGGAAACAAAGAGAAAGAGGAAAAAGGGAGAAACCATTTTTCGACCACCCCCAGGCCTCCAGATTTACTTCTTTTTTTTTTTATTTTTTTCCCTCTTTCATACTCATTGCCGTTTCACGGCTGATTCATCCTTACACTTGAAAAATCCTTTACGGCATAGACTTGAAAGCCTTCAACCACACCATCTACACGATGTATCCTTTAAGCCAATGACCCGAAGAACAAATTCTATCGAACCAACAACAAAGTACCCTAACAAACAAATAAGGTAACGCTAACCCATAATGGAAACCCAAAATTCACTTTAATTTGTCCAAAGTCTCCCCGATCGCTAGAATAACATATTTTTACCTTTTAATATTTTCCATGAAGGTGAAATGTTTGGACAAACCCATTGTTAAAATGCTTGCTTCATCGAGGGGCTTCGAATAGAGGTATGGTATTTGGAGAATTATCGATTATTAAGTCAAAGTTTTGATAATAAGTCTAACGGTATCTCAACCTTCTTTTAAAGGTAATTACGAACGCCACCATGTTACTCAAACTTTGACAAGAGTTATACTATTAGAAGAATCTAATCTTATACCCATCTATTGAGTTTAAAGATAAATCAATAGAAATTTTTCTAGTACCTCAACATGTTTAGTCTCAAGAATTAGGGCACAAAATCAAATACCCAAATAACAAAAGTTCCTCCTTTTTTTTGTCCCCATATTATCCTTTTTCTAATTTTCTGAATTTTTTATTAAAATTTACAAATATAATACTTTTTATTATTTAATAATTAATTACTTGTCGCTAAGAAGATGCCACATGTTAGAATACGTATATAACAAAAAATCTAAAAACTCAAATCGTATACTCCTCAAATATAAAAAACTCAATTGACTTGATAATAAGAGTCATTTATTTGTAATTAATCCTTGCTAAAAATAGGTACTCTTTCTCGAGGAAGAAAATAAAAATAACCTAAATGCTAAGTGATTGAATTTGACATAATTCACAAAATTGTCTTCCGTTAGATGGATCTATTCAAGTAATCAAACCTGGCGTTAGTACAGGCGGGTTCGGGGCCGATTAATGGCCCAATGTGACACTATCATTCATCTCTATATTCCCGTTCTCTTTTTCTTTTCCTTTTCCTTTTATTCGTTTTTAGACTTTTAGTAATGCTCCAACTTAGAAATTAAAAATGAAACTTTTAAGTATTTGGAATTTTCTCCCTCTATTTAGCCACTCTCAAGAAGATTCCTCATCTTTCTAATTGTTTAAAAACGCATGGAGTATGATTTATTTTACTATTTACTCATTCCACTCCAATTAGTGAGAAAACAAGATGTTGTATATGTGTTGGATGTAAAGTGGCTGCTTTGTGTCAGGGTCCCTTTTTGTAAGATACATTTATGACAAGAGGCCATTGTTTTGTACATACT
Source organism: Lumnitzera littorea (assembly GCA_024138015.1). Taxonomy (NCBI): domain Eukaryota; kingdom Viridiplantae; phylum Streptophyta; class Magnoliopsida; order Myrtales; family Combretaceae; genus Lumnitzera; species Lumnitzera littorea. The sequence continues at coordinate 109,753,403 of JAMXBB010000004.1, read as the reverse complement.
GTAACATAAGGGGGGGAGACTTTATTATTGTGTAAGATAGGGCCTTACTATTATTAGAAATTTCCACTTTTAGAAAGTGGTGCCATTTCACCAGTTTTAATGTCTACTCCTGCCAGACCCAATAATGTCCGTAAAGCTCTTTACGGGGGTATGAGTACTCTTCTGGATTGAAGCTATTACTCACCACGTTGGTTGATCACGACCGGCGGCACCTGATACATACACTGTACCCCCGTGCACACACATTGTAGCTTTGTAATACTGTCGGAATTAATAAAAGTGTGCTATTCCTTTTTCCATTCGATATTGTGTCCCTTATAATCTATTGGCTTTCTTCCTTGATTGTGTTGCTTACAGGTTTAGGCCTGGTTGGCTAGCGTTGCGTGCGAGTTAGGCTTGCTTACTACTGCAGAGGCAGGATAGTAAGCGTCGCACGGTCTATTTGTGTGCTAACGAAAGCCTCGGACCGTGACAGTTGGTATCAGAGCCTAGGTTATTCCAGCGGGAACGACCATGACACGACAAGAGGAAGTGAGCAAGAGGCTTGATAGCTTTGAGGAAATCCTCAAGGGAGTATCTAAGCGGATTAATGATTTAGTCGCATTGTCAGTAAGAGTGGCTGAAGTTGAGATCAATCATCAAGAGATGAATGCTAAGATGACTGAGATGGCTGAGAATTTTGGTGTTACCGTGCAAACCCTCAGAGAGGAAATGCACATAACGACCGATGAGGCAAGACAACACTTGGAGACTCATGTAGAAGACGTGAGAAGACAAGTTGCTAGTCGTACCTCAATCGAGACAGTTGAAGAGCTACGGGCACAAGTAGCTATTTTAACTCGGGCTATGGGAAATGCTCCTATCCCTGCCCCTGTTCATGTTCCTGCTCATGCAGGACATCTAAAGATGCCTGAGCCCAAGGCATTTACTGGCGTGAGGGATGCTAAGTTGTTGGAGAACTTTTTATTTGATATGGAGCAGTACTTTGCTGCTGTGGGGACAAATGATGAGAGATCAAAGGTCACCATGGCTACGATGTACTTAACTGGTGATGCCAAACTGTGGTGGCGCACCAAATATGAGGATTTCCAAAATGGCAACGCTCATGTAGATACATGGGTGGAGTTGAAGGCTGAGTTGCAGACTCAGTTTTTCCCTAAGAATGTTAAGTACAATGCTCGAAAGAAGTTGAGGGAACTTCGATAGGGTGATGACATAAGAAAATATGTCCGGGAGTTCTCGACATTGATGTTGGACATCAAGAGCATGGCTGAAGATGATAAGCTATTCTATTTCCTGAAAGGATTGAAGCCTTATGCCAGGAATGAGTTACAAAGGCAACGAGTTACTAACTTGGCTACAGCACAAGCAGCAGCTAAGCGCTTGACTGACTACACTCATGACAATAAAGGGAAGAATGTGTCGACAGGACACGAGGGTGGAAAGTCGGTTAAGTCGGGCAAACACAAGAGTGGGGGAGCCCCAAGTTCAAGTAGCAGTAGTAGCAATACTGGAGGGAGTCAAAGGAAACCCCATAACTCTCACCAGTCCGAAAAGAGTGGGGCAACCAATGGAGGTAAGAAGCCCTCATTCTCATGTTTCTTGTGTAATGGCCCATACAAAGTAGCTGAGTGTCCACATAGGGCAGCACTCAATGCTATGGCACAAAAAGTAGAGAATGCCTGCCAAGATGATGAGTCAGGGAGTGATGGAGAGGATCAACCCCGAATGGGCGCATTGCACATGTTGTTGGCTGTTGGAAAGAGTTCCTCAGTGCGACGTAAGCCTAAGAACAACAATGAGTTGATGTATGTCCAATTGAACATCAATGGCAAGAGTGCTAGTGCAATGGTAGACTCCGGTGCTACACACAACTTCATTGATGTGCTTGAGGCGGAAAGGTTGGGGTTAGTGCTTGCTGAGGACACTAGCCAGATTAAAGCTGTTAACTCCAAGGCCCGCCCTGTCCAAGGAGTTGCAAGAGGAGTGAAAGTGAGGGTTGGAGATTGGAGTGGAAATCTCAACTTCACAGCTGTTCCATTGGATGACTTCAGCATAGTCCTTGGAATAGATTTCTTGAGACAAGCCAAAGTTGCTCCCATACCCGCAGCAGATTGCTTGTTATTCATGGGTGAAAAGCCTTGCTGTGTGACAGTTTAGAGGAATAGGGTAAACAACAATGGCAAGGAAGGGAAGAATATTGGGGCTATGATGTTATCAGCGCTCCAATTCAAGAGAGGCCTCAAACATCAAGAGCCAACTTTCTTGGCTTTCCTTACAGAGAAAGAGGAAGCAAGAAAGACAGAGAAAGAGGAAGCAAGAAAGACAGAGATACCAGAGGAAATAGAAAGGGTCCTAAAGGAGTACGATTATGTAATGCCTAATAAGCTCCCTAAGGAATTACCTCCCAGAAGGTCGGTGGACCACGAGATTGAATTGATTCCTGTCACGCCCCGAAGTGGCAGAGTCGTAACAGTCCCGCCGTGTAAACCACCCTAAAATAGAAGTTGGCCTCACAACCGCTATCTTAGACCTGATCTACACAAGGCGTCCACGACTAACCCGCTTTGAAGTAGACAATTTGTAATTTAAACAAATCATTTAAGAAAGTGAGAAAAGTTATATATAGTCATTATAATTCAGTTATTACATTAATCAGAAATGAAAAGTAAAACATGTGTTGATTCTTCATTGTTTTTCCTCACTCCCCAGGATCCAGCAGTTGCTAGCTTCGGAGTAATTGGTTGCCGCTTCTTAGCCAGCACCTGCACGATGTCTATAGGGATGTGAGCAACCACAGCTCAGTAAGTTAGGACGGAGGACTTAAAACTATACCATACACACAATAAGTTTTTCAATCATTTATTAGTTGCAATGCATGTGCAAGCAAATGCCATCGCACGACGTTGTCCGGCCCGTCGTGAGATTAGAGAAATTGCGCCCGCTCTAATCCGGGTTGAGGAGTTACCGTTAATGCAACAGCTCACGACCAAACCCAGGCTTGTGTAATGGAGACCTTGCTCCTCCCGCGACTACCTTCGAACCACTGTCTTCATCCCCGCCGCGACCTCCTCTCCTGTCACTTAGTTCGACTGAGGATGAAGAAGGGACCATTTTGCAATCCTGCGCTATCCCTTCCGAAGGGGTCGGTATTTGGCCGGAGAGTCCTAAATCCCCTAACGGGTTGCCATGCATGTTCGATTATGATTACTGGTCGTACATTTGATTAAGTCCAATTTAGAGTGATCGATCATTACATACAATATGTGCTAAAGCAACAAACAGAATCATAGCATCACCCATAATCAAGCACATGCACGCATTCAACTATCTAACAAGCACAACCAAGCATAATCTTAAGCCTCCAAAATACAGCATCGTATTAATCCCAACTTACCTCGACTCCTCGCTCGCTCACTCGAGGTCCGATCTGCTCAGGCCATCGCCGGTTATCCCTATAACACGAACGTGATTTCAGCTTTTCATATATTTGTTATAGGTTCGTTTTATCCTATAATGCTTATTGTTAGGTTTTGTTTATGGTTTAATACGCCTAATTATCTAGGTATTAAGTCTTTTACAATTATTCTAGGTTTAGGTTTAAGTTTGGGTTCGGTCTCGGTTTCCGCATCAATTTCTAAATTAGGTTTTGGTTCGATTTTTAAATCCTAAACATGCTCGAATCCTAATGTGAAATTAATTACATTAAGCTCAAGTTTCCAAATATCCTATTGGGTCTTAATTTAGTATTCTAAGCTATTTGGTACACACTAGTCCTAATTAGGGTATCGGATTTATCCCCGATGTGAGAAAATCTTATTTTATTTTATTTATTTTTTATATAATTACCTAAAATTCAATCTTAATTCAGATTTAATACTATTCTGATTTTTACTCTAATATTATCTAAATAATCCTAATTTTCCATATTTATTAATTTACAATTTCACATATTACTAATTTCTTATATTACTTACCTAATTTCCTTAATTAACTATACTTAGTACCTAAATGCTAGGATTAGGGTTCCACTGCAAAGATTAACTTCCTTAAACATCTAATTAAGATCCAAATCAGTAATTAACATCCTAATCACCTAATTAACTCCAAATTACCCAATTTTTCCATCATTTTAGAGCTAAAAATTAACTTAAAAATTTCGAAAATTAATTTTAAAAAAATGGCTTCATAGCACTGTTCTATGTCACATGAGCATCCTACAGAAAAATTTTGAGCCCCAAACTACATCCCTAAGCCTATTTAATTTCCGGTTTAATCATGCTCGGTTTTGTACAATTTGTTAAGGACCCTATATTTCCAGACATAATTAAACTAAATCAACATTTTTCCCTAAATCTACATACAATAAAACTCAGAATAACAAGTTTCATAATTTTCTGTGCAAAATAACTAATTTTACAAAATTATACAAGAATCGGGCTGGAATTTGAACTCACCGGTTCAGGTGGCTCCGGCCACCGCGGGCCGCCGTGGCCTTGTCGGCCGGCCTGGGCGCTGCCACCACCGTGTGGTGGTGGTGGCCGTCCACTCCCAGATCCTCGTTTGGTGTGGGTTCCCTTTAAAACCCCTAACTGCACAGTTTTTCTTATTTTTTTTTATTTTCTGAATTTTCAACTCTCTCTAATTTTCTCTGATTTGTATCTGTCCAAATGAGCTTTTGAATTTTTCCTGCTATTTATAGGCAATTGTAGAATTTAATGTGCATTAATTTGATGGGATTTTGCCCCAATTCCATGATTTTAGGCTTTTTGTTTGTCAAATTCCTATTGGTTATTTTTTTCTTTTTCTGTCACAACCTAATCTTGCATCAGCTTATCCTCTTCTGATTTTTTCTGATTTTTTTATAATTATTTTGTATTTTTCTTTAATTATTTACTTAGTTTTCAGCCAATTTTAGTAATTACGCGTATTTTTATCTACACGTAAATACATGTAGGGTACACGTGAACATTCCTAAATATTATTTTGGTCATTCTAAAATTTTTAGTATACATATAATCTATCTCTAATAATTTATTAGTTATTATATTACACTTTTTGCCTTTTTGGTAATTAGCAGTTATTATGCTTAAAATTTGAAAATTTTATAGTCTCCTATTTTACTACTTATTTTCTTGAATTCACGTTTACGGGGTCATTTTTACTAATATTTTTTTCAATAGTTTATAATTTGGGTTTGATCGGATCTTTTAACCGATCACCATATACCTTGGGTTCTAAGCTCAATCCTACGGTTACTTTGCTGAACTTTGGGGCTTACAATTCCTGGTGCCAAACCACCAGCTAGAGCTCCTTACAGAATGTCGCCTCCCGAACTTGCCGAATTGAAGAAGCAATTGGATGAGTTGTTAGAGGTAGGCTTCATTCGACCCTCAAAAGCACCATACGGGGCTCCTGTTCTATTTCAAAAGAAGCAGGATGGGAGTTTGAGATTATGTATTGACTACCGGGCTCTAAATAAGCTAACGGTGAAGAACCATTACCCAATTCCCCTAATTGTTGATCTGTTTGATCAACTGAGTGGGGCTAAATATTTTACAAAACTGGATCTTCGCTCAGGTTATCATCAGGTTCGCATTGCTGAGGGGGATGAGCCCAAAACGATGTGTGTAACCCGGTATGGCGCTTATGAGTTCTTGGTGATGCCCTTCGGTCTCACTAATGCTCCTGCAACATTTGGTACCTTAATGAATAATGTATTTCGTGAATATCTCGACAAATTTGTAGTCGTCTATCTAGACGACATTGTTGTGTATAGCAGGACATTACAAGACCATATGAAGCACTTACGAATGGTTTTCAAGAAGCTGCAGGAGAATCATTTGTACGTAAAGCGTGAGAAATGTGCCTTTGCCCAGAAGCGCATCAACTTCCTGGGTCATGTTGTTGAAGAAGGGTGGATCCGAATGGATATAGCAAAGGTGGAAGCAATCAGGCAATGGCCAGTGCCTAAGAGTGTAACGGAGTTGCGGTCCTTCCTTGGACTCGCAAATTACTATAGAAAGTTCGTTGAGGGATATTCCCGTCGAGTTGCACCCCTCACAGATCTATTGAAGAAGGACCAAGCATGGTCATGGGATGGGATATGTCAGAGTGCCTTCGAGGAGTTGAAGCGTGTAGTGACGGAGGAGCCAGTCCTCGCACTTCCTGACATTTCTAAGCCTTTTGAAGTCCACACAGATGCCTCAGACATTGCATTGGGTGGAGTGTTGTTGCAAGAGGGTCATCCAGTGGCATATGAGAGTAGGAAGCTGAATCAAACAGAGCGCAGGTACTCAGCCCAAGAGAAGGAGTTACTTGCAATTGTTCACTGTCTAAGGACCTGGAAACACTATTTACTAGGATCTAAGTTTCTAGTGAAGACAGATAATTCTGCTGCCAGCCATATATTGACTCAACCGAAGCTTTCAGCCAAACAAGCCAGATGGCAAGAGTTTCTTGCAGAGTTTGATATGGAGATTGAGTATCGCAGTGGACGGACTAATCAGGTAGCAGATGCATTAAGTAGGCGAGCTGATTTAGCATCCTTAGCACAGATTGCACACCAGTCGGCGAGTCAAATCTCGACTTCAATTCAAGAGCAGATCAAGCAACACATAGGTCAAGACTTGTTGGCCAAAAATCTTAAGCAGTTGGTTGAAGAAGGGAAGACGCGCAGATTTTGGGTAGAAGGTGACCTCATTTACACAAAGGGGCGCCGATTGTATGTCCCGAAGGCGGGCAACTTGAGAAGGGCACTTATGAGAGAGTGCCATGATACTTTGTGGGCTGGACATCCAGGCTGGCAAAGGACATGGAGCTTGTTGAAGCAGGGCTATTACTGGCCGGATATGAAAGAGGATGTGATGACGTATACGAAGACTTGCTTAACCTGCCAGCAGGACAAAGTTGAGAGGCAGAAGGTGGCAGGCCTCTTAGAGCCACTTCCTGTGCCCTCTCGCCTATGGGAGAGTGTCTCCATGGACTTTATTACTTCCCTACCAAAAGTAGGGGAGCACTCATCTGTTTTTGTTGTTGTTGACAGGTTCTCTAAGTATGCCACCTTCATTCCTACCACGAAGAGTTCAAGCGCAAAAGAGACAGCCCAACTTTTCTTCAAGCATGTAGTAAAATTCTGGGGTGTACCCCAAAATATTGTAAGTGATAGGGACGCCAGGTTTACAGGGAAGTTTTGGATAGAGTTGTTCCAACTCCTGGGCTCTAAGCTGAGCATGACCTCCAGTTACCATCCGCAAAGTGACGGACAGACAGAGAGATTCAATGGGTTACTGGAGGAATACCTTCAGCACTTTGTCAGTGCCAACCAGAAGAATTGGGTTGACTTGCTGGATATCGCCCAGTTCTGTTTCAACATCCAGCGGAGCTCTTCCTCCAACAAGAGCCCTATAGAGATCATTACGGGTCAGCAACCACTGTTACCCCACACAGTGGCAGCACCATATATCGGGAGATACCCAAGAGCCTATCAGTTCACCAGGGATTGCAAGCAGAGTTCAGAAGTAGCAAAATCGTACCTTGAAAAGGCTTCTAAGAGAATGAAGAAATGGGCAGATCAGAATCGCCGACCCAGAGAATTCAATGTTGGAGATCAGGTCCTCATAAAGCTTCTTCCAGAACAGGTCAGATCATTGAGGAACAAGGATAGAAGATTGATCCAAAGGTACATTGGTCCAGTTCCTATCATATCGAAGATTGGAAGAGTAGCTTACAAGGTCGAGCCTCTTGTGTGGTTGAAGGTCCATCCAGTTTTTCATGTCAGTGTCTTGAAGCCATATTATCCAGACATGGAAGACCCATCTCGCAATGTGTCTAAGCGGTCACACGTCAAGATCAAGTTTAACCTAAGTCAAGCCGTGGAAGACATCCTTGTAAAGCGAAGAGTCAGAGATCCCTCCACTGGAGAAGATCATAAAGAATATTTGGTCAAGTGGAGAGATAGAGGAGAAGAAGATACAAGCTGGGAGACTGAAGAAGATTTGAAGCCCTTATCCGAAAGAAAGTCAGCCTTGCCAGCTAGAAGACCTTCGCCACCAGATCCAAGCTCTAGTACATATTGCCGAAGACGTCAATAGAATTAAGTGGGGGAGGATGTCAGGGTCCCTTTTTGTAAGATACATTTATGATAAGGGGCCATTGTTTTATACATATTGTAACATAAGAGGGG